>CM019700.1:9697934-9770434 GCA_009760885.1 Achatina immaculata
AGGCTCGTCTGACATTCTGCCCTTTATCATACATCTTTCACACTATTCCAGACATTCTACAAATATGCCGTTCATGTAACTCTTCTTCCTCTTCTTTGTTCGCTTCTACCACTAAGACCGCCCCGTGATCCTCCTGAATTTACTCCTGTGGTCCTCGATAGGTACCGTGGTCCCCCTGTGGTCCCCGAAAGTGAAGAACCACTAGAGGACCACAAGAGGTTCAGAATATCGCAGGGCTTGAGTCTGTAATCTTGGTGGATCTCAGAAGCGGGATTGCGTGACACCGTGGTTTTCGTTGCACCAGTATAATCTAGAGTTGAACTTTCTCACTGGAAAACCTCGACGTGTTTTGGATATCAGTATATCCCCGCTGGGTGAGAGGTGGTTGCCCATCCAGGCTAGAGTTGGATTTTCTCACCGGAAAACCTCAACGTGTTTTGGGATACCCATGTATCCCCGCCGGGTGAGAGGTGGTTGCCCATTCAGTCCAGCGTTGGATTTTCTCTCTGGAAAACCTCAGCGAGATTAGGATACGCATACATCCCCGTCGAGTGAGAGGTGGTTCCTTATCTAGACTGCCCTGGTCCAGTGTCTCCGACTTCAGCATTTTGTGATCGTGGCCGCTACCCTTCCTAGTTGTGACCAGGATGGAGCTTTTGTCCAGGAGGACGAATCCTCGCTACTAGTAAGTTTCACCCCTGGGTTGAGCCGGTTTAGGCATATTATCCCAGTATGGGCGTGTTTAGGACGTGAACGACCTCTAGAGCGGAGGTACCGTGACATGAGTAGCCATCAAGTTTCACCCCTGGTTTAAGCCGGTTTAGGCATATTTCACCAGTTTGGGTGTATATCAGACGTGGCCGGCCTCTAGAGCAGAGGTGCCTTGTATGAGTAGCTCTCGCTGCGAGACCACTGGACATCCCGACTACGCTTCACTTTATCCCTTCAATCACCTTTTCACATCGGTGCCGCACGGCAACCCTAATTTCTTTTCCGCATTTTTTTCATTGACCGGGAGGAGTTTCACACCACGCTCGGCATCGGAAGAATCTCGCCAGCAGTGTCTTAACCTCTGGGTTAAGCCAGTTCAGGTATATCGCCCGATATGAGCGCACATAGGACGTGGCCGACCTTCAGACCAGAGGTGCCGTGATTTGATTACTGTTTACTTCTCTTAATCATTTCTTTAACCTTTTCCACAGTGGTGCCGCGCGGCAACCCCATTTGTACCTTTCTCAGTGGCCGGGAGGAGCCCCACTCCACACACGGCAGCTGAAGAATTTCGCCAGCAGCGGGTTTTAAATCAGAGTTTTCCTTCTCTCAGATGAGCTACCAAACAAGACTTTCATCTACCCGAAGCGTCTGGTTTTTAGGCGCCAGATATTCACCTTCGCCGCTTCTCCTGTCAGTTTAAACAGTTCTGCCACGAGAAGACTAGGTGCTGGATCTGACTGTCAGAGGCTTTTTGAGGCGCACGCCGTTGGGGTAGAGAGCATATCCCACAGCTCACCTCCGGCTATAACAGTCATGTAACAAACATAATTATCATTAAATCTGAGAGACATAAAATAAAATACAGCATTTACGTTTCGCTCTTAAACACTGACTCAGCACAGAAGTAACTATATACATTATAAATGACTATCTACTAAACAAAAATGTAAGGACTATTCAGAATAAACAGTTAACTGTATTCGGTGTCTGTAAGAGCAGTTTAAGATAACTTTTAAGTTTTATGATTCATGGAGGCATGTAGTCGACATCAAATAGATATTGGGAAAGTTTATAGTTGTAGGAAGGAGTATAATTTATATTTTTTTAAATACAGGATGGGAGGGTATTCCAAGGATGAGGAGCAGAATAATTAAAGCTTTTCTTGTAAAGATCAATTCTAGGTTTTGGAAGACATATGTTGTTCAAGCGTTGGCTGCACTTTGGGCTAAATTTAAACATGTTCCATAGATAAGGCGGGGCATGCCGTGAAAGAAATTGATGTACTAACTTGACTTTGTTGAAGAGGAACTTAAGAGGCAGTATTTCGATACGTTTGTGCTGGTTAGTTGTTTGTGCTTGATCTTTGTCACTAAGACGAAGAAGAAGAAGAAGAAAAAGAAGAAGAAGAAGAAGAAGTTAATAGGATCTGACACTGAAAAAAAAGCGTTCGTTCAGAACCTTAGAAGAGCATTTTTCTACATCCGTCTTCCTTGTTCGTTTCCATGACAACATATGACCCTGCTGAGAGGAGCAGATAACTCTTATCTTACATTTCAGCATCTTTTACCCCCCCCCCCCCCAGAAGATTATGAGAGGCAGGTAGCAAAGACCTGGAACTCTGCGATATCAGTTGCGGAATTAAGATAAAACGGATACACTTCTCCTAGCTATTTTTAGGTTCTCTGTAAGGACACACGACCTTCTTTGGGAGATAGCGGTGGTGCGGAAAAGGAGGAGTGCTGTGACTGAAATATGGCCGCTGGAATGAACTTTTTTAGAGCTGTGAATGCAGGTGATACTCGGCCATGATCACAGCTTTTGCCTGGTGCTGTGGGATAATGAGGTAACATATGTTTTACAACTGCAGGCGGCCAGAGATTGGGTGGGGGAGCAAGAGTCTGAGCTGTACCCCTAGTCCCCAGGGCTGTCGAAGGGACCCGGCAGCCCTATTTAAGTAAATGAGAAGTACTTTCTATTTTTGTATTTGAGGGTGGGGGAGGAGTTTTATAGTTAATGACCTGTTTCTCCACGACCTTGGACAAAAGTGGCGAAAACGTCAAGTACCAATGATTACTGACAGAAACAGACTATAGACAGAAACGTGGGCCATGCACTGTTCATTTAACCACACTTCTTTGGGTGACCATCCCCAACCCGGCACGCCATAGCTGGTGGACGGTAAACGTCTTCCAGACATGGAGGATCCCTGTGAATAAGGATTTACACAAATAAGCAGGCGCGGAACAACTGGCCGTAGTCTCAGAGAGCGAGGTGGGGTGGTAGGTAGCTACTACTACTATAAAATGCCTCATGTGCTCAGTGAAGGGAATACCAGGTGGGTAAGAGGCGCCTTAAAACCTCTCGCTCCCGCTGCCTTGCGGGTAGGACAGGAAGTCCAAAGGCTAGCGGAGAGTCCGTACATAAACCGCCAGAAGGCAACTGGAAACCACTGTTGTAGCTCCCAAGAACAATTATGCTTATTCAGAGTAATAGATTTGTCATGAACGACGTTAATGGATGTTCCTCTGGAACAACCTCGTCCGGTAGGGCAGCTCACGAGCCACAGGTGAGGCCAGATCGTCGTCAAGCTACTGGTGGCAAAACTAACAAATTGAAAATAGCAACATGGAATGTTAGAACTTTATTCCAGGCTGGAAAATTAGAAAATGTAAAGAGGGAAGTGGAAAGGATGAAGATCAACATATTAGGAATGAGTGAAGTTAGATGATGGACAGGTGCAGGGAAGATAAACACTATAAATATACAATAATATATTCAGGAAGTGAGAAACACGAACGAGGAGTAGGAATTATATTTGACGAACAAACGGCAAGGACAATTGTAGGATATTTGAACATCTCGGACCGAGTCCTGCTAGCCCAAATGAAAGGACGACCAATAAACATAAATATTATACAAGTGTACGCTCCAACATCTGAAAGTTCTGAAGAAGATGTACAGATATTTTATAATGACATAGAGACAGTCCTAAAACACACAAAGTCACATGAAGTTACCATAGTCATGGGAGATTTAATGCCAAAGTTGGTAAAGGAAGAACTTCAGACATTGTTGGCGACTATGAACTGGGGGAAAGGAATGACAGAGGTAGTAAATTAATTGAATGGGCAAGAATACACAGCATGGTTGTAGGAAACACCTGGTTTAAACAACATCCTCGAAGACTGGCAACGTAGTGCAGCCCAGACAAGAAGACTTTTAACCAGAAAGACTACGTATTAATCAACAAACGATTCCGGAATGCATTACTGACAACAAAAACCATGCCAGGAGCTGACTGCAATAGTGACCATGACCCACTCTGTGGAAAAATTATAATAAAGCTAAAGAAAGCATGCAGACAATGTACTTTCATAGGACATGCAATGAGAAGAGGGGACATTGAAAATATTATAACAACAGGAAAAATAGACGGAAGAAGATCAAGAGGAAGACCAAGAGAAATGATAGTGGACAGTCTGACGGGATGGTGTGAGAGGAGATCACCAACTGAGCTAATGGCCTGCATGAAGGATCGTGTACTCAGGAAAAGCATAATAGCCAACCCCAGTCAGGTCGGCACCTGATGATGATGATGATGATGATGATGATGATAGAGACTGTAGATAGAAACATGGAATGAGGGCTGAAAATAGGACTCAGACTGAAAGATAGATAACAGTAACATGGGTTGGGGATGAAACTTAGGATTCATAGACTAAAAGATGGATAACAGTAACATGGGTTGGGGATGAAACTTTGGATTCATAGACTAAAAGATGGATAACAGTAACATGTCTTGGGGGACGAAATTTAGGATTCACAGACTAAAAGACTAATAACATAAACATGGGTTGGGGATGAAACTTTGGATTCATTGACTAAAAGATGGATAACAGAAATATGGGTTGGGGGATGAAACTTAGGATTCATAGACTAAAAGATGGATAACAGAAACATGAGTTGGGGGATGAAACTTAGGATTCATAGACTAAAAGATGGATAACAGAAACATGAGTTGGGGATTGAAGCAGGGATTAATGGACTGAAAAAAGGCGAATATGAACATGGCTGATCGCAGATATTTGCATCCTAGGAGAGGATATTCTGCCATTCTTGCTTGGCCTCCCCTTCTCCACATTTTTTTTTGTTGGAGAACAAACAAACCAACAAACAAACAAACAAAAAGCCCTGGACAGTCAGTAGCTCTCCTCTCTAAAACCCGAACATGGACCTGCTTGACCGTAGCTACAAACATCGTTTGTGAATACAAACATGATTTGACAGATGGAAACAAGTTGTAGACAGACAGAGGTGGGAGAGGGGGGGCGTGTCCGAAGATACAGGACCCAGGCTGACTGAGACAGCTGTCAACGACTCACAGCTGGCTGCTTGCGTCAGGGCTGGCCAATCGTGGCCGACCAAGACCCTGTCCACTCCATGTAGCGCTCTCAGGAAACAGGACAGCAGAGGTCGAATGAATAGGGATCGAAACGGGAAGCAAATATATTTAAAAAGAATCCATGCCGAAGTCGGATGTCAGCATGCCGAAAGACACAGATATCACTACCTAGCTGAAAACTGTGACACGATATAACAAGCGCCCAATACAACCTGGGTCGAACACGGGAGAAGAAGATAGAACCAGTACACACAAATTAAAAACATTGATTATATACAGAAATAGATCAGAAGATAGAAATAGAGTTACTGGATAAACTTGTTGCAGGTATAAACAGAGTGTTATAGATAGGAAACAGATAGAAACAGACGCTATAGGGAAGATCAAGAGAACACGGCAGACAACAAATACGGTCTACCTGTTTCTATTATACCTGTGTATAGCGGCCTGGTTGGCCGAGTGGTTAGGCTCTTGGTTTACTACTCCGGTGGTACTGGGTTCAGTCCCAGCAGTGGGATTTTTCTTCTGGTCTACACTAAAAAATGTCCCGGGGTCGACCCAGCCTCTAAAAATGGGTACCAGAGAAATCTGGGAAGATAAAGCGGCCATACGTGATACTGACCATATCACACTTTCATGTGCCGAAGGTAGTGAAAATACAGGCCTGACACCGTATCCCTAATATGTCTTATTGGCAGGGAAACGGGAATGTTGCCTTTACCTTTTACCTGTGTTACTTTTTGTTACTTTACATGTGTACAATATTTTTTTTTTACCTTAGTTATGTACACAGTATCTTTTTGTTATCTCACTTATGTACACTTATGCTATCTTACCTGTGTACAGAACGCCTTTTCTTGCCTGTGCTCAGCTGTGATGGCAGCTCTGCTGCTACTTGGTCCACCTTCGTCAACGGGACTTCTTGATTATCACCCAGGACGCCACCGTTATCGACCTCCTTGTCATCATCTTCTTCGCCGCTGGCCACCTTGCCCTCGGCGCCAGGCTCGGCCATGGCTTTGGACTCGCTGACAACGTATGTTCCAGACCGCAGGGCGCTGAGTAGAGAGAATCTGGACAACCTGGCAGGAACTGGAAAGTTAAGAGAAATGTCATGTACGGTCACAGAGGCCCAGTCAGGAAATCGACACTTACAAACTACTCATCAGGACTTTGGAGCCAAGGATGGTCAAGGCCCTATTCAACCTCCATATGGTGCACGTGGCTCGTATACCTGGTACTTCACATCACTTAAAACTTGTCTCGTGGATGTCTTTGATGTAAGTCTAAATATGGGGCCCAGTGAAGACTGAGATTATGAGAGGAGTTTAGGGATGGGGGGGGGCATGAGAGTGAGAGGCCGGGAAAAAGATGATGAGATGAAAATTAAGATAATGAGCGTGTAGGAGGTGGAGAGTTCGGAGAAAGGAGAGAGAAGAAAAGAGAGAGTGGGAGAGAACGTGAAGTGAGAGAGAGAGACTGAATGAGAGAGTGTGAGAGAATATGAGAGAGAGACTGAATGAGAGAGTGTGAGAGAATATGAGAGAGAGACTGAATGAGAGTGTGAGAAAATATGAGAGAGACTGAATGAGAGAGTGTGAGAGAATATGAGAGAGAGATTGAATGAGAGAGTGTGAGAGAATATGAGAGAGACTGAATGAGAGTGTGAGAGAATATGAGAGAGAGACTGAATGAGAGTGTGAGAGAATATGAGAGAGAGACTGAATGAGAGTGTGAGAGAATATGAGAGAGACTGAATGAGAGTGTGAGAGAATATGAGAGAGAGACTGAATGAGAGTGTGAGAGAATATGAGAGAGAGACTGAATGAGAGTGTGAGAGAATATGAGAGAGAGACTGAATGAGAGTGTGAGAGAATATGAGAGAGAGACTGAATGAGAGAGTGTGAGAGAATATGAGAGAGAGGGAGAGTTAAATGCGACAGAGAGTATGTGAGAGAGTGAGATAGAGACAGTGTATGTGAGAGAGTGAGATAGAGACAGAGTGTGTGAGAGAGACAGTGTATGTGTGAGAGAGACAGTGTATGTGAGAAAGTGAGAGAGTGAGATAGAGACAGAGTGTGTGAGAGAGACAGTGTATGTGAGAGAGTGAGATAGAGACAGTGTATGTGTGAGAGAGACAGTGTATGTGAGAGAGTGAGATAGAGACAGTGTGTGAGAGAGACAGTGTATGTGAGAGAGTGAGAGAGTGAGATAGAGACAGTGTATGTGTGAAAGAGACAGTGTAAGAGAGTGAGAGAGTGAGAGAGTGAGAGAGTGAGATAGAGACAGAGTGTGTGAGAGAGACAGTGTATGTGAGAGAGTGAGAGAGACAGTGTATGTGTGAGAGAGACAGAGTGTGTGAGAGAGAGCAGAGTGTGTGAGAGAGAGAGCAGAGTGTGTGAGAGAGACAGTGTATGTGAGAGAGTGAGAGAGACAGTGTATGTGTGAGAGAGACAGAGTATGTGAGAGAGTAAGAGAGACAGAGTGTGTGAGAGAGACAGTGTATGTGAGAGAGTGAGAGAGACAGTGTATGTGTGAGAGAGACAGAGTATGTGAGAGAGTAAGAGAGACAGAGTGTGTGAGAGAGACAGAGTATGTGACACAGTGAGAGAAAGAGTGAGAGAATGAATGAATAATTTTTATTTTTAAAGGGTAAAGAATTGGGCACTCAGACCCGTCTTACATTCTGCAGAAGAGAGAAGCAGAGTGTGTGACACAGTGAGAGAGTGAATGTGTGTGTGAGAGAGAGAAGCAGAGTGTGTGACAAAGTGAGAGAGTGAATGTGTGTGTGTGAGAGAGAGAAGCAGAGTGTGTGTGAGAGAGAGAAGCAGAGTGTGTGACAAAGTGAGAGAGTGAATGTGTGTGTGAGAGAGAGAAGCAGAGTGTGTGACAAAGTGAGAGAGTGAATGTGTGTGTGAGAGAGAGAAGCAGAGTGTGTGACAAAGTGAGAGAGTGAATGTGTGTGTGTGTGAGAGAGAGAAGCAGAGTGTGTGACAAAGTGAGAGAGTGAATGTGTGTGTGAGAGAGAGAAGCAGAGTGTGTGACAAAGTGAGAGAGTGAATGTGTGTGAGAGAGAGAGAGAAGCAGAGTGTGTGACAAAGTGAGAGAGTGAATGTGTGTGTGAGAGAGAGAAGCAGAGTGTGTGACAAAGTGAGAGAGTGAATGTGTGTGTGAGAGAGAGAAGCAGAGTGTGTGTGAGAGAGAAGCAGAGTGTGTGTGAGACAGAGAGAGAATATTTTTTTTAAAAATCATTATTCTAAATATTATAAATTATTTTAAAGGACGCCACCATAACAGTAACAAATCCGCTAATGTACGCTCCATGTACGTGCCTGCGTGTACGTATTTACGTATGTGTAAAAAGAAAGGGGAAAGGGGGGGGGGGTGGAGAAGGGACGGGAAGGGTGGGAAGAAGTGTAACAAACATTCACTGAGAGAAAGTTAAATAAGAAAACTACATTCTCTGAGAGAAAGTTAAATAAGAAAACTACATTCTCTGAGAGAAAGTTAAATAAGAAAACTACATTCTCTGAGAGAAAGTTAAATAAGAAAACTACATTCTCTGAGAGAAAGTTAAATAAGAAAACTACATTCTCTGAGAGAAAGTTAAATAAGAAAACTACATTCTCTGAGAGAAAGTTAAATAAGAAAACTACATTCTTCAGAAAACACGAACACCGTGTGGCATTCTCGTCACAAGATATAACAAAACATGACACTACATTATCGTCACAAGATATAACAAAACATGAAACTACATTATCGTCACAAGATATAACAAAACATGACACTACATTCTCATCACAAGATATAACAAAACATGACACTACATTCTCGTCACAAGATATAACAAAACATGACACTACATTATCGTCACAAGATATAACAAAACATGACACTACATTCTCGTCACAAGATATAACAAAACATGACACGACATTCTCGTCACAAGATATGTCAAAACATGACACTAGATTCTTGACATAAGAAATAATAAAAGCGTGACACTAGATTATTGACATAAGAAACAACATGGCATTTGATTCTTGACATAAGAAATAACAAAAGCATGACGCCAGATTCTTGACATAAGAAAAATCACACTAGATTCTTGATGTAAGAAATAACAACAACATGACACTAGATTCTTGACATAAGAAATAAAAAAAAACATGATACTAGATTTTTGACATAAGAAATAAAAAAAAACATGATACTAGATTCTTGACATAAGAAATAACAAAAGCATAACGCCAGATTCTTGACATAAGAAATAAAAAAAACATGATACTAGATTCTTGACATAAGAAATAATAAAAGCATGACGCCAGATTTTTGACATAAGAAACGTGACACTAGATTCTCGGTACAGAAGGTTAAAAAAAAGTATTCTTGACATAAGAAGCAACAAAAATAGGACGCTAGATTTGCAGATTATGTACACCCCTTCCCCTTCCAGTCCTCTCCCAGCAGGGCCAAGCATAAGTGTACAAAACAAAACAAATACATGACAGAACAATGATGGATGAATACGTCCGTGGAAAACTTACCGCACGGCTCTGTAGCCAGAAAGTTATACTCTCGCTTCCAGCTTCGGTACGCGAAGAACTGGCTCGTAGCTCGAGTGTCAAGGTCAGGGCAGCGAGGCAAATTCCTGTTTCTCGCTTTTTTGTGACATTGGAACTTAGGCCAAGAACTCGGCACTCGAAAGAAATGTTTTTACCTGAACAGTTTATTATTATTATTTATTCTTTTATCTTTTCTTCATCTCTCTCTTTTCTTTGTCTTTTTTCCAGTATCTGCTGAGCTAGTCTCTTTACTCCTTCATCTCCACTTTGTGTCTTTATCAAAGTGGTCTGACTATGTAGAAATGAAGTAATGGACTGTTATCAGATTAGCAACAGTAACAGATTTCTTTTAAGTTGGGGGCGGTTGCTAATCTGCAAAAGGGTAGTTTAGTGCTGTAGTGAACTGTGATCCATGCGTGTTCAGACTTTTGTGCGGCCCTTGACGTTGAAATTCAGTTCCGGTGTATTTTTCCCGTCAGATGTGATCAGTGCATTCAGATTTTTCCCCTGCTCTTCTTTCCTCTTCTTCCTTTTCCACTGAATTTTCCGGAAAAAAAATCAAGACGCAACGAGCCGATCGTATTCTACACTGGCGTTAGTGATCCTTTTCCATCATCCCATCATCATCCCCCTTCCTATCTCAGCTCCGCTATCTTACTCAAAGATGACTGCGGCCTGGATTTGGGTTCTGGCTAAGTATTAAGAGACGGTTAAGGGAAGATTTACTCCCGTTAGATAACGTACTGTAGCAGCAGTTTTAGAGACTGGTCCAGTTATTAAAGTTAGATAACCAAAAAAAAAAAAACACATCCGGCCTCACTCTTACCTCCCATGTGATGCTTCAAGAAAAAGGCTCTTACTTTGATCTCGTCTTTGTGGACATTCACGTGTTTCCCCCTGTTATAGAACTTGCCTAGAAACCTCCTGTGTTGCCCACTCCCTGACCGACTTACAGCTGTTTCATATCTTAAAAGTGCCAGCACCAAAAGAATCGGAGGTCAATTATAATAAGATTAATAGCTGACCAATCAAATTTTCCCAGCATTCATTTCGAACTAGAGGTTAGGCAGAGTTTATATGTGGTGCAAAGTCGGTGCATTGTCTGCCAAAGAGCTCCGTAGTAGTAGGAGTAGTTGTAGTAGTAGTAGTATTAGTAATAGTAGTTAGTAGTAGTAGTGATAGAAGCAGTAGTAGAAGTCGTAGTAGTAACAGTAGTAGAATAGTAGAAGCAGTAATAGTAGTTGTTGTGGTAGAAGTATTAGTAATGACAGTAGCAGTAATCGAAATATTAGTAGTAGTAGTAGTCTCCCAAAGGAGGCGTTCACAGTCTACGGGACACCCTTGGGCAAGGTGGAGTACCCGTATAGCCCCCCGATCAGGGTGACGTGAAGCCATGGGAGCAGGTGGTGGATGGAATGGGAGAGCAGCTGACAGATAATGTTGGTTATGGTCACCATTCTATGATGGTAGGCAGATGATCTCCATGTAGGGACAATGGCTACGAGCACTGACTAGTACAGTCACTGCCCGGAAGGAAAGCAATGGTAAACTACCTTCTGGAAACATATCAAGAAACCCAAGCAGCAATCATGGAAAGTCAAATAGGAAAAAGATCTGGTGGTGAGTCCCCCAGGCCAGATAGATCTAATTTTAACACTGGGGAAGAGTGTGAGGCAGAGGTCGGTACTAGTAATTGTGATGACGGACAAAATCCTGACGGTGTTACCAAGGAAAACCCCTGTATCAAACTAAAAAGAAAAATAAGAGTAGGAACATGGAATGTAAGAAGTATGTATGAGGGAAAATATCAAGTAATAAGTGACGAGATGAAAAGAACGCGGATACACATTTTGGGAATCTGCGAACATCGATGGAAAGGATCAGGACACTTTACGAGCGAGAATGATAATATATTTATATTTCTGGCGGAGAAGTAGGAGGAAAGAATGGAGTGGCTTTTTATTTGGACAAATCAACATCAAAAGCATTACTAGGCTACAATCCAGTAAGTGATAGAATCCTAACAATCAGACTTAAGGGCATTCCTAGAAATGTAACAGTCATCCAGGTATATGCACCTACATCAGCAGCAGAAGAAGATGAAGTAGAACATTTTTATAACACACTGCAGACGACAATGGACCAGGTACGGAAAAATGATATTGTATTTATAATGGGTGATTTTAATGCAAAAATTGGTACAGAAAGAGCAGAAGATGAAGGATATGTTGTAGGGAAATTTAGCATAGGACACAGAAATGAGGCAGGTGACAATCTAATGGCGTTTTGTATGGAAAATGAGCTAATGATCGCTAACACACTTTTTAAACAACATCCAAGAAGACTTTACACATGGACATCACCTGATGGAAAAACCAGGAATCAAATAGATTACATTTTACTGCAGAGAAGGTGGAGGTCAAGCATAACATCAGCAAAAACTTTACCAAGTGCTTATTGTGACACGGACCATGAGTTATTAATAGCAGACATGAAGATAAAGCTAAAAAAGATAGTTATGGGATCAAGACCACTCCGCTTTGACCTTACAAATATACCAGAACAATACGGTATAGAAGTGAAGAACCGTTTCGAAATCCTGATGGCTGTACAGGAAGAGATGACACCAGATGAATTGGCTACGCAGGCCAAAGATATCTTAGTAACAACAGCTAAAGACATGGTTCCAGTAAAGAAAACACAAAGGAATAGATGGATCACAGCAGGTACACTAGAACTGATAAAACAATGTAGAGAAATGAAGACGCAATGGAGAGTGACAAACAACAACAAAGATAAATATAAAACTTTAACAAAAGAAGTACGAAGAAACATAAGAAAAGACAAAAAACAATACATACAAGATTGTTGTGAAAGAATAGAAGAACATCAGAGGTGTGGAAGAGATAGTGAAATGTTTAAAGAAATGAAGACATTGACGAGAAATGTCACACTAAGCTAAATGTAATTTGTGATGAGATGGGGAATACCCTGACAGAGACAGAGGAAATTCTGGAAAGATGGAAGGAATATTGCAAAAGAATGTATGAAACAACCGACTGTGGAAGCAGATATCAACAGTGTGAATTATTATTGGAGGAGAAAGAACCCGAGCCGACAATGGAAGAAGTTTTATGGGCAATAAAGAGTCTGAAAAATGGTAAATCACCAGGATGTGATGAGATAACCGCTGAATTTATTAAAGCAGGAGGAAAGGAGTGTGCAACAATCTATCATGCACTATGTAAAAAGATATGGCATTCAGGTATTTGGCCAAAAGATTGGAAAAGAACTGTATTCATACCACTGCCAAAAAAGGGTAACCTGAAATTATGCACCAACTACAGAACTATTGCCCTGATTAGTCATGCCAGTAAAATTCTGTTAAAAATCATAATGGGTAGACTTCGAAAGAAAATAGAAGAAGAAGTCAATATGACCCAAGCTGGCTTCAGGAAAGGAAGAGGATCAAGAGATCATATATTCAATCTAAGATTAATAATAGAGAAATGCAGGGAGTTTAATGTGAATCTATATTTATCCTTTATAGACTACTCAAAGGCATTTGATTGTGTACAACACCAGAAACTTTGGGAAATAATGGAAAAAATGGGATTTCCAACACATTTGATACAATTAACATCACTGCTGTATTTAGACCAACAAGCAGCAGTAAGAATAAATGGTGAAACAACAAGTTGGTTTGACATAAAACAAGGGGTCCGTCAGGGGTGCATATTGTCACCCTACTTATTTAACTTGTATACTGAAAATATAATGAGGAATGTTAGAGAAGATGTAGACAAAGAATATTACGATGCAATAACAGTTGGAGGTTATGATATACCAGAGATTAGATATGCTGATGACACAGTATTGCTGTCCACAACACATGAAGGAATGGAAAAACTAATTATGTCAGTCCGCAAGAACAGCGAAGAGCAGAACCTCTATCTTAATACAAAGAAAACTAAAGTGATGACAACTGACAAAACAAACAAGGCAACTGAAATATGTATCAATGAGGAAAAACTGGAAGAAGTGGAGAGTTTTGAATATCTTGGATCACTACTAACTAATAATGGAGATACAATGAGGGAAATTAAACGGAGGACATCTATTGCTCTTCAGAAAGTAAAACAAATAAAGAATCTGTGGAGAGGAGCAGACAGAACCACAAAAATAAGATTTTTAAGGGCATGCATCTTTCCTATCGCAACATATGCCTGTGAGACCTGGACACTTAACAAAACAGCTGAGAAGCACATAAATGCCTTTGAATGTAAATGCTATAGAAGAGTTCTCCAGATATCGTGGACACAAAAAAGAACAAATATATCTATACTACAAGAGCTTAATATTGAAGAAGGCTGGCTAGTAAAGAGGATTAAAGAGAGAAAACTTAAATATTTTGGCCACATTAAACGTCATGATAATTTAGAGAAGACCGTATTGGAAGGATACATAATGGGAAAAAGAAAAAGAGGAAGACCGAAACGAAGATGGCTGCAAGACATCGTTGATGATCTGGAAATGGATGCAGCAGCAGCAGCAGGCCATCTTGCTCACAACCGAGAGGCCTACGGGGTTCTGTTTGGGAGGCAAAGTTCCGCAAGGGACATGCAAAGGAATGAATGAATGAATGAGTAGTAGTAGTAGTAATAGTAGTAGTAGTAGTAGTAGTAGTAGTAGTAGTAGTAGTAGTAGTAGTAGTAGTAGTAGTAGTGTAGAACTTAATATTGAAGAAGCCTGGCTAGTAAGGAAGAAGGAAGACTGAACGGAGAAACCTTGAATATTTTGGACATTTAAAACGTCATGAAAATTTAGAGAAGACAGTCTCTGAAGGGTATATAATAGGAACAAGAAAGAGAGGAAAACCAAGGCGAAGATGGCTGCAAGACATCTTTGATGATCTGCAAATGGATGCATCAGCGGCAGGCCATCTTGTTTATAACCGAGAGGCCTACAGGAGAGTTGTTAGGGAGTCAAAGTTCCGCAAGAGACATGCAAATGACTGAGTAATATTGTAGTAGCAGTAGCAACAGTAGTAGCAGTGGTAGGAATAGTAGCAGTAGCAGTAGTAGTAGCAGCACCAGTAGTAGTAGCAGTATTAGTGGTAGAAGCATTAGTAGTGGTGGTAGCAGTAATAGTAGTAGCAGCAGCAGTAGTAGTAGTAGCAGTAGTAGTAGTAGTAGTAGCAGCAGCAGTAGTAGTAGTAGCAGTAGTAGTAGTAGTAGCAGCAGCAGTAGTAGTAGTAGCAGTAGTAGTAGTAGCAGTAGTAGTAGTAGTAGTAGGAGGAGCAGTAGTACAAGTAATAGTAGTACAAGGGGCGTTCAGAAAGTAATGCACTACATCTTTTTTTTCAGCTAATATTGAAGATAGAAGCATGAAATTTTGCACACCTTAAATATGGCATGTGCCGATTGTGTGAATCAAATCCCACCACAACTGGCCAAAGAATATGGCTGCCCTAACTGTTGAAATGGAGCGTGTTAGCAACTTGCGGTATAAGCAGCGAATTGTGATAGAATTTCTCGTTGCAGAGAAGGAAACTGTTGTGAACATTCACAAGCGTCTGTGTGTTGTGTATGGAAGTTTTGCAGTCGACAATAATACAGTCAGATGCTGGGTTCGGAGAATCAAAGAATCAATAAATGGAGATAAGGAGTTATATGATCGGCCGCGCTGTGGACATCCTGCCACAGCCACCAAGGCAGAAATGTTGAAATGTGCGGAGGGCATTATTCTTACTGATAGGCATATCACCACTCAACAATTGGCCTTAAAGCTGTTAGCCAGCAACGGTAGTGCAAATGCAGTTATAAAAGCTCTCGAATTTTCTAGAGTTTGTGCAAGATGGGTTCCTCAAAGTCTCACAAATGACCAGCGATTGCAGAGGAAAGCAATTTCTTCTGAATTGTTGAAGTGTTTCAATGCTGAGGGAGAGAACTTTTTGGCAAAGATCGTAACAGGTGACGAAACCTGGGCACATCATTTTGAACCTGAGACAAAAGACAATCAATGGAGTGGCATCATCCCCAATCACCATGGAGAAAGAAATTCAAGATAACTCGTTCAGCTAGAAAAGTCGTCTTTTGGGACAATGAAGGTGTGATTCTTGTGGATGTTATGCAAAGAAGAGAGACAAACAATTCGCAAGCTTACATTAAGACATCGAAAAAACTCAATCAACCTTTTCGCAGAGTTCGGCCGCACAAGAATCCGGCAGACCTGCTTCTCCTTCACGACAATGCGCGCCCTTACACAAGTCTGGCAACACTGGGAGCAATCACCAAATTGGGTTGGGCTGTACTACCCCATCCGCCCTATAGTCCCGCTTTGGTACCCTCTGATTTCCATCTGTTTG
Source organism: Achatina immaculata (assembly GCA_009760885.1). Taxonomy (NCBI): domain Eukaryota; kingdom Metazoa; phylum Mollusca; class Gastropoda; order Stylommatophora; family Achatinidae; genus Lissachatina; species Lissachatina immaculata. Next base: position 9,713,986 of record CM019700.1, read on the forward strand.
GTCCACTTAAAGATGCACTCCGAGTTTTGTAAGATGTGAAGATGATGTAGGAGTGATTCATGCAGCGAAGAAACGGCTACATAATCAAGAGAAAATCTGATACGGGCTAGGAATACATGCACTTGTTTCGCGCCGGGGTAAAGCCGTACATCTTGATGGGGATTATGTTCAATAATACCGACGTTTACATGACATATTCATGTATATTGTGTATAAAGTTCATGCTTTTTTAATAAACAACTCCTGAGAAAAACGATGAGGTGGGTGCATTACTTTATGAACGCCCCTCGTAGTAGTAGCTATAGTAAACGTAGTAGTAGTAGTACTAGTAGTAGTAGTAGTAGTAGTAGTAGTAGTAGAAATAGTAAAAATAGTAAAAATAGTAGTAGCAGTAGTAAAAGTAGTAGTAGCAGAAGCAAAAGTAGTAGTAGTAGCAGTAGTAGTAGTAAAAGTAGTAGTCGAAGCAGTAGTAAAAGTAGTAGTTGCAGTAGTAAAAGTAGAAGTAGTAGTGGTAGTAGCAGTAGTAAAAGTAGTAGTAGTAGTAGTAGTAGTAGTAGTAGTAGTAGTAGTAAAAGCAGTAGTAGCAGTATTAGTATTAGTAGTAGTAGTAGTAACAGTACTAGTAGTAGTAGTAGTAGTAGTAGTAACAGTACTAGTAGTAGTAGTATTAGTATTAGTAGTAGTAGTAGTAACAGTACTAGTAGTAGTAGTAGTAAAAGCAGTAGTAGCAGTATTAGTATTAGTAGTAGTAGTAGTAGTAGTAGTAGTAGTAGTAGTAAAAGCAGTAGTAGTAGTATTAGTATTAGTAGTAGTAGTAGTAACAGTACTAGTAGTAGCAGTATTAGTATTGATCAGCCATTCTGTTTTCACCCAGTATGTCCCTTTCCCCCCCCCCCCACACCATCCCAAGGGCCCTTTTTTAAAACAGAGGAAGTGCTCCCGACCCCAGAACTCTCTCAGTGGCCCGGGAAGTAATTGTAGTATAGACAGCCCCTGGATTACGAACAATGGTCAGCTCGTAAATCTGTTCTTAAGTGGAATTTGTTCTAAAGTCGAATTTGTACGTAAGTCGGAAAACAGGTAAGGCTCGCTTCTAACGTGAGTTAGTCAGGCGTTTACCTTAGTTTGTACAATTTATATTCATCATCATCATCATCAGGTGCCATGCCGACTGGCGTTGGCTATTATGCTTCTCCAGAGTACCCGATTCTTCATGCAGGCCACCAGTTCAGTTGGTGATCTCCTCTCACACCAGCCCGTCAGACTGTCCAGTATCATTTCTCTTGGTCTTCCTCTTGATCTTCTTCCTTCTATTTTTCCTGTTGTTATAATATTTTCAATGCCCCCTCTTCTCATTGCATGTCCTATGAAAGTACATTGTCTCTCTCTTATCTTTTTGACAAGATTTTTTGTCTCTCCAGCTCTTCTCATACATTCTTCATTAGTTATTTTTGCTGTCCAAGGGATTCGCAACATTCTTCTAATAAACCACATTTCTGCTGCTTCCAATGATTTTTGTGCAGACTTGCCTATTGTCCATGATTCACTTCCATATAACAAGATAGGTTCAATATAGCATTTTAGGACTCATTTTCTAACATTCATTGATAAGGATGTGTTGGATAATATGTTTTTCATTCTCTGTAATGCAGTCTTTGCTTGGCCTATTCTGTTCCTAATTTCTGTTTTGCATTTCCCATCTGAAGTTATTACTGCTCCAAGGTATTTGAATTTCTGCACCTGCTTCAGAATGGTTCCGTTTAATTTAATACTGCATGCTGGTGGATTCTGTTTCTTAGATATAACCATAGTCTCTGTTTTTTTGATGTTCAAAGTAAGGCCTTTCTGTTCACTTTCTTTGGCGACTTTATCCAAGATATTTTGCAGGTCTTATTGGTTCTCAGCTATCAGTACTGTGTCGTCAGCATACCGAAGGTTGTTAATATTGTATCCTCCAATTTTTATGCCTGGTTCTGTGATGATTGTTCTTAGAATATTCTCGCTGTACAGAGAAAAAAGGTCTGGAGATAGTACACATCCTTGTCGCACCCCTTGTTTTATAGGTTGATATTTTCCAATTCTATTTTCAACTCGAACTGCTGCTTCTTGCTGCCAGTATAGATGTTTTACAATCCTCAAGTCTTTGCCGTCTATATTGATGTCTTCAAGCATTTTAATAATTTCACTATGTTTCACCTTGTCAAATGCCTTGGTGTAATCAATGAAGCATAAGTAGAGATCTTTCTGTACTTCTAAAGCTCTTTCTGTTAGTGTTCGTAAAGCATAAATGGCATTGTGTGTTCCCTTTCCTTCAACAAATCCAAACTGTTCATCTGCTATTTCCATTTTTATCTTTTTCCTTGTTCTTCTCAATTTATATTACTATGCATAAAAAAACAGTAAAGTAGCAAAATCGCGCAGTATTTTGATGCGCTTTGCAAGGTAGCACCTCTTTGTTGTCCGCAACCACTGTACGTAAATCGAATTTTTAATGCGATAGGCTTTACAGGGGCTGGTTCGCAATCACGGGTTGCGCGTAAGACGGGCGTACGTAACCCGTGGACTGCCTCTAACAGTAGTCAACAACAACCAAAAAAAGGAGGGATATTCAACGTATTAGCGCCACATTATAGTTGCCTGGATTGTTTACATGTGTCAGTGTGTGCAGGAATTTCCGACGTCATTAACTCTTATACTATTTGCCACTTAATATATTAAAAGTTACAAAAAATAACTGTTTCTGTAGGGTTAAATTTTAGATTTTGGAGACTCAGCTTTTAAATTCTGATAAATCTATCTATCTATCTATCTATCTATCTATCTATCTATCTATCTATCTATCTATCTATCTATCTATCTATCTATCTGTCTATCTATCTATCTATCTATCTATCTATCTATCTATCTATCTATCCATCCATCCATCCATCCATCCATCCATCCATCCATCCATCCATCCATCCATCCATCCATCCATCCATCCATCCATCCATCGACCCACCCACCCACCTATCTATCTATCTATCTATCTATCTATCTATCTATCTATCTATCTATCTATCTATCTATCTATCTATCTATCTATCTATCTATCTATCTATCTATCTATCTATCTATCTATCTAAATATAGACTTAGCGTTAAGTCCAAGTAAAAATATGGTTGATGTGTTTGTTTATGTAGGTTTTTTTTTGGTTGGTGTGAAAAGAGTTAAAGAGAACTTGGAGGTGTGCACGTGCATTTCAGATGCTCACGCCCAAGTTTTGGTACTGCTCAAGAAGGTAGATCCCACGAACCAAGGCCTGCAACTCGAACAAGCGTGGGCCTTCATTCATCAAATATCTTCAAAATATGAAGTGTCATCTAGGAATCTCAGGAAAAGCTGATCCCTCTCTCTCTCTTCTTTATATATCTCTCTCTTTATCTCTCCATCTCTCTCTCGCCCTCTATCTCTCTTTATCTATCTATCTATCTATCTATCTATCTATCTATCTATCTATCTATCTATCTATCTATCTATCTATCTATCTATCTCTGTTTCTCTACCTCTCTCTATCTCTCTCTGCTTCTCTCTCTCTCTCTCTGAGAATGTACATGCATGTACATGATCAGTTCATGTTCGTGTGTCTATGTAGATAAGAATTCATATTCCTGTGCCTATATAGATAAGAATTCATGTTCTTGTGTCTATATAGATAAGAATTCATGTTCTTGTGTCTATATAGATAAGAATTCATGTTCTTGTGTCTATACAGATAAGAATTCATGTTCTTGTGTCCATATAGATAAGAATTCATGTTCTTGTGTCTATATGGACACGAAATGACGGAGAAAGTCTGACTGTGATTCGCCAGTCCGGGCGCTAGATATCAGCTAAGTTCGCCAGTCCTGACGCTAGCACTTCAGCTAAATTCGCCAGTCCTGAAGCTAGCATGTCAGCTACGTTCGGTAGTCCAGGTGCTAGCATGTCAGCTACGTTCGGTAGTCCAGGTGCTAGCATGTCAGCTAAGTTCGGTAGTCCAGGTGCTAGTATGTCAGCTAAGTTCGTCAGTTCCGACGCTAAAAAAATCTTACCCAACAAAAAATAGCTTATGAAGTTGTGGGTTCTCATTTACTAATCACAAGTTTTAAAAAAGTGCGAACAGTTTGTACGCTTCAGAAGTACAGAGATATTCCTCCGCGCAGGCCGACGTTTGTAGCCATGAAAGATTTGGGCATTTCACGAAAGAAGAAAGCACTAGACATAAAAATAAGAACATAACCCATAAAATAGCTATGAGAAGAGTACAAGAGTTAGTTTGCTTTGAAAATTGATATGGCACCGCGCATTAATTTAGGAATTTTATTACTTGAGAATAAAAGTTTAAGGAAAGCGAACGTTTAGTATCTCAAATCTTATTATCCAATAAATAAATAACTAAAAATAATAGAAGGTTGGAGGGAAGACAGTTGTAAATAAAGTCTCCCTCAGTTTAGAATTTACGTTTTGTTAAAAGGTAAGTACAGCGTAAAGGAGGTTTTTGGGGAGAGTAAAGGAGGGAAATGTAATACTGAAACAATATAGATGGTAAGTTTATTTTTCATCATCATCATCATCATCATGTGCTGTGCCGACTGGCGTTGGCTAGTATGCTTCTCCAGAGTACCCGATCCTTCATGCAGGCCGTCAGCTCAGTTGGTGATCTTCTCTCACACCATCCCATCAGACTGTTCAGTATCATTTCTCTTGGTCTTCCTCTTGATCTTCTTCCTTCTATTTTTTCCTGTTGTTATAATATTTTCAATGCCCCCTCTTCTCATTGCATGTCCTATGAAAGTACATTGTCTCTCTCTTATCTTTTTGCTAAGATTTTTTTGTCTCTCCAGCTCTTCTCATACATTCTTCATTAGTTAATTTTGCTGTCCAGGGGATTCGCAACATTCTTCTAATAAACCACATTTCTGCTGCTTCCAATGATTTTTGTGCAGACTTGCCTATTGTCCATGATTCACTTCCATATAACAAGATAGGTTCAATATAGCATTTTAGGACTCGTTTTCTAACATTCATTGATAAGGATGTGTTGCATAATATGTTTCTCATTCTCTGAAATGCAGTCTTAGCTTGGCCTATGTCACAGTAATTGCAACATATTTTTAAATGTAAAATTTAACTTTACATATTTTTAAAATAAAGCTGTCAGAGGAAAGCGTTTCTATGCTCAGATCCATTTTATTTATATAAACGGCAAAAGCAAAATGAAAGCGTGCCAATCACAATAATAGTAAAGAAAAATGTTGAAAAGTACCTGAAATCATGCCCTTACGTGTAAAAACGTACTGAGTGACGTACGTTAATTACACGTACTGAGTGCCGTACGTAAATTACAGCTCGTAAAGTACGCGTGCTGAATGCTGCCTCTCCCTCCTCTGTGAAATGAACTGAACCAAACACCGAACAACCTATGGCACACCGAAATCTCACTTTCTGTATATTAATAATAGATTTTTATGTTAGCGAAATTTTTTTTCTTATCATATATTGAAATCTGAGTCGAGTCCCAGTTGGTTGTTGTTGTTGTTGCTCCTCGAAAGAAGATGTATTCTCATGAAAGTTTGTAAAATAAAATGTTACTGTAGGTTTGTTACGTGACTTCTGTCAAAGGAAGCGTTTCCCAGGGCCATATGCCTCGTAAAAAGCTGTCAGAAGCGCCTTATGTAGGCTATCAACACCCGCGAAACACGTGCTACAAGTTGGCAGACAGTTCCAGTTGGAGCTGGGCACGAACCGAATTAGGAACCGGTTCTTTCGGTTCTTCCGTTCAAAGCGGGTACCCGGTTCCCACAAAACTATTCCCGATGCCGAGTAGTACCACAGTGAAACGGCTTTAGAAAACGGAAACCAGACCGGTTCCGAGTACAAATAGAACCGTTTGCCGGAGAGCGATGATATAGAGGGGCTGGTGTGTAATGGCGGGAGATTTTGTTTGAAAGCCCTGGGCATCAAAACAATACCGCCATCGAGCCGTGTCACTCCGCAGCTGCCCCCTTCCCCCATGCTCCCCTTCCTTGTATAACAAACACTAGAGCCTTTATTCATTCAGCATTAATTACCGAACCATTTTAACCAACAGTGTCCACATATTCCTGTACTATGCAGTCATTAAATGTGCTGATTTTATTTGTTAACATTAATGAACATATTTGTGTCCCTTCATAAAATTGTTGGTGTTATAACCATGTTTTTTTTCTGGAATCAGTGTTTTAGACTTAATTCATTCACTGCGGTTCCATGTGTTTTACTGTAAAATTTATGTATAAATAATGGCTCAAAGATCTAATAACAGTTCTGTGTGTTTTACTGTAAACTTTATGTGTAAATAATGGCTCAAAGATCTAATAACAGTTCTGTGTGTTTTACTGTAAACTTTATGTGTAAATAATGGCTCAAAGATCTAATAACAGTTCTGTGTGTTTTACTGTAAAATTTATGTATAAATAATGGCTCAAAGATCTAATAACAGTTCTGTGTGTTTTACTGTAAACTTTATGTGTAAATAATGGCTCAAAGATCTAATAACAGTTCTGTGTGTTTTACTGTAAACTTTATGTGTAAATAATGGCTCAAAGATCTAATAACAGTTCTGTGTGCAGACATGGGAAAAGCACAGGATAATTGTCGTTTGTTTTATTTGCATACCATCACTCACATTTACCAACACACGAATAGTTTTTTAGCATAAATATACATGAGTAAATATATAAATATATATGAGTAAATATATAAATATATATGAGTAAATATATAAATTTATACGAGTAAATATATAAATATATATGAGTAAATATATAAATTTATACGAGTAAATATATAAACATATACGAGTAAATATATAAATATACATAAAGCCACCGCAGTAAAACTTGATAACAAAATTTTAAGAATATTTAAAACAAAAGTAGGAACAGCTTTATTAGTTGACATGTTAGTTCGAAATTCAGCTTTACTTTCCCTTTCTGTACAGTGATTATTCCCTCTCTTCTAAGCTCTACTCTTTTCTCACCTGTAACTTATATCCCAGAATCCCCTCACTGTACTAGATTACAAACCCTCTACCCCAACCACATTAATCTGCTCCACCTAGCATTTTCTCGGCTTGATTAACATTATATCCTCTCTCTCTCTCTTTCTCTCTCTCTCTCTCTCTCTCTCTCTCTCTCTCTCTCTCTCTCTTCTGCTTTCCCCACACTCTGTTTACAACTAAGCTATCACACATCAGAAACATTCACTATACTCCACCACGCCCACACTCGAACATAGCTTCTTCCAAGTCTCAGCTCGTTCTCCCTTTTTAAAAAAAAATTCCATTCCTATTTGTTGTTTCTCATTCTCGAGAATTTATATTTTATCTTCTTTCCCTCTTTCTTTGTCCTGTGAGTTTTTGTTTGATTAAGGTGTAAACCTAAACGATACAGTTGTGTGCTCGTTAATAAATAAAGCTGTTCTTGCTTTAGTTTTAGCTTTCACATTTCATTCATTCATTTGCATGTCCATTGCGGAACTTTGTCTCCCTAACAGCACTCCTGTAGGCCTCTCAGTTGTGAGAAAGATGGCCTGCTGCTGATTATCCATTTGCAGATCATCAACGATGTCTTGCAGCCATCTTCGCCTTGGTCTTCCTCTCTTTCTTTTTACTATTATGTACCCTTCCAAGACGGTCTTCTCTAAATTATCATGACGTTTAATGTGTCCAAAATATTTAAGTTTTCTCTCTTTACTAGCCAGCCTTTTTCAATATTAAGTTATTGTAGTATGGATATATTTGTTCCTTTTTTGTGTCCATAATATTTGAAGAGCTCTTCTGTAGTATTTACATTCAAAGGCATTTATATGTTTATCACATTTACCAAGGTCAATAATCCGAGGAATAATGTCCAGGAACCGGTTCCATGAAAGATTCGGTTCCTAAAATTAAAAAAAAAAAACCTAGTAGTGGCCGGCCAGTTCTAGTTCCGGTACCTTGTCTTGGATGTAGGCGTGTGCGCTGGTGAGCCCTGCCTCGTTTTCTGGCGGATAAAGACAGGGTTACAGGGTTCGTTTGGAGAGGTTTAGAGGCTTACTACCTGAGGGGCGGGGATCTTTTTTAATCAGAGAGAGAGATACAGTATATACACAGAGAGAGGAACAGAGAGACAGATAGTGGGAGATAGAGAAACAGCAGAGGAAGAGGGACACACACACACATGAAGAGAAAGACAGAGAGACACACACACAGAAATAGAGACAGTGGGAGATAGAAAAGGTGGGAGATATAAAAAACAAAGATAGAGGGAGATGACTGATTGATTGATTGATTGACTGATTGATTGATTGATTTTTATTTCTTTAAGTGGGTACGCAGGCTCGATGGACAGAAAGAGAGAGACACAATGTGAGATAAAGAGAAAGGCAGAGAGAGAGAGAGAGAGAGAGGCATAGAAACAGAGAGAGATAGAGAGAGATGAAGTTTTACTAAGTGAAGGGTTACTACAATGTTTTTTATGGCAGACATAGATAGATAGATAGATAGATAGATAGATAGATAGATAGATAGATAGATAGATAGATGAAGGGGGTGAGAAAGAGTGAGAAAGAGAAAGACAGAGTGAGAGTCAGAAACCATATGAGAGAGTAAGCAAGAGACCAGGGGAGAGAGAGAGAGAGAGAGAGAGAGAGAGAGAGAGAGAGAGAGAGAAAGTAAAGTACAACAGAAAAAAAAATGAGAAAGATCTTGGACATTTATGAATGATAAAAAAACAAAAAAAGTATTACAGCAGTTCCCAAACTTCTTCAAGCCTTGGACCCCCGATGCCAGTGAAAATTCACCTGTACGAGCTTGTGTTAAACGAAATCTTACATATACTGTACTTCTAGTGTTCTACACGGTCTGGACTTGCCTGCGCTGTCCATTCATTGATCCCAGATTCGGAACCGATGGCTCTCTCCCTAGGCCGCAATGGGAAGATCTAGGGGGCTGACGAAGGAAAGAGCAACAGATATCATAAGAACCATATGTGTGGGGGAGGATGGGGTTAGGGTAAGCTAGATAGGGATGATGTGTGGAAGGCAAGGGAGAAAAGGTTTGAAAACCTCTGGCCTAATGCGATGTGTACAGCCAGAAGATTGTGGGGAAGTCTGTGGCGCTTCTGTGATACGCAAGTTGCTTCCTTACGGTGGAGCTGTGCGGGCAGGGACGGGGCTGAAGGGAGGGCTGCAGTCGGTCGTGAGAGAGTACGTTCCAGTACCAATACTGGGGAGGGGGGGTGTGGAGGAGGGAGAGATGTGGTGCCTGGAAACAGGTCAACTTAATCGTAGATTGAGCCGACCCGCAAGAAGATAAAAGCTAAAGCGATATTACTACGCTCTCTCTCTGAAATTTTGAGAAAACAACAGTCGGAACTATTTTAGCGGAATAATATCGGAATCCGGGTGTGGCGGTAGCACAAAAGCGTTATAAGGCACGGGGGGAGTGAGGTTCTTGCGAGGTTAAGATAACACACGCACACACAAACACTCACACCGACCTCCACACAGATAAACACTCACACTCACGCACGCACACACTATGACCTGACGTGTTTGTGTGGCAGACAAAGATCTCACTAATAATGGAGAAGATGAAAACTGATGTTTCTCCGGTAGGAAGAATCTGTTTTCTGCACACGAGCTGGCAGCTGAGAAGAAGAAGAAGAAGAAGACAGGACAGGAGATAAATTATTATACGTTATGAGAAAGCTGCCGAAAGTCGGCAGGAAAGGAAACGGCACAAGGATGCTATAGCTAAATGTAGGACCACTGAGGTATTAGACTGTACTGAACAGAGGCTCGGAGTAGATGACAGAGATAAGAAGAAAAGAAGAAGGGGGGGGGGGGGAGGTGAGAATAGAGTTTTGTACCGGCTTAGAAGATTTCTCTTGAGGGTTCTGCCCCTGGTCAAACAAATCAAGCGTTACCATGAAGTCAGTATAGTCTCAGTTCAGAAATGAAATATACGTCACCATGAAGTCAGTATAGTTTCAGTTCAGAAATGATATATATATATATATATATATATATATATATATATATATATAATATATATCTTATCTTCTATATCTTATATCCTTCCCGTGCCGTTAAACGTCACATAGGGCTCGCAAAGTAGTTCGCCAATTTTTCCTGTCTTCGGCGAGTCTTTCAACCTCATCAAAGGATTTTATGCCTGTTAATTTGGCCTCTCTTAATAATGTCCTCTTCAGAGTTTCACGCGGTCTGCCCCTTTTTCTTCGGCCTGTTGTGTTCCACTTGATAGCTTGTTTTGGGATTCTCTGATCATTTCTTCTCATCAAGTGACCAACATATGTCCATCTCCTTTTCCTCATCACCCATGAGACTGGTTGTTGTTCAGTCATCTGTCTTATCTCTGCATTGTTCTTGAATTCATTCCACTTGATGCTTAGTATTTTCTTTAGGCATTTGTTTCAAAAGAGTCTAATTTCTTTTCTATTTCTTTAGTTGTTTTCCAGCTTTCACATGCATAAATGAGGGTGGATATTACATTTGAATTGAATAGTCTTAACCTGGTTTTTGTGCTTATAACTTTTGAATGCCATATGTTCTCAAGATTCTTGAAGATCGATGCTGCTTTTGCAATTCTGATCCTAACTTTCTTTCTAGTATATATATATATATATATATATATATATATATATATATATATATATATATATATATAAACGTTACCACGGAGTCAGTATAGTCTCAGTTCAGAAATGAAATATACGTTACCATGAAGTCAGTATAGTCTCAGTTCAGAAATGAAATATACGTTACCATGAAGTCAGTATAGTCTCAGTTCAGAAATGAAATATACGTTACCATGAAGTCAGTATAGTCTCAGTTCAGAAATGAAGTATACGTTACCATGAAGTCAGTATAGTCTCAGTTCAGAAACGAAACAAATGTTCCGTAACATTTTTCATCAAATGAAGCATGTTGAAAAGCTGCTAAAAGAAAAAAAAAAGGTATAAAGACATTTTATGTTTTTCTCTCATCTTAGTGTTATGAAAGTGTTAAGACGGTCTATACCTTTCTCTCACGTTACTGTTATGAACTTGTTAAGACGATCTATACCTTTCTTTTGTTTTAGTGTTATGAACGTGTTAAGACGGCCTATATCTTTCTATAATGTTATTGTTATGAACATATTACAACGGTCTATATCTTTCTCTTATGTCAGTGCGACGGACGTGTAAAGACGGCCTATACTGTTCTCTTGTTTCAGTGCCATGGACAAATCACCCCGTAAACTACATAACCAGTGCAGATCTGAATAAAAGCTACAGCTCGAACCTAACAACGAACCAGATCCAATACACTAACTATAAAGGCATCAGCAAACCATCTTCTTTCGCTTCAGGACAGGCCACTGCAGACTTCTGAGCCACCTACGTCGACTCAGAATATTATCACACAGACGAGTGTCCACGTGGCAGTGGAGTCCAGACTCCGGATCATGTCCTTCAAGAGTGCCCAAACCATGCAGACCTAGGGCGTGAGACATGGCCTGAGGGCATGCACGCAGATTAGCAAGCTTTGGGGCTCCTATCAGGATCTGGAGACGACTGTGGGCTTTGCCATGTCCGCAGGGATCAGGATCTGACGTGACCAACAACCTCGAACGCAGAAGAAGAAGAAGAAGAAGTGCTATGGGCGTGTAAATACATTTTATATCTTTCTTTTCTTGTTAGTGTTGTAGACATGTTAAGAAATAATGTATGATTCTCTCTTGTCAGTTTTGTGCTATGGTCGTATTTTAGATTCTTATACCCGCCTAAGGATTCTTTCTGTGCTATGGAAGCGGTAAGAATTCTTGTACCTCTCTAAGCATCGTTTCTGTGCTATGGACGAGGTAAGAATTCTTGTACCCGTCTAAGGATTGTTACATCATTGAAACTGAAAGCTCTCGTGAAAAGTTATCCGGTCCTTAACCAGGTCGAGCGTACATGTAACTGTCGAGACACCAGGGAAGTAGTGTGCAAAGAAAACCTGACTTTAGTTATGAAGGAGAGTGATGTAGGGAACACTGACAGTAGTTATATATGAGGGGAAAAAACTGACATTAGTTGTGCTTGCGTGAAGAAAAACTGACTTTAGTTGTGCATGCGTGAAGAAAGACTGACATTAGTTGTGTGTAGGTGAAGAAAAACTGATATTAGTTGTGCTTGCATGAAGAAAAACTAACCTTAGCTGTGCTTGCGTGAAGAAACACTAACATTAATTGTGTGTGCGTAAAAGGAAAATGGCTAGTTTTTTTTTTCTTTTGAGAGAGAGGAAAACCTGACATTAGTTGTGTGTGCGTGAAAAGACGCTGGCGATGGTTGGGACATGTACTCCGAATGACTGACAACTCACTACCAAAAATAGCACTAAGATGGGCACCACAGGGGAATAGAAGTAAGGGTAAACCAAAATAGACATGGAGAAGAACTTCAGAGAGGATGTTGAGCAATAGAGGGCTCACCTGGGCAAGAGCAGAAAAAAAGGCGAAGGACAGGCATTTGTGGAAAACCCTTGCGGAAGCCCCATGTGCCCTGAGCACTTAAGGTTCAGAGAGAGAGAGAGAGAGAGAGAGAGAGAGAGAGAGAGAGAGAGTTGTGTGTGCGTGAAAAAAAACTGACATTAGTTGTGCGGGTTTTTTTTTAACAGAGGAGAATTCTAAATAAATTGTCACAGAGCGGAAAAAGTAGAGTACATCATTTCAAAATATGTGATATAGTTTCCAGTTTTGCCTTTCTATTGTTACTATCACACAACCCCACAGGAAAACAAACATCTTGACCACACTGTCACATGAAGGCACCATTCACGTATGATAATCGCATAAGGAAGACAGAATTAGAATTGCAAAAACATCACTGACCTTCGAAAATTTTGAGAAAATATGGCACTCAAAAGTTATAAGCACCAAAGCAAAGCTAAGACTCTTCAATTCAAATGTAATATTCACCCTCATTTATGCATGCGAAAGCTGGAAAACAACTAAAGAAATTGAAAATAGATGAGACTTTTTGAGAACAAATGCCTAAGGAAAATACTCGGTATAAAGTGAAACGAGTTCAAGAACAACGCAGAGATAAGGCAGATGATTGAACAATAGTCAGTCTCATAGGTGACTAGAAAAAGAAGATGAACATATGTCGGTCCCGTGATGAGAAGAAACAGTAAGAGAATCCCAAAACAAGCTATCAAGTGGAGCACAACAGGCCGAAGAAAAAGAGATCATTCACGTGAGACTCTGAAGAGGACATTGTTAAGAGAGGCCATATTAGTAGGCATAAAATTCCTTGATGAGGTTAAAAGTTCGCCGAGGACAGGAAAACTTGGCGAACTACCATGCAAGATCTATGTGGCGTTTAACAGTACGGGAAAGAATCTAAGATAAATAGCAAAACGTATACTATATACTTGTTACTAAAGAGAGTTGTGTTCAGTAAAACATTTTATTCTAATAGGAAACAACGAGACCCAGTAGAGTAATAGAGCACAATCTTGTACGGCTGGAAAAAAAATCACAAACAAAGCACTTTTGGACGTGAGAGAAAGAAGGATGAAAAGAGAATTACCTGGGATTTGAACCACGGACTCCGGTAGGACAAGCAACCGTCTAGCCGCGAGAGAATAGAGCACTAATCAACTTATCTCGCACACCCAATCTAACCATCCATGAATAAGAGAGTACAGCGGGAAAATGAGGCCATGGAAATGTGGTTCATAAGAAGGATGTTGAAGGTACCATGGACAGCTAAGAAAACCAATGAAGAAGTCTTAAGAGAGGCTGGAGTTAAAAAGCGAATTATAGCAAAGATCAAAGGCAGACAAGCGAGATTTATAGGACATTTCCTGAGAAGAGGAAAATTGGAACACATTGTGACAACTGGAAGAACTGAAGGAGGAAGAGATAAAGGAAGACACACAGAGAGAGAGAGAGAGAGAGAGAGAGAGAGAGAGAGAGAGAGAGAGAGAGAGAGAGAGAGAAGTTACTGGATGGGCTGTCAATGTGGCTAGGAATACAGTCACCGGCGGATCTCATAATCAAGTCTAAGGACAGGGAATGTAGAGAAATGATCGCCTACGCCACCCGGCATGGCACTTGAACTGAATCTAGCCATGCTACACTACCATCTATCACTTTACCGTTCAAGAGAAAGGCCTCTTTGCCGCTCAAAGCAGCCGGTCCGCATTCTTCAACTGATACGACGGCAAGGATCAAGAAAGCTGGTTACTGGAGTCCATGATTCTAATTTGGAACAATTTTCCCAGGACTTTGGTCAAGGGTGAGAGCTTAATGCCTTATCTAGCACCATCTTGTTTTCTCTGTAATCTTTAACCGAGTTTGATAACGAGGGCTGATATGAGCGAGTGGCATGGAGGAACATAGACGGACAGAGAGAGGGGATTCAGTGTATGACTTGGACAAAGTAACGAGCAGGAAAAGAAAAGCTTGCAGTTTTGTTTAAGTTTTATTCTGAATATTTATTTTTCCACGATTTGCTTCTTGGTGCAAAATAACACATGTCTGACAGCTTGTTTATTATCACTATAAAAATGTTATAGTTAATTCCTTTATGTTATAAAGTGTGCTAAAATAACAATAAAAATTCCATTTTCTTCGTGCGCTGTAAATAAGGAAATAAAAATGTATTGTACCGTAATAAAGTGTAAACCTTTCAGATTTGTTTCGTTGTATGCATATAACAGATGTGTTTTTGAACTCTGTCTAGATTAGTCCATGTGTTTTGTAGCTCAGTGGTGTTCAACCTGTGCCGTCACAGAGGTTCGGGAAGGGTCGTGTTTAGAATTGGATTTTTTTCAGGCTTTTTTAAAATTGGCGAACTACTTTGCGAGTCCTATGTGACGTTTAACGGCACGGGAAGGATATCAGATATAAGATAAGATAACTATCATCCCCCTACTTCTCAAGTCGCATTACAACACCTCTCTCCGTCACGATCTTTCTTTTTTCTACAGCCTCGAGGGGAGGGAAGGAAGGATGCCACCATTTTGGTAACCAGTGAAGTAGAGAGCGTGAAAAACTGGAAATATGTGACAATTTTTAAGAGTGAGAGAATTTTATGAACTGTTTATTTAGAATTCTAAACGTATCAAAACAGTCAGTGGAACCACTCTGAGAAAGTAAACGTGTAATTCAAAGAGTGGGCCACATATCGGATTATCCGTTCCACACAAACAACATCATCACGACCAAGACTGTACAGAACATGAGTTTGCTGCTCCACAGAAATCTAAAGAAGAACTACGAAGATATGCCAGGGGAGAGTACTCTGAAACATCAGAAGATGAGAGGTCGCTAGTGTGTGAAGGTAGTCTACCTTACAACGTACAGGTTGTCTTGTTACACCCTGGAGAGACCTAGGAAGTATGGCGTTTGTGTCCATATTTTCCTTGACCTGTCAGCACGCTAGAGGATAACGTGGCCTCATGCCTGATCGTCTTTCCTTCCGTAGCCGAAGAAGAAGCAGAAGCAGAAGCAGAGTACCTGTTTTTTACAACGGTCTCTCTTACAAGAGTACCAAAAAAAAAAAAGAAGCAAAACTGATATTTTTCATCTTTTTTTCGTTTTTATCCGATGTGTTGTTTTCGTATGTAATCCTTGAAAAACAAAAGTCTTTTACCGAAATGTTGGATTGTTGTATGTTTCTTATTCATTCGTGCTCATTTTACTTTCTGCCATTCTTGTTCCTGCCCGCTAGCCTCATTCTTTCTATCTTTTTATCTTTCTTATAAAGCAGAACCGCCAGTCTTTAAAGATTCTACGTAAAAATAGAAGATCTTGTAAACAGGATGAAAGAACAGACAGAAAGTACTGCAAGCGAAATGAAGATACAGACAGAAAGTACTGCAAGCGAGATGAAGTCACAAACAGAAAGTACTGCAAGCGAGTTTAAGATACAAACAGAAAGTACTTCAAGGGAGGTGAAGATACAGACAGAAAGTACCGCAGGCGAGATGAAGATACAAATGGAAGACAATACAAACAATATAAATGCGCAGACAGAAGATGTCCTAAATAGACTGGAAAGTAATGTAAAAGGTAAATAGAGAATAATGTAGGTTATAATATATATATATATATATATATATATATATATATTATATTGTAAAGAAAATACTCTAAATATTAAAATACATGTAAATAGAAGATACTCTGTGTAAGCACATGTAAATAGAATATACTCTGTGTAAACACATGTAAATAGGATATACTCTGTGTAAACACATGTAAATAGAAGATACTATGCGTAAACACGCCTAAATAGAAGCTGTCGTAAATTAGGAAGAAACCCCTTTAAGATGGAAGGCACTGCAAACATGAAGAAAGTAGAAACAAAAACAAAGAAAGCCACGCCTCTAGGATCTATCTCACTTTCTCATCGCTTCAGTCGCGTAGTCAGGTCGAAGTCACGTCTATGGAATTTAAGAAAAACAAAACCCAGAAAAGCAAAATTAGCAAACCCCAGTATTACTCTGTAGAGACTTTCCACGATCAACCAGAGAGAAAAACGCGGCAATTTGGCTGGTACGGTAATTGTGTGAGGTGTTGGAGCTTGCTGTAAACAGAAAGATTGTTTGCTTAACCTGTGTTTATCTCGCTTGCTATACACAGAATGACTGTGTGGTTAATCTGTGTTTATCCTGTTTATCGGTTGTTTTCACTCTGAGATGAGGTCAATTAGCCATCTCTTTACCGCAAGTTTGAGGGGAGCAATCATTGTTTACTTCCGCGGTATCTATGAGGCCTGGAGGAGCAGAAACTGCTTCTGTGGGGTTCTGATTAGAAGAAATAAGGTGCCTTCCGTAAGTTCTGTGAGGGTATAGCGTCCGCGTTGGCTGGATCAGATGTTTTATGGCTTTTATCGGCCGTTAATTATATCGGCCGCTAGTTTAATCGGAAAAACCGGAAGAAGTGGAGAGTTGTGAATATCTTGGATCACTACAAACTAATAATGGAGAAACAACGAGGGAAATTAAAAGGAGGACGTCTATCGCTCTTCAGAAAGTAAAACAAATAAAGAATCTGTGGAGAGGAACAGACAGAACCACAAAAGTAAGATTTTTGAGGACAGGCATCTTTCCCATCGCAACATATGCCTGTGAGACCTGGACACTTAACAAAACAGCTGAGAAACACATAAATGCCTTTGAATGTAAAAGCTACAGAAGAGTTCTTCAAATATCGTGGACACAAAAAAGAACAAATATATCCATACTACAGGAACTTAATAGTGAAGAAAGCTGGCTAGTAAAGAGTATTAAAGAGAGAAAACTTAAATATTTTGGACACATTAAACGTCATGATAATCTAGAGAAAACCGTCTTGGAAGGGTGCATAATGTGAAAAAGAAAGAGAGGAAGACCAAGGCGAAGATGGCTGCAAGACATTGTTGATTATCTGCAAATGGATGCATCAGCAGCAGGCCATCTTGCTCACAACCGAGAGGCCTACAGGAGTGCTGTTAGGGAGGCAAAGTTCCGCAAGGGACATGCAAATGAATGAATGAAAGTTTAATAGGCTGTTAGTTATATACGAGGCCGTTAGTATATGGATCGTTGTTATATAGGCCGCTAGCTATATCGGTCTCTAGTTTATTGGCCGCTAATTATATCGGTCTTTAGTTATATCGACCGCTATCTATATATGCTGGTAGTTAATGTGCTATATACATAATTAAAATTGTTAGGATATTTTTTTAATGTTGAAACCCTCGCTATTAGCTTCTGTAATTTTTTAAAAAATCGAATGCTGTTTGTTTATGGCGCCACAAAATGTCAAAAATACGAAATCAGGCGCTGTTTCTGGTTTACTTGGAGAGCTGTTCTCGTGCGTATTACGTATGGAATAATATGATTTCACGATTTACTTTTGGCGGCTGTTACTAGTGTGGTTACGAGATAAGAAATTTTTATGTAATAATGATAATATGTATGTAATAATGATGGGTCGGTAATCACGCTGGATGGTGAAGACAACTACGATTTCATTAAAGTTTAACCAATGACACGCTGCGATAGAAATACTTCACAATTTAATTTTTAAAAATGGCCTGGAAAGTTCTGATACACGAACTAATTTTTTGTAAAAGAAAGAAAGAAAGAAAGAAAGAAAGAAAGAGAGAAAGAAAGAAAGTGAATAAATTAAACTGGAAAGCTGTGTGCCAGTATGACTTTTTCAAGAGCTGTATCTTCATTTTCGAAATGAATGGGTGGTAAAAATCTGGCACTTTCTGTCAAAGCAAAATAGATGGTGGTGAAAATGGTCGCAATGATATGTCCCAGTCTGGAACACATTTATCTGATGTTGCAGTCATGGCTACATCAACATTGTTTAGCACATTTTCTCAATCATCGGGATCAGCTGTGGAAGAATAGGTGGAGATTCAGCTAGTTTTTTTCATTTCTATCGTCACCCCCAACATTCCCGCATTCAAGCTACCCGGACAACGCCGGGTGCCACTGCTAGCAAGGAGGAGGCGTAATCGATAAACTGAAACAAAACTTCAAGAGAAGTAATGGTTAAAATACTTTTAAATAGTACAGAAGTAGTCGACGAAATAGTAAGAAAAGAGGTGTGATCTACAAAATGGCAGTAAATACAAGAAAAGTTACATTAAAAAAAAATGAAAACAAAATGTAGACGGTAACCGAGAAAGTAAAACAAAGAAAAACTTTGCACATACTTTGGCTTATTCGCTCCTTCAAAGACCTCGGTGTTGATGCTGCTGCGATCTCCGCAGAAGATGACGTCACGGCTGTGGGATCTGCGGCAGCCGGATTATCTCCAACATCATCTTGTTCTTGAAAGTTTTCCTGCAGCATTTCGCCCTCGACGGCTTCATCGGTTACAGGTTCTTGAGTTTGAGGCTCGTATTCCTGTCCCTGATTCTCTTGATGATGGTGACTCTCTGCGACTGGTGCGTCTTCTTCGCAGAGTTCTTGGTATTCTACACTCTCCTGGGGATCTTCGCCGTTCTTCTCCTCGTTCGGGTGGGCGTCATCGTAGCGGTACATGCTGGCAGCACACGTTCTGCCACAACGTTCTTTCTGTTCTGATTCTTGTTCTCTGACCTACAACTCCGAGATTCTGCCCGTCCAACAAAGCTCAGACTGCGCCAAAAAAGTTTCAGCTTTACACGTGAGTTTACGCGATGTAAATCTGTGAGGAAATTGGATGTGTAAATATCTATATTTTTATAACAAAGTATATGTAAAATATGAACAGAAAAAGATGAAAGAAACGAAACAGGACATTAAAAAAAAATGTCACTGATGTAAATCGGGACAAGAGCAAAGCTAACTTACAGTGACCTGGCTTCCAACCCGAAAACGTTGGTGTCTGCGTAACAAAGTGGTCAGTGTACTTTGTTTTCACTGAAGACAAAGGGCGGTGGTTTGAATCCGGTCTGTACCGCCCTAATCATCCGGCTGTAGAAATGGGTACCTAGCTCCTCTTGGAGCTGGGGGAAATGCGGTGGCGAGGGCTTGATACTGTCCGCATCATCCTGCCCCTGTAGTGTGCCGACTCCCTGTAGTGTGCCGACTCCCTGTAGTGTGCCGACTCCCTGTATTGTGCCGAATCCCTGTAGTGTGCTGACTCTCTGTATTGTGCCGACTCCCTGTAGTGTGCTAACTCCCTGTATTGTGCCGACTCCCTGTAGTGTGCCGACTCCCTGTAGTGTGCCTACAGGTCAAGGAAAATATGGGCACTAACACTGGACCTTACTGAAGAGTAGAGTTACTTTTCACTATGTTACCGAAAGACCACGAGGTCGTGACCTGCTGCTGGCCAGTTATGTACAAGTAACTACATTGCTGTAGAACACCACCTTCAGACGGAATACCATCATGGACGGCGAGGTGCACTGGATTGACGTGCATGGAATAGACGGCAAATATTACGTATCAGAACATCAGACCAATAGATAGATAGATAGATAGATAGATAGATAGATAGATAGATAGATAGATAGATAGACAGATAGATAGACAGACATATAGATAGATAGATAGACAGACAGACAGACAGACAGACAGACAGACAGACAGACAGATAGATAGATAGATAGATAGATAGATAGATAGATAGATAGATAGATAGATAGATAGATAGATAGATAGATAGATAGATAGATAGATAGAGCGTGTGTGTGTGTGTTATATGAATAGCTAAAAAATAAGAATCATATAGTTTCCCAAAGAAAACAAATGAGGAAGAAGTTATCGCCCTGATATGCAGTCTGCCCAGAAGCTGGTTTCTTTGGGTTCACCATGGCCAACTCCCAGTCCGAAACCAAGTTTATTTATCAACATCTTCACTACATCAACTACAAAGAATACCTTGCTCGCAGCCCCATGGATAATGAACAAGAGCACACCTCACATTAAGTGGCTGGCCATGGAGGGACACAGCTTCAAGCACATCTTAAGATAGCTACATCCCAACGCCTGCTTTTGCTGGAACTGTTCCAAACTTCTAGTTTACCGATTGCCGTCCGTTTTCTGTTGTCCCAGGCCAGTGGTTCTTACGTTTTCTGGTGTTCCAGGCCAGCGGTTCTTACGTTTTCTGCTGTCCCAGGCCAGCGGTTCCTACGTTATCTGTTGTCCCAGGCCAGCGGTTCTTACGTTTTCTGTTGTCCCAGGCCAGTTGTTCTTACGTTTTCTGTTGTCCCAGGCCAGCGGTTCTTACGTTTTCTGTTGTCCCAGGCCAGTGGTTCTTACGTTTTCTGCTGTCCCAGGCCAGCGGTTCTTACGTTTTCTGTTGTCCCAGGCCAGTGGTTCTTACGTTTTCTGTTGTTCCAGGCCAGTTGTTCTTACGTTTTCTGTTGTCCCAGGCCAGTGGTTCTTACGTTTTCTGTTGTCCCAGGCCAGTGGTTCTTACGCTTTATTGCCCCCCTACTCCCTATCCGGTCTGAGAACTAATGTGGACCTTTCTCGTTAAAAATAAAACAATGAACAGAGGTCGCTGGCCTATGGACTTTGTCCAATCTTTCTTTCTTTCTTTCTTTTTCTTTCTTTCTTCTTTCTTTCTTCTGCTCCTGTCCTGTTTGTTGAGAATCTATATGGTTCATAAAAAACGATTTTTTTATTGACTCTCTCTGTGTGCTTATATATATATATCGCTATTTCTTCATGTGTGTAACTCTCTTTGTCTGTTTACCTTTCTCTCTTTCTTTCGCTGTATTTGATTCTCTCTGCATATTTAACTTTCTACCTCTCCTTCCCTATGTTAACTCCCCTTGATTGTTTACTTTCTCTCTCTGTCTCTGTGTTTAACACATACTCTCTCTCTCTCTCTCTCTCTCTCTCTCTGTGGGCATATTTTAACTTTTTGTCTCTCTCATCTTCTTTGTGTTTAACTCTCCCTTTTACTTTAAAATTATCTCTATATCTGCGTTTAACTCTCTCTCTCTCTCTTTCTTTCTCTCTCTCTCTCTCTCTGTTTAACTTTCTGTCTCCGTTTCTCTGTGTGTCAGGAGTAGACACTTTTTCCCCAAACCAGCAATAGAACATGAGAGCGACTAGAACATAACATATGAATAACTAGAACAAAACAGGCGAGTGACTAGAACAAAACAGGTGAGTGACTAGAACGGAACATGTGAATAACTAGAACAGAACAGGAGAGTGACTAGAACAGAACATGTGAATAACTAGAACAAAACAGGAGAGTGACTAGAACAGAACATGTGAATAACTAGAACAGAACAGGAGAGTGACTAGAACAGAACATGTGAATAACTAGAACAGAACAGGAGAGTGGCAAGAACAGGCGAATGACTAGAACAGGCGAGTGACTAGAACATAACAGGAGAGTGACTAGAATAGAACATGTTAATAACTAGAACAGAACAGGAGAATGACTACAACATGTGAATAGCTAGAACAGAAAGGGAGAGTGACTACAACAGAACATGTGAATAACTAGAACAGAACACGTGAATAACAAAAACAGAACAAGAGAGTGGGTAGAATAGAACATGCGAGTAACTAGATCAGAAGAGGAGTGTAGCTAGAACAGAACATGAGAGTAACTAGAACAGTATCAGAGAGTGACTAGAACAGAACATGAGAGTGACTAGAACAGAACATGCAAACAACTAGAACAGAACATGTGAGTAACGGGACCAGCAAGTGACGATATTTCTCGACTCGAGTTATACAAAAGCACGCCATCTTTCAACTTATTTCGACTGGGAATGACCACCATCATTTCGACTGAAAGCATTTCACAAAATTGACCTTAACCGACTAACAAAGAGATTCCTGCGCACAGTAAATGTAGTTCGAAGACGCGGAAGGAGCTCATGCGGGCAGAGAGCAAAAGGAGAGCAAGACAGATTTGACGCTACAAAAGGACATACACAGACTCTACTGGTAGCCTCCCCACCCCCTCACCCCCCCCCCCTCCAGTCCTGCTATTTTGCATAAAGAAACTAGAATGTTTTCAAATATTATTTAAGTAGATAACCGTACAAGCGACACATTGCACTATTTTACCTTTACATACAGTTAGCTGATTTAGTTATGGAACCCCTGTCTACCATTTATGTGTATTTACGATTTTAAAACCTTTATCTATCAGTCAGCCATCTGCATGTCCATTGAGGAACTTTGCCTCCCTAACATTTCTAATGTAGACCTCTCGAATGTAAGCAAGATGTCCTGCTACTGATGCATTCATTTGCATCAACGATGTCTTGAGCCATCTTCGCATTGGTCTTCCTCTCTTTCTTTTTCCCATTATGTACCCTTCCAAGACGGTCTTCTCTAGATTATCATGACGTTTAATGTGTCCAAAATATTTAATTTTTCTCTCTTTAATCCTCTTTACTAGCCAGCCTTCTTCAATATTAAGTTCTTGTAGTATAGATATATTTGTTCTTTTTTTGTGTCCATGATATTTGAAGAACTCTTCTGTAGCATTTACATTCAAAGGCATTTATGTGTTTATCAGCTGTTTTTTTAAGTGTCCAGATCAATTTCTTTATTTGTTTACTTTATTTATAGATAAACATTGTAAATATTGTAAATTTTAAAAATATTCGATTTCAGTGTCTTCGTTTTTCCTGGTTTCTTCAAGTTCTTATCGTCGCAGTCGTCAGCTTGATGACAGACGAACATTAATCTTGATATTTTCTAATCAATAATCCTTGAAGTGAGTGTTTTCATTTTACGGATACTTTTCTCCTGTACTTTTATCTATGCCCCGTAATATCTGCCCGTAACATCTGCCCGTAACATCTGCCCGTAACATCTGCATGTTGTAGGGATGTGGAGTGTTAGTTCTTTCACATTTCTAAGCCCCTACACTACTGGAGGTAGCGGATGCCAGGACCTGTCTTAGCCGGCTTTGTTTTTCCAGGGAAACCCCCAGGTACCTATTTTTTTTCTCTCGAGGCTGGGTTGACCTTGATGCCGGGTAGGTCCGAAAAAATGTCTGCCTGAGTGTGAACCAGGGACCTTCTGATCGGCAGGCGGGTGCACCAACCGCTACACCACCACGGCGCTGTTTTTATGCATTCAAAGAAAGTGATCTTTCCATCATAAAGCAGTCCGTATATGTCAGTTGGTTTTTTTGTACAGCTTCTCGAGGTGGAAGTGACGGAGACTCGATCTCAATTATAGAGCCCATATTTATGGTAGATATGTTCTACAGCCTGTATCTCTTCAACTGTTCAATATGTTCTATAGCCTGTATCTCTTCAACTGTTCAATATGTTCTATAGCCTGTATCTCTTCAACTGTTCAATATGTTCTATAGCCTGTATCTCTTCAACTGTTCAATATGTTCTATAGCCTGTATCTCTTCAACTGTTCAATATGTTCTATAGCCTGTATCTCTTCAACTGTTCAATATGTTCTATAGCCTGTATCTCTTCAACTGTTCAATATGTTCTATAGCCTGTATCTCTTCAACTGTTCAATATGTTCTATAGCCTGTATCTCTTCAACTGTTCAATATGTTCTATAGCCTGTATCTCTTCAACTGTTCAATATGTTCTATAGCCTGTATCTCTTCAACTGTTCGATATGTTCTACAGCCTGTATCTCTTCAACTGTTAAATATGTTCTACAGCCTGTATCTCTTCAACATGTTCTACAGCCTGTATCTCTTCAACTGTTCAATATGTTCTACAGCCTGTATCTCTTCAACTGTTAAATATATTCTATAGCCTGTATCTCTTCAACTGTTCAATATGTTCTACAGCCTGTATCTCTTCAACTGTTAAATATATTCTATAGCCTGTATCTCTTCAACTGTTCAGTATGTTCTATAGCCTGTATCTCTTCAACTGTTCAATATGTTCTATAGCCTGTATCTCTTCAACTGTTCAATATGTTCTATAGCCTGTATCTCTTCAACTGTTCAATATGTTCTATAGCCTGTATCTCTTCAACTGTTCAATATGTTCTACAGCCTGTATCTCTTCAACTGTTAAATATATTCTACAGCCTGTATCTCTTCAAATGTTAAATATATTCTACAGCATGTATCTCTTCAACTGTTAAATATATTCTACAGCCTACATCTCTTCAACTGTTCAATATGTTCTACAGCCTGTATCTCTTCAACTGTTAAATATGTTCTACAGCCTGTATCTCTTCAACTGTTCAATATGTTCTACAGCCTGTATCTCTTCAACTGTTCAATATGTTCTATAGCCTGTATCTCTTCAACTGTTCAATATGTTCTATAGCCTGTATCTCTTCAACTGTTAAATATATTCTATAGCCTGTATCTCTTCAACTGTTAAATATGTTCTATAGCCTGTATCTCTTCAACTATTCAATATATTCTACAGCATGTATCTCTTCAAATGTTAAATATATTCTACAGCCTGTATCTCTTCAACTGTTAAATATATTTTACAGCCTGTATCTCATCAACTGTTAAATATAATCTACAGCCTGTATCTCTTCAAATGTTAAAGATATTCTACCGCATGTATCTCTTCAACTGTTAAATATATTCTACAGCCTGTATCTCTTCAACTGTTAAATATATTCTACAGCCTGTATCTCTTCAACTGTTAAATATATTCTACAGCCTGTATCTCTTCAACTGTTCAATATATTCTACAGCCTGTATCTCTTCAACTGTTCAATATATTTTCAAAATTCTTGAACGTTTTATTACATTCCTTCTTTTCTAATCCACAGTTCCTTCTGTTCTATTTTCTAATCCACAGTTCCTTCTGTTCTATTTTCTAATCCACCGTTCCTTCTGTTCTATTTTCTAATCCACAGTTCCTTCTGTTCTCTTTTCTAATCCACAGTTCCTTCTGTTCTATTTTCTAATCCACCGTTCCTTCTGTTCTCTTTTCTAATCCACAGTTCCTTCTGTTCTCTTTTCTAATCCACAGTTCCTTCTGTTCTCTTTTCTAATCCACAGTTCCTTCTGTTCTCTTTTCTAATCCACAGCTCCTTCTGTTCTCTTTTTCTAATCCACAGTTCCTTCTGTTCTCTTTTTCTAATCCACAGTTCCTTCTGTTCTCTTTTCCTAATCCACATTTCCTTCTGTTCTCTTCCATATATTTTGTTATCCGCAAGAAGCAAAGGGAGAGAATTTGTTAGACTATAATGAGTTGTAAATATTTGCTTTATTAATAAAACACAAGATAAAATTTCCGTTTCCACGCCGGTAAGGCATAATGGCGATACGGTGTTAGGCCCGCGTTATCCACGACCTTCGGCACATGAAAGTCTGATGTGGTCAGTATCACGCCTGGCCGCTTTACCTTCCCAGATTTCTCTGGTACCCATTTTTAGAGGCTGGGTCAACCCAGTGGCCTTTTTTAGTGTGTACCAGAAAAAATCCCACTTCTGGGACTGAACCCGGTACCACCGGATTAGCAAACCCAGCCCCTAACCACTCAGCCAACCAGGTTTTATTAATAGAATTACAAAATATTTTCCCGGCAATTTTTACTTGTATTTTATAGTCAGTGCTCACAATAAATTAAAATCAAAATGAGGGAAATTAAAAGGAGGACATCTATCGCTCTTCAGAAAGTAAAACAAATAAAGAATCTGTGGAGAGGAACAGACAGAACCACAAAAATAAGATTTTTAAGGGCATGCATCTTTCCCATCGCAACATATGCCTGTGAGACCTGGACACTTAACAAAACAGCTGAGAAACACATAAATGTCTTTGAATGTAAATGCTACAGAAGAGTTCTTCAAATATCGTGGACACAAAAAAGAACAAATATATCCATACTACAAGAACTTAATACTGAAGAAGGCTGGCTAGTAAAGAGGATTAAAGAGAGAAAACTTAAATATTTTGGACATATTAAACGTCATGATAATTTAGAGAAGACAGTCTTGGAAGGGTACATAATGGGAAAAAAGAAAGAGAGGAAGACCAAGGAAACGATGGCTGCAAGACATCGTTGACGATCTACAAATGGATAGGTTAGCAGCAGGGCATCTTGCTTACAACCGAGAGACCTACAGGAGAGCTGTTAGGGAGGCAAAGTTCCGCAAGGGACATGCAAATGACTGACTGTTCATATAATACGTTTTGTGTTCTGTAAACATAATGCGAAGCAAATTGTCGAGCTCTATCTAGACGGCTATTTGCCCTTTCAACAATGAAAAGTTTATGAGGAACAAGACAAGACAAAACATAATATATTTTGTTTAAAAATCAATTTTCTTGTATTTCTTTAAAAGATGTTTTTGCAAAAAAAAATTTTTTTTTCATTGAGACACAATAAACATCATCATCATCAGGTGCCGTGCCGACTGGCGTTGGCTATTATGCTTCTCCAGAGTACCCGATCCTTCATGCAGGCCATCAGTTCAGTTGGTGATCTCCTCTCACACCATCCTGTCAGACTGTCCAGTATCATTTCTCTTGGTCTTCCTCTTGATCTTGTTCCTTCTATTTTTCCTGTTGTTATAATATTTTCAATGCCCCCTCTTCTCATTGCATGTCCTATGAAAGTACATTGTCTCTCTCTTATCTTTTTGACAAGGTTTTTTTTTTTTTGTCTCTCCAGCTCTTCTCATACATTCTTCATTAGTTATTTTTGCTGTCCAGGGGATTCGTAACATTCTTCTAATAAACCACATTTCTGCTGCTTCCAATGATTTTTGTGCAGACCTGCCTATTGCCCATGATTCACTTCCATATAACCACTAAAGAAGATAAGCTCTACGGTTCCATACATGAGTTACAAAAAACAGTGAAATTTATCCAAGAGACAGGACTGCAGATATAGACAGACAATGCGAACGAAGAAGAAGAAGAAGAACTTCCATATAACAAGATAGGTTCAATATAGCATTTTAGGACTCGTTTTCTAACACTCATTGATAAAGATGTGTTAGCTAATATGTTTCTCATTCTCTGAAATGCAGTCTTTGCTTAGCCTATTCTGTTCCTAATTTCTGTTCTGCATTTCCCATCTGAAGTTATTATTGTTCCAAGGTATTTGAATTTCTGCACCTGCTTTAGAATAGTTCCGTTTAATTTAATATTGCATGTTGGTGGATTCTGTTTCTTAGATATAACCATAGTCTCTGTCTTTTTGATGTTCAAAGTAAGGCCTTTCTGTTCACTTTCTTTAGCGACTTTATCCAAGAGATTTTGCAGGTCATGTTGTTTCTCAGCTATCTGTACTGTGTCGTCAGCATACCGAAGGTTGTTAATATTGTATCCTCCAATTTTTATGCCTGGTTCTGTGATGATTGTTCTTAGAATATTATCGCTGTACAGAGACAAAAGGTCTGGAGATAGTACACGTCCTTGTCGCACCCCTTGTTTTATAGGTTGATATTTTCCACTTCTATTTTCAACTCGAATTGCTGCTTCTTGCTGCCAGTATAGATGTTTTACAATCCTCAGGTCTTTGCCGTCTACATTGATGTCTTCAAGCATTTTAATAATTTCATTATGTTTCACTTTGTCAAATGCCTTGGTGTAATCAATGAAGCATAAGTAGAGATCTTTCCGTACTTCTAAAGCTCTTTCTGTTAGTGTTCGTAAAGCATAAATGGCATTGTGTGTTCCCTTTCCTTCAACAAATCCAAACTGTTCATCTGCTATTTCCATCTTTATCTTTTTCCTTGTTCTTCTCATAATAAACGCAAACTATTAATAAAGCAGAAAATATGAATCAAAATAAATAAAAACTATTAATACAAAGTGGGAAAATATATGAAGCAACATACTATATTTAAAACTTCTGCCTTTGTTACTTGGCTTGTGCCACAAATAATTTCCCAGCAGAATCTGGTATATCTCAGCTGCACGCGCATAAACCTTCAGGCGAGCCAGGCTGAGAAAGAAAACTACACGTGCAAGACAGATCTGTATGCGTACTTGACCTATATAGCATCCGCGACAAGACTGCCAACCCCAGCAGATGAAATATGACAGAAGTTCAAACATTCATCAAAAAACTTCAAATGCTAAAGTGCAAAGTATGAACATCTAGATTTTACAGAAATAATAGTTAAATACTACTTTAGAAAGTGATAAAACACATTACCAGCGCTGTTGAAAGTAATACTTTTCTGAAAACCTAAAAAAAGACAAATTAAAAACACAAGGAATTAGATCCTTCCTGGTGACTGTTGTAAAGCCGTGTCTATGGACTTACCTACGTTTATTTGCTCTTCAATTTCCGGTATGACTGCCGAGTATACTCCATAAGCTGTTAACTCTCTCTTTCCCTCTCTCGTTTTTCTCTCCACCTACCGGTAATGTATATTAACCCCTTTCCCTTAGAGCCTCCGTCCCCCAAACCCACCAAAGGCTCCCTCCCTTTTCTCACCGCAGGCTGAGTTCCCTCGTTCTTTCGGAGGCATCTCGGTCAGCATCAAGGGGAGATAAGCAACGAGCTGTCGTGAGTCGGAGCTTCTGAAACGATAGAACACGATGACTGCAAATACCATCAAATCTAAACCAGAACTTACTCGGGTTTTCTGGGGTTTTTTTTCTGTTTTTTGTTTCGTTTTTAAGACAGCGAAATGTTTTCCTTTTCCTGTATTTAATGACGAGTGTCTTCAGTTTGCCGATTTCTTATTCAGGGCGATGATTACATGAGTTTAGACAAAAAAATATTTATAGACATGCCAAGTCTATCACACTTGACTCTTTTGTTTATAAACTCTCAGTTCTCCTAACTGTGTTAATCGAGAATTTCTCATATCCGATGTTTATGCGTGTCGAGTGCGGATTACACTGATAGCACTTTTCATTAAAAGGAAAAGAAAGTTAATTTTAAAATTGAAATCTAAATAACGTAAATCGAGGTAATTTTTTTTTTCCTTTTTACTGGCAAAAGGAGGAAATAAGAAATGAGGTCACAAAAATGGCTTCCGTCCAACTGATTGATGAATACAACATTATAGAAGGCTTACTTCTCACATGCATTACTTGACCTAATTGTTCTTTAGTTAACATTGCTTTTCAGCTTTCCCTCGCACCATTTTTTTTTTCAAAAATAGGAAATTTTCTCCTCTTTATGAATGCTTTTCGTTCGAAATATTGAAATCTTTTAATTTTGCTTCTCTGGAGCTTCGCTACGACAGACATTCACTCTGGCGTTTCTAAACACACACACACACACACACATAAACACACACGAGCTGAGATACGTACATTATCTTGTCTCCTTCCTCCAGCATGCTACAGGTGAATGGAGTGGTAATGCCTTCACATCTCTAAGCCACAGTTTTTGTAAGGTAGGGAGGCCAGGATCTGTTCCAGGTGTCTTTGTTTTCCTGGGGTAAAACCAGGTGCCATTTCCTGACGCTGGCTAGACCCTGATGGCAGTCGATTCAGGGAAAAAAAAATCTCCCACCCCCCCCTTTTTTTTTTACTCCCAGGGAATCAAACCCTGGGCCTTCTTGTCGATAGGCGAATACATTAAAGTGGGAATGATTACGGCGTGTTTTTCCAACATTCTTAAATATAAACGTAGATGTATTTTTCTAACATTCTTAAATATAAACGTAGATGTATTTTTCTAACATTCTTTAATATAAACGTAGATTTATTTTTCTAACAGTCTTAAATATAAAAGTAGATTTATTTCTCTAACAGTCTTAAATATAAATGTAGATTTATTTTTTTAACAATCCTAAATATAAACATAGATTTATTTTTCTAACAATCCTAAATATAAACTTATCTTATATCTTATATCCTTCCCGTGCCGTTAGACGTCACATAGGGCTCGCAAAGTAGTTCGCCAATTTTTCCTTTGGCGAGTCTTTCAACCTCAACAAAGGATTTTATGCCTGTTAACTTGGCCTCTCTTAATAATGTCCTCTTCAGAGTTTCACGCGGTCTGCCCCTTTTTCTTCGGCCTGTTGTGTTCCACTTGATAGCTTGAATATAACTTGAATATAAACATAGATTTATTTTTCTAACAATCCTAAATATAAACGTAGATTTATTTTTCTTCTGATCTAAATTTCTTGAACTGAAACAATATCAACAAGCTGTATCTCTGCCTACACGTCCTGTGGCTTCAGCGCTGATAAGTCATTAGTCATGTTCGGTTATGTTCGATTACTTTCAGTCATGTTCGGTTATGTTCAGTCATGTTCAGTGACGTGCAGTAGAGAGTGTAACACGCGGTTGGGGGGGGGGGGGGTGCAGAAATGTCGGAAGAGAAAACTGAGTTAAGCTGAAAGGAGGATTGCTGAAATTACAAATACTTCTTCTTCTTCTTCTTCTTCCAATATCTATTTGATGTCGATTACATGCCTCTATGATTCACAAAAGTTATTCTAGACTGCTCTTGCAGACACCGAATTGTTTATTATGAATAGTACCAAAATTCTGTTTGGTAGATAGTCATTTATGCATGTATGTAGTTAGTTCCTGAGTCATTTATATGTTTATGCAGTTACTTTCTGTAGTATTTTATATATGTATGTAGTTGGTTTCTGTTGTCATTTATATATGTCTGTTGTTACTTTCTGTATTGAGTGCATGGATAAGAGTGAAATGTGAATGTTATACTTTAATTTTATGTCTCTCAGCTTTCCAGTGTTAGTTATGTTGGTTTTACAGAGCAGAATATTTGTAGAATGTCTGGAACAGAGTGAAAGTTGTATGAAAAAGGGTAGAATGTCAGAAGGGCCTGCATGCCCAATTCTTAACCTTTCGGAAATAAAGATCAATCAATCAATCATTCAATCAACCAATCAATCTTCTTCTTCTTCTTCTTCGTCTTCTTCTTCTATCTCACTGGAGCCGCGAGAATGATGATTTTCTTTACAGGTAAAGGTGGTGAGGCACAGCATCGTGTCGGATTGGGAGAGGGTTATGGAGGATATTATTGTAATCCCTCAGTGGAGCTAAGAGGGAAAGGATGTGCAATACTTCTTCAGTAGACTCCACCACCATGGGGATTAAGGCGATCCCTGAGCCAGGCCCAGCCTGTTACTGGGGGGTATCAAGGGAGAGGTGAGACAGGGTCTTGGTCAGCTATGATTCGCCAACCCTGACACTACCATGTCAGCTATGAGTCGCCAACCCTGACACTACCATGTCAGCTATGAGTCACCAACCCTGACACTACCATGTCAGCTGTGGGTCACCAACCCTGACACTACCATGTCAGCTATGAGTCACCAACCCTGACAATGTCAGCTATGGGTCACCAACCCTGACAATGCCAGCTATGGGTCACCAACCCTGACAATGTCAGCTATGGGTCACCAACCCTGACACTACCATGTCAGCTGTGGGTCACCAACCCTGACACTACCATGTCAGCTATGAGTCACCAACCCTGACAATGTCAGCTGTGGGTCACCAACCCTGACAAAGTCAGCTGTGGGTCACATCATTATCTGATTGATTCAATGGACCACAGTAACACCCTCTACCCCCCAGTACATTTGGCCACAGTAACACACCCCCCCCCCCTCCGTACATATGGCCACAGTAACACCCCCCCTCCGTACATATGGCCATGGTAACAAACCCCATGGTAACACCCCCCCCCTCCGTACGTATTGCCATGGTAACAAACCCTATGGTAACACCCCCCCTCTTGGTACATTTGGCCACAGTAACAACCCCCCCCCCCTCCTCTTGGTACATTTGGCCACGGTAACAAACCAATATATTTTACAATGTCCAGTCTCTTCATACGTCGGGGATTTAAAAAAAAAATGTTTAGACGCTGTGCCCCTGTTGCTTGAAGGAGACCTTGGTCAAGTTTTAGTTTTTTATGTTTTCATATTCCAGCCCCCTGTTCTGTTTAACTCGCTGTTAGTTAGATAGTTAGCAATTAACAGATAGCTAGTTAGATAGTTAGCAATTAACAGATAGCTAGTTAGCTAGTTAGCAATTAACAGATAGCTAGTTAGATAGTTAGCAATTAACAGATAGCTAGTTAGATAGTTAGCAATTAACAGATAGCTAGTTAGCTAGTTAGCAATTAACAGATAGCTAGTTAGATAGTTAGCAATTAACAGATAGCTAGTTAGCTAGTTAACAATTAACAGATAGCTAGTTAGATAGTTAACAATTAACAGATAGCTAGTTAGATAGTTAGCAATTAACAGATAGCTAGTTAGATAGTTAGCAATTAACAGATAGCTAGTTAGATAGTTAGCAATTAACAGATAGCTAGTTAGATAGTTAGCAATTAACAGATAGCTAGTTAGATAGTTAGCAATTAACAGATAGCTAGTTAGATAGTTAGCAATTAACAGATAGCTAGTTAGATAGTTAGCAATTAACAGATAGCTAGTTAGATAGTTAGCAATTAACAGATAGCTAGTTAGCTAGTTAGCAATTAACAGATAGCTAGTTAGCTAATTAGCAATTAACAGATAGCTAGTTAGCTAGTTAGCAATTAACAGATAGCTAGTTAGATAGTTAGCAATTAACAGATAGCTAGTTAGCTAGTTAGCAATTAACAGATAGCTAGTTAGCTAGTTAGAAATTAACAGATAGCTAGTTAGATAGTTAGCAATTAACAGATAGCTAGTTAGATAGTTAGCAATTAACAGATAGCTAGTTAGATAGTTAGCAATTAACAGATAGCTAGTTAGCTAGTTACCAATTAACAGATAGCTAGTTAGATAGTTAGCAATTAACAGGTAGCTAGTTAGATAGTTAGCAATTAACATGTAGCTAGTTAGATAGTTAGCAATTAACAGATAGCTAGTTAGATAGTTAGTTGAACACTAAACTGAATTCCAAATGCATAAAGTAATTGATATTGTATAAGAAAGTTTAAAGAAAGCGAAAGATAAACATAAAGAAACTGTGACACTTCGACTAAGTGGCCCCACTATTACAGTACTTGCTGGCAGCAGTGTTTTCAAAATACAAGTAGATCAGCATTTCTCAACATTTCTTGACCATGGCCCCTTCATTAAAAATAAAGCAATAAATAGAAATCAGATGACACTAAAATTATTTTTTTTTAGATCTATTGCATTTGATGGTCCGTGGTCCACTAAAATCAT
Source organism: Achatina immaculata (assembly GCA_009760885.1). Classification (NCBI taxonomy): domain Eukaryota; kingdom Metazoa; phylum Mollusca; class Gastropoda; order Stylommatophora; family Achatinidae; genus Lissachatina; species Lissachatina immaculata. Next base: position 9,747,520 of record CM019700.1, read on the forward strand.
TTCCCGAACCGCTTGGGGCTCCATGGACTGAAATTTTGGAACCACTGCAGTCGATTTTTCTTTCAACAATGACCACTCCCTGGTGCTAAGTAGGCCAAGGTCCTTGACAACGGTTTTAATTATGGCCGATTCGGTTGGAAGACTTGTTAGGGCTAAAGCGTTTTCTTCTCTTCAAGAGGAACTGGAAACGTGGTCGAAAAACTACCACGTTCGTACCATAACTGTTTTGTTTATGTTTAGTTCAATTTTTGTTTATCGTCCTCTGTTTTCGGTTGTGTCTATGGTCGTTGCTATGGAAATGAGGATAGCGTCATTCGGAGTCTCGTGGTAAACATTTCCAAATTACCATATTTTGCTTAATGAATTAGAATATATGTATACTTGTTGTTTTATCTGAAAACAAAAGGAAGTTAGATTGTCTTATATAGTTTGGAATTTGTAAATGCAGGCAAAATATTGACTCTTTTAAACCCAAAAAATCGAAGGCAGCAAAGATGATTGTGTTAACAGCACTGATATAGTTGTCGACGAACAAACACTATCTATCTAACAGCACTGATATAGTTGTCGACGAACAAACACTAACTATCTAACAGCACTGATATAGTTGTCGACGAACAAACACTAACTATCTAACAGCACTGATATAGTTGTCGACGAACAAACACTAACTATCCGTAGTGCTCTTGTTAACAGACCAACAGCCAAGCTAACAGATTAGAGGGCTCGAAGTGGCCTTTTAGACTGGCTTGCAGGGTATAGGGTTGATGTAGCCTCCTAGATTGGCTAACAGGTGGTAGGACCGATGTGGGTTCCTGGACTGAGTAATAGGGTATGTGGCTTGACGTGACTTCGTGTACTGGGTAACATGGTAGAGGGCTTGACGTGACTTCGTGTACTGGGTAACATGGTAGAGGGCTTGACGTGACTTCGTGTACTGGGTAACATGGTAGAGGGCTCGACGTGGCCTCCTCAGTCTAGTTGTAACAGGGTATGGGGGTCGATGTAGGTTCCTGGACTGTCTAACAGGGTAGAGGGCATGACGTGGCCCTTCAATCTGGTTAAGTGGGTGTAGGGCTCGACATGGCACCCTAGAGTGGCTGACAGGGTACAGGGCTCAATACGGCCCCTCGAGAAGACTGACTAACATAGTATAGGGCTTGGCACGGCCCCTCAGTCTGACTAATTGTAATGATGTACAGGTATAGAGCTCAGCACATCCACTTAGCTTGACTAACAGGGTATAGGGCTCAACATAACCAATCAGCCTGACTAATTGTAATGATGTACAGGTATAGGGCTCAAAACGGCCCCTCAGCCTGATCAACAGAGTATAGGGCCCCTCAGTCTGACTGACTAGAGTGAGATGGAAATCATCCACAACCCACTCCCTTTAGTCTCTACCCCGGGGCCCATTGTCTTTCTGCTATTTTCTCAGACAAACACCTGGGACCAGAACATAGCCTGGTGCTGCTTTATCATTGAGATGAATGCCAGAGTTCAAGGTCAGCTGCTCAGCCTGTGTGAGCATGAAGGTAAACTAAAGGGTATAAAAATCAAGTGACTTAGATCACTTCTGCTCTCTGTTTAGTTTCTTCAGCTGTAGAAAGCCAACTGGGCTAAAAGATAAGTGTGATGATGATGATGATGATGAATGATTCTTAAGGAAAAAAAAGATGGGTTGTGAAAGCTGAAACATGTTCATCAGTTGGCTTCTCCTCCACCACTTGACTGGAAGAGTTGCAGACAAAACTGATTTTGACAAAAAGAATAAATATAATCTTATCAAACATGTTCTGTTCTTCTGTATCCTTGCAATAGAAGTACAACAGTGGTTTCCAGTTGCCTTTCATCACTTTGTTCCACCATCTCTCTGCTAAACTTTCTATCTTGTTTTATCTATAAGGCAGCATGGGGGAGGGGGGAGAGGGTTAAAGTTTATGGTGCACCTCCCATATTCCCTTCACTCAGTTCATGGAGCAACCAGTTTCTGTAGGGATAGTTCTACCAACTACAGCCTGCCTAACTCTTTATTGAAGGAATTGAAATACCTTCTATGTAATTCAGTTTCAGTAGTTTTCTTTGTCCAAGTTTCAGTAGTTTTCTATGTCCAAGTTTCAGTAGTTTTCTATGTCCAGCTTATGTGGCTTCTAAGTTAGCCTCCTGTTCAGTTTTAGTCCAGGATATGTCAGAGGACATACAAGCATACATCTATCTATCTATCTATCTATCTATCTATCTATCTATCTATCTATCTATCTATCTATCTATCTATCTATCTATCTATCTATCTATCTATCTATCTATCTATCTATCTATCTATCTATCTATCTATCTATCTATCTATCTATCTATCTATCTATCTATCTATCTATCTATCTATCTATCTATCTATCTATCTATCTATCTATCTATCTATCTATCTATCTATCTATCTATCTATCTATCTATCTATCTATCATCTATCTATCTATCTATCTATCTATCTATCTATCTATCTATCTATCTATCTATCTATCTATCTATCTATCTCTCTATCTATCTATCTATCTATCTATCTATCTATCTATCTATCTATCTATCTATCTATCTATCTATCTATCTATCTATCTATCTATCTATCTATCTATCTATCTATCTATCTATCTCTATCTATCTATATCTATCTATCTATCTATCTATCTATCTATCTATGCCTCTGACCCCTCGTGGAGCATAGGCCGCCAACAAGAGCTCGCCAGGCAGTTTGGTCCTGGGCCACTCTTTCCAACTGTCTCCATGTCTGGATCATTATTTTGATGTCCATGTCCAGACTTCGGCGCCAGGAGTTAAGCATACAAGCATACATACAGAGGACATAAACACAGAGGACATACAAGCATACATACGGAGGACATAAACACAGAGGACACAAGCTTGAGGCAAAAGCTTTGGGACTCCTGTCAGGATCTAGAGAGGACTGCAGGCTTTGCCATGTCAACAGGGATCAGGATCCGATGTAACCAATAACCTCAAATGCTGAAAAAGAAGAAGTTCCAGTAGTAAATAGAAAAATCAACATATTTAATGTTAACCGAAGACAGACAAACATTACGTGTACTTCACACAGAGTGATGGCATAGAAGCGAGGACATTAAATAAGAGACTAGGAAAAGAAAATAGAAACTGAGGTGCTTGAAATTACCTTGACATTGTTTTCTTTTTTTTTTAACAGAAAAATAGAATGAATTCCAATTACGAAAAAACAAGCCAAAGAAAGAAATACTAAATTAATTTAATGTGTTAAAATATTTCAGTCATATCAAGAGATATAATACAGTAATGAAAACTATAACAGAGGGAAAAATAGGAGGAAAAAATAGCAAGAGGATGATAATGATATAAACTGGTGAACAACATAAAGAGATATAAATTGGTGAACAACATAAAGAGATATAAATTGGTGAACATCATAAAGAGATATAAATTGGTGAACAACATAAAGAGATATAAATTGGTGAACAACATAAAGAGATATAAATTGGTGAACAACATAAAGAGATATAAATTGGTGAACAACATAAAGAGATGGGCTGGATTCCGCTTGCCCCTTGTGCAAAAGGGATAAAATTCTTTGGACATGTCATAAGAGGACAAGAGTCTGAGAACCAGATACTCATAGAAAAATATAAAGTTAAAAGAAGGTCAGAGGACTAAAAGAAAAACATCTAAGAGGACTAAAAGAAAATCATCTAAGAGAACTAAAAGAAAAACATCTAAGAGGACTAAAAGAAAAACATCTAAGAGAACTAAAAGAAAAACATCTAAGAGGACTAAAAGAAAAACATCTAAGAGGACTAAAAGAAAAAACATCTAAGAGGACTAAAAGAAAAACATCTAAGAGAACTAAAAGAAAAAAATCTAAGAGGACTAAAAGAAAAACATCTACGAGGACTAAAAGAAAAAACATCTAAGAGGACTAAAAGAAAAACATCTAAGAGAACTAAAAGAAAAAACATCTAAGAGAACTAAAAGAAAAACATCTAAGAGGACTAAAAGAAAAAACATCTAAGAGGACTAAAAGAAAAAACATCTAAGAGGACTAAAAGAAAAACATCTAAGAGGACTAAAAGAAAAAAATCTAAGAGGACTAAAAACCAGGTAAAATTTCAAAATAACAGGAGATTGTTTTTATAATTCTGATATACCAGATCTGTAGTTTCCATTTTATCTGTCACATAAAGTGTCATGAGATTCCCTTAAGTTTTTCTGTCTTTGTCAGAGACTCCAAGACAGTGGGGAATTCTCCATGGAGGGTGGGGGGGGGGGAGGTTTGGAGGGGAGGGGGTGGGGTTGGGAACCTCAGATTAACAGACTCTGACTGTTGGAACTTTGATCATTTTACAGTGTAGGTCAATATTCCAAAAGTCTGAATCTGTCAATTTGTGGTCCTATTTCCTCTCTCCCCCCTTCCCTACATCTAAAATTTCAGAGGGGGGGGGGAGAACTCCCTACTGGCTGATGGGAGCAGTCATTGATTCATAACTGACATGATGGCATCAGGACTAGCTAATCATAAAACTGCTGACCAAGACCCTGTCTCACCTCTCTGAGACTGAGAATGAGGTTTTGTTTAGATGTATGTAGTTACTTTCTGTACTGAGTGCATTGGTAAGAGTGAAACATAAGTGTATTTTATTTTATGTTTCTCATCTTCAATGTTATTTATGTTTGTTATTTGCCAGCATGTTTATAGAATGTCAGGGACAGAGTGAAAGTTGTATGATAGATGGCAGAATGTCAGACAGGCCTGCATGCCCATTTGGAAATAAAGATCTATCAGTCAATCAGTCAGTCTGTCGGTACCTCCAGTCATCCATCTAACGTGGATAATAGGAAGGGATCACCAAAGTTCCCATGGTGGTGGAGTCTGCTAAAGAAGTATTGCACACACCCCCTGATTTTTTAACTCCATGCAAGGACTGAAAAAAAAAATCCAACATGATGTTGTGCTTCAACATCTTCACTGCACTGGCTGCAAAGAACATCAGTTCATAGTTCAGGGAAATAGATGAAGAAGAAAAAGAAGAAGAAGAAGAAGAAGAGAACGTCTGTTTCAACATTTGTCTCCTCATGACATGTCCAGAAAATTTTGCCTGCTCTTTACGGCTCAGTCAACTTTTTGCAGCTTTTCAAATAACTCTTTGCAGGTTAATCAACTTTCTGCAGCTGCTCAAAGAACTCTTTACAGATTAATCAACTTTCTGCAGCTGCTCAAGGAAATCTTTACAAGTTAAACAACTTTCTGCAGCTGCTCAAGAAACTCTTTGCAGGTTAATCAACTTTCTGCAGCTGCTCAAGGAACTCTTTACAGCTTAATCAACTTTCTGCAGCTGTTCCAGGAACTCTTTACAGCTTAATCAACTTTCTGCAGCTGTTCCAAGAACTCTTCATTCATTGTTCTGGTTTGTTCTGGTTTCACCTTCACCCAAATTCATGTCTGTGTTGTTTCCAGTCCTGTTTTATCTTTGGAGGTTAGTTCACTGATAGGTCATATTGTGTCCTCATGAAAATCATTTCATAGCTCATAACTGGTTGTTTCACTAGGTGATCTGTATGAAGGGCCAGGTGTTGCAAAGCCTAGAGGACTATCATGGCTGAGGCACAGGTATGTTCCTTCTGAGAACAGCCTCAAAATTAGGGCTGAGATACTGAATAGGAACAGGGCATTGCATGACTGGAGATATGAAGATTGTCCATATGACCTTGACACTGAGCTTCAGAATATTGAGTCAGAGAAACAGAGTTTGGAACACAAGTAAGTTGGCTGTGTTTATCTGATGTAATAATTTTTTTAATTTTAAATTTATGGTTGTATTTAGTTTTTAATGTTTATTACCATCATCATCATGTGCCTGTCCACAATAAAAGTTGGCTGACATGGATCCCCAGCTACACAACTCAGTAGTGCTACTTTGAGATTTGTCTGTAGCTGTGTTGTGTGGCTGTTGTGTCTCTTTTGGTCTGATACATCCTACTTCAGCTTGGCTTTCATTTTTTGGGGACCATGTTTACCTCCTCATTTTGATCAGAGTTCATTCAACTGACTGCTGCCTGTTTTCATGGGGCATAATTCAGAGCTAGAGTAGGGTCTTGTTCATTGATGGTTCACTGACCTGACACAGTTAACTTCTTGTTGTCAGGTGCTGTCTCATTCAGCTTGAATGCTGCTTATTTGACCCCCCCCCACCTCAGCGATACAATAAATGAAATTATGAAAAGCTTAAAAAATCATTACCTGTAAGGTTATTAGGACACAAAAAGCACATATAACATTTTATTTTCATCGCTAATCATGATTTATGTAGCCATCTTGTTCAGTTACACATAAAGAAATGTTCATATTTCTCAGTCAGGTATTCAACGGATTTTAATTTCTCATTTTTTAATGTCGTAAGAGGTTGTTCTGTGCCAGGAGGCAAAAACACCAGCAGTTCTAAACTCTATTTTTTGTGTGAATGAAAACTGGCATCCTTTCTCTCTACTCTGAGTTTGCTGACTAATTTTATTCTCCCCTATGATGCAGTGATGCATTGAAATAACATGATTAAATTATAATCACTCATAGGCAAAATAGCCCTTCTGCATTCCGTGACAGATAGGCGGACCCACATCGGGTTAGTAACCAACCAGTAGCGCTGCAGTTGGTGTCAGCATCTAAGTAATGGGAGGTGGCTTAGGCTGCATCTCAAGACAGTCTCCAGCAGTGTCAAATCAGTTCTGTTTAACAACCGTTTTAGTTCTTTGTCTGTTTATTGCTGTTTATTCAGTAAATTATCCCTCAGTCAGTCAATCAGTCAGTCATTTGCAAGTCCCTTGCAGAATTTTGCCTCCCTAACAGCTCTCCTATACCCCTCTCGGTTGTAAGCAAGATGCTCTGCTGCTGATGCATCCATTTGCAGATTATCAACGATGTCTTGCAGCCTTGGTCTTCCTCTCTTTCTTTTTCACATTATGTACCATTCCGAGACTGTCTTCTCTAAATTCTCATGACATTTATTTTGTCCAAAATATTTCAGTTTTCTCTGTTTAATTCTCTTTACTAGCCAGCTTTCTTCAATATTAAGTTCTTGTAGTATGGATGTATTTGTTCTTTTTTGTGTCCATGATACTTGAAGAACTCTTCTGTAGCATTTACATTCAAAGGCATTTATGTGTTTCTCAGCCAAATTATCCCTCATTACCTTATTATTAGTTCACTTGTGAGTGAAGGAGTGAACAATGAATTCACCAATATTAATTATCTGTACTCCAAATACTGGAAATGATAGTTTACTATGTTTATTACAGATAGCCTGTGGTAGTGATTTTCACCTCAATTTTTACAATTAACTTTCATAAATATAAAATTTAACTTGCCTGTATAATATACCTGTATCACCTACAGTGATTAACCAACAAAATGAGGCGGTGAACATGTTGGTAAGTGGTGGAAAATTTTAAAAACTTTAAAAAACAGTAACTACTCAAAACTACATTATGGCATCTTCGCTTGTGTGGCACTGAACGCCTCATGTGAAACAGTCACAAATTTGTGAGTACCACTGTCCATGAATTGTATATGGGAGATTACTCTTTTGACCCGTTGGTTACTGAAACTAAATTATTGTTACGATTACTTCCCCTGCTCCTCTAGACTCGAGAGGGCTAAGCTAAAGCTTGAGAAAAGCATCAAGGCTTATCTTGGTCAGAAAGTCGTCACAGATTCTGCAGTCAGTCACGGCAGCGGCAAGTAAGCATAGTTTTTTAAATCTGTGTTATTAACCACTTAATAGGCTCTTTTACTGGGGGTTGAAGTTTACCTAAAAAAAAAGTAAAGATAGTCCCATAGCATTTCAAATGCCGTAGGGGGTGAAGCGTTAGAGACCTCATTATGCTGGGTCATCAGCGTATGAGGTAGGGTGACCAGTTCCTTTCCTCGCTGCCTTTACTTCCCAGATTTTCTCTGGTACCCATTTTACGAGGCTGGGTCGACCTCAGGGCCGTATTGGTCGGAAAAAAAATCCCGCTCAGCTGGGGATTTGAACCCTCGACCATTTGGTTGCTAGACGAGTGCTCTAACCACTACGCTAGCCGGCCCCTGCACTTCATAAAACAGTATGAATTTTATGTGACTGATGTTTGTAAAACTAATAGAGTGGCTGGTTTGTTTTTTTTTTTTTGGTTGGTTGTTTGTTGGATGTTTTTGGTTGGTTGGTTGTTGTATTTGACTAGTCTCTTTGTTTGTTGAATGATTTGTGTTGGTTTGTTTGTGATTATTTGGTTTGTTGGTTGATTAGTTGGTTTGTTGGTTGGTTAGTTGGTTTGTTGGTTGATTAGTTGGTTTGTTGGTTGGTTAGTTGGTTTGTTGGTTGATTAGTTGGTTTGTTGGTTGGTTGGTTGGTTTTGGTGGTTGGTTAATGATTATAACATAGCTACAAACTTTGAGGGCTTTTCAGGCAACACTTAAGGCTGAGATTTCAAACATCAGACTTCAAGTTGTGCGGGTAATGAAGTGTGGTGACCTTTTTTTTCTTTTACTCCCTGGAGCAAAAACTGGGTCAGTTTCTGAGGCTGTGCCATAATGAAGAGGCTGACCTCCTTCTCATTTGTCAGGCTGAGATAATGCAAAAGTAGGTTTTATCGTGTAAGATGAGAGTGGAAAAAAAAAGTTCCAGCCTGGACAGTTCTAGATTCCTTTCTCTGAAAGCTGCTCCATCCACTTAGCACATCATCATCATCAGGTGCCGTGCCGACTGGCGTTGGCTATTATGCTTCTCCAGAGTACCCGATCCTTCATGCAGGCCATCAGTTCAGTTGGTGATCTCCTCTCACACCATCCCATCAGACTGTCCAGTATCATTTCTCTTGGTCTTCCTCTTGATCTTCTTCCTTCTATTTTTCCTGTTGTTATAATATTTTCAATGCCCCCTCTTCTCATTGCATGTCCTATGAAAGTACATTGTCTCTCTCTTATCTTTCTGACAAGGTTTTTTGTCTCTCCAGCTCTTCTCCTACATTCTTCATTAGTTATTTTTGCTGTCCAGGGGATTCGCAACATTCTTCTAATAAACCACATTTCTGCTGCTTCCAATGATTTTTGTGCAGACTTGTCTATTGTCCATGATTCACTTCCATATAACAAGATAGGTTCAATATAGCATTTTAGGACTCGTTTTCTAACATTCATTGATAAAGATGTGTTAGCTAATATGTTTCTCATTCTCTGAAATGTAGTCTTTGCTTAGCCTATTCTGTTCCTAATTTCTGTTCTGCATTTCCCATCTGAAGTTATTACTGCTTCAAGGTATTTGAATTTCTGTACCTGCTTTAGAATAGTTCCGTTTAATTTAATACTGCATGCCGGTGGATTCTGTTTCTTAGATATAACCATAGTCTCTGTCTTTTTGATGTTCAAAGTAAGGCCTTTCTGTTCACTTTCTTTGGCGACTTTATCCAAGAGATTTTGCCAGTCTTGTTGCACAATCACTCTTAAATGGTTAATCAACAAATTTTGAGGTAACAGAACATATACAAAACCAAAACAAGATGGAAAAATAATGTTGAAATATGCAGCTGAAGTGAAGAGAAAACAGGTGAATGTAGCCTTGTCATGTTGTAGTGGCTGTCTGAGTGGCAAAGTGGTTAGTGCACTAGTCTCACATGGTGGAGGTCAGTGGTTCAAAGCCAGCCAGAGGTGCCTACATTACCTAGTTATAGGTACCTGGCTTCTTCTGGAGTTGGGGAGGGAAAGGTGGCCAGGTGTGATGCTAATCACATGACCTTCTAGCATACAGACAGGTCGAGGAAAATATGAACACTAACAGTACATCCCACAGGTACCTAGGTGGCACAGCAGGGCTACCTTTCATGTCATCTTTATGTCCCCGCATCATTTGTATACTGTTGGATGCGTGTGAGTTAGTATTTCACATTTATGGGCCACTGCGGCATTTCAGGTAGGGATGCCTGCATCTGCCCTTGTCTGTTTTGTCATAGGGAAACCACAGGTGCCCATATCTTGAAGCTAGGTCGACCCCGGTGGCAGTTAGTCCAGGTACACATATCTTGAAGCTGGGCTGACCCCAGTGCCAGTCAGTCCAGGTACCCATATCTTGAAGTTGGGTTGACCTGAGTGCCAGTCACCCTATTTACCTATATCTTGAAGCTGGGTTGATCCCAGTAGCAGTCACCCTATTTACCTATATCTTGAAGCTGGGTTGATCCCAGTAGCAGTCACCCTATTTACCTATATCTTGAAGCTGGGTTGATCCCAGTGGCAGTCACCCTATTTACCCATATCTTGAAGTAGGGTTGACCCGAGTGCCAGTCAGTCCAGGTACCCATATCTTGAAGCTGGGTCAACCCCGGTGACAGTTACCTCAGGTACCTATATCTTGAAGCTGGGTCAACCCCGGTGACAGTCACCTCAGGTACCTATATCTTGAAGCTGGTTCAACCCCAGTGACAGTCACCTCAGGTACCTATATCTTGAAGCTGGGTCAACCCCAGTGACAGTCACCTCAGGTACCTATATCTTGAAGCTGGGTCAACCCCAGTGACAGTCACCTCAGGTACCTATATCTTGAAGGGGCTGGTGTGGTCAGTATCATGCATCTGCCTTTACTTCCTATCTCCAGAAGGAGTCTAGTATACATTCTTACATAGATGAAATGAGGGATCTCTGGACTTGTTCCAACAACTGACTCTCACCCTGGAAGGCTACAGTGTCAGCAGCTCCTCTGTCCAGGTGCATGAGCTGGAATGAAATGAAGAAAAAAAATCATAGTTAGTGTAAAAATCATAGTTAGTGTAAAAATCATAGTTAGTGTAAAAATCATAATGATGTCTAATTTCAAATGATATTTTAAAAAATATTTTAATTTTAAACAGAGTGGAAATAGGAGGTCATAATTTCAGTAAACTTAAATATCCAGATAACAGAGCTGTGATAGTAAAAAAAAATATATATATATATATATAAAAACAGATTAAAAAAATGCAAAAATATTGTGAGAAACATCGTATAATCTTGCCAGTTTGTGACTTTGATTTGTTTTTTTTTTTTTTTGTAGCGCTTTGTCCGAGTTGAGCGATGAGCTGGCTGTTCTGAGGGCTGCAAGAGTGTCAGTCCACAAGGCCCACCACAAACAAAAAGTTGATGTTCTTCGCAGAGAGCTCCACAATCAAGACGAGAACGAGTAGGTGTACATTCTGATATCTCATGAATCATCGGACTTGATAAATATAAGCCAAAGTCTCATAAATCAGACTTGACATCTTATAAATCAGACTTGACATCTTATAAATCAAAGCAGACGTCTTATAAATTGAAGCAGACATCTTATAAATCGAATCTAACATCTCATAATTTAACAAGAGGTTTAGATGAAATGTTATTAAAATGACTCAGGAAATAATAATTCAGTATCAGAATTACGTTTCTTTCAGGTTAATTATTTGTTAAGTGTCTTGTATTGTCTCCTGCCTTATATACCTTTCAGTACTGAGGGGACAAACAGACGTCTTAATAGGGAATTCTTTAATTGCTTCATTCACAAACTTAATACTACATCTTTGGAACAAATAAGGAGTAAATGAAACAAAATATCAAAATCAATTTGCTGATTAACTGAAATCTGCAAAAGAAGAGAGAGGGGAGGAGGGGTGAAATAGAAACTGCCTTCAAAAAAAAAAAAAAAAAGAGAGGAAAAGAAATTTAGAAATATCTGTGGAAAGTGAATGGATGCACTGGCAGCAGGGCATCTTGCTCACAACCAAGTGGCCTACAGAAGAGCTGTTAGAGAGGCAAAGTTCCACAAGGGACATGCAAATGACTGACTGAATGGCTGTTTTAACTGTTAAAATTCTTTATAATTTTATCTTGACTGAAAGATTTTGAAAAAAAAAAAAAAACAGAGGTAGAGTTTAATTCCAAGAATAAAGATCTTTGGACTGGCCAAAGAATAAAGATATTTGGATTGGCCATTATTGGTCAGTGAGCAATGTAGTTTTAGTATAACATGCAGGATTGTAAAATAATTGTAGTAATACTCAGAACATTTACTGCAGGATTGTAAAATAATTATAACAACACTCAGAACATTTACTGTAGGATTATAAAATCATTGTAGTAATACTCAGAATATTTACTGTAGAACTGTAAAATAATTGTAGTAATACTCAGAACATTTACTGCAGGATTGTAAAATAATTATAACAACACTCAGAACATTTACTGCAGGACTGTAAAATCATTGTAGTAATACTCAGAACATTTACTGCTGATGAAACTTATCAGTCTGTCCTGTTTTATGATGCCTCTATTTTGTCATGGGAAGACAACATAGAAGAGGATATAAAAGAAATTGGTGTCCCCAGCTGGAGAGAGAAGATTAGGAATAGAGAGGAATAGAGGAGAACTTTATCTGCAGCAATGAGCCTTTATGGCTGGAGAGCTGAAGAAGAAGAAGAAGCATTTTACCATTTGTACCCATATGTATACAAAGTTTAAGGTTGGTACTACTAATCTATGTACATGTGCCCAGGTGCCCCAAACTGTGGAACATATCCTCCAGAACTGCATCAACTACGAGACACTGAGAAACAATTACTGGCCCGGTGAAACTACTAAAGAAGATAAGCTCTATGGTTCCATACATGAATTACAAAAAAACAGTGAAATTTATCCAAGAGACAGGACTGCAGATATAGACAGACATTGCGAACGAAGAAGAAGAAGAAGAAGAAGTCATTTGTACCCCTAGCTAAATGACCAACCAGTCCATTTTGTACCGGACAATCCCATATTTCAAGAATTTGTCCCGGGATTTATATTGCTTTGGTCAAGACACCCGGAAGTCCCATATTTTAAAACATGTGTCCCATATTGTCCAGTGTTCCTGTCTTTGATCGTTGTATGTTCAGAAGTGCCCAGAATGTTTATATTATGTTGGTGGAAATGTTGGTGTTTTGAACAAAAAATCACGCTGTACAGAAGTGCAAGAAGTAGGGCCTGACTAGCACATTTGTAAGTAAACCTTGCTTACTGTTTAAAATTGTGGGTTAAAATTTAAGTGTAACTTTCCAAGCCCCGTTGGCTTTAATAGAAGTAAGACAAGTGATAGATTAACTGTCCGTTAGGCTGAATAGTCTTAAGTCTGGGGGCCTTGAAGGAACAGGGGCCCAGTGTTGTGGAAAAAAACCTTCTGCAAATACAGATTACTCTTACGTACTTCCCGTGCCATTAAACATCATATGTTGTAGTCCTGCAAGTTTTTCTGTTTTTGTCATCAAGGGATGTTATGCCCTCTAATTTAGCCTCTCTCAACAACGTTCTCTTTAGAGTTTCATGTGGTCAACCTCTTTTTCTTTGGCCTATTGTGTCACATTTGATGGCCTTGTTTTGGGATTCTCTGATTGTTTCTTCTCATTGAACATATAATCAACTCAAAAGACAGGGAGTTGTGGAGAGAAACGATCACCTACTCCACGTGGCATGATGCTGGATTCTTCTCATCAGGTGGCTGATATATGTCCTTATCATTTTTTAGATTACTGATGAGACAGGTTGTTGTGTGCTCATCTTCCTTATCTCTGCATCGGTCTTGAATTCATTTCATTGTATACAGAGTGTTTTCCTTAGATATTTGTTTTCAAATGCATCTGATTTATAGATTATTGCTTTATTAATTTTATATCAGGAAGTACATAGGTCGGGGTGGGGAGGGGACACGTGCCCTTGCTAAATTTAGCCTAGGGGCCTACATGATGGTTAATCCACCGTTGATGGAGAGACATTGAAACAGAAGAGCTGGAGATGTTGAAACAGAAGAGCTGGAGATGTTGAAACAGAGGAGCTGGAGATGTTGAAACAGAGGAGCTGGAGATGTTGAAATATAAGAGCTGGAGATGTTGAAATAGAGAAGCTGGAGATGTTGAAATAGAAGAGCTGGAGACATTGAAATAGAGAAGCTGGAAATGTTGAAACAGAAGAGCTGGAGACATTGAAATAGAGAAGCTGGAAATGTTGAAATAGAAGAGCTGGAGACATTGAAATAGAGAAGCTGGAAATGTTGAAACAGAAGAGCTGGAGATGTTGAAATAGAGGAGCTGGAGATGTTGAAACAGAAGAGCTGGAGATATTGAAACAGAGGATCTGGAGATGTTGAAACAGAAGAGCTGGAGATGTTGAAACAGAGGAGCTGGAAATGTTGAAACAGAAGAGCTGGAGATGTTGAAACAGAAGAGCTGGAGATGTTGAAACAGAAGAGCTGGAGATGTTGAAACAGAAGAGCTGGAGATGTTGAAACAGAAGAGCTGGAGATGTTGAAACAGAAGAGCTGGAGATGTTGAAACAGAAGAGCTGGAGATGTTGAAACAGAAGAGCTGGAGATGTTGAAATAGAAGGGCTGGATGTTACTGTAGGATAATAACATTTATTATAATATCTTCTTGTGGCCCTACATTAGACCACCCCACCCCACCCCCAGCGACCATGTCCCAGACCTCCCTCGATTCTGCATCAAACAGCTCCCCCCTCCCCTCCCGACCCTGCCTAAGACATTTATATCTTTTCTTATATTGTTTATATTTTAGGGTACAGCAGACAGGTGTTTGAATGTTCTTACACAGGTGATTAAACCTTATTAAGTCTGGCCTGCAACCTGTCCTTCACCCTGTCCTATTTCTCATCCATTCTTTTATCCTTGTTTAATTGTTTCTACAGAATGTTATTTGATTGTAAATTTTTAAAAAAAAAAACATTACTTGCAGGTGGCGGGCGTGATTCTTGGCAGCTCCGCTTGGTCGGACTCAGTCATGATACAGAAAGGCCGAGTCCTGTTTTCTGAAGACCCTCATACAGAAGATCAATTCATTCATTAAAGAGCTCAGCTGACCAGCATTGGTCAACATGTTTCTGCATTCTTTGTAGTCGTTGGTGTCTCTGGATTGCCAGGAAAGAATTGGCAGTGATGGAAGAGCAACAAAGATATCAAGGCCAGAGAAGTGGAGGTGGTCAAGATTCTTGTTCATGATGCTTCATGTGATGATTGTTCCATTCTTGGAGTCACTATATAGTGACAGAGTATGACATATGAGAGACAGAGTATGACATGTGAGTGACAGAGTATGACATATGAGTGACTGAGCATGACATATGAGTGACTGAGTATGACATGTGAGTGACAGAGTATGACATATGAGGAGCTGGCATAAACAGATAGAGAAGATCGGGAGCAGTTTGCATCTGTGAGCCTGAAGACTGGGAGAGATAGAGAGAGAGCGAGAGAGAGTGAGAGAGAGAGTGAGAGAGTGAGAAAAAGAGAGTGAGAGAGAGAGTGAGAGATAGAGAGTGAGAGAGAGTGAGAGATAGAGACTGAGAGAGAGTGAGAGATAGAGAGTGAGAGAAATAGAGTGTGTGTGTGAGAGAGAGAGAGAGAGAGAGAGTGAGAGAGAGAGTGAGAGATAGAGAGTGAGAGAGAGTTAGAGATTGAGAGATAGAGTGTGAGAGAGAAAGACTGAGAGAGAGAAAGAGAGAGAGAGTAAGAGATAGAGAGTGAGAGATAGAGAGTGAGAGAGAGTGTGAGAGAGAGTGAGAGTGAGAGAGAGTGAGATTGAGAGTGAGAGATAGAGAGTGAGAGATAGAGAGTGAGAGAGAATGAGAGAGAGTGAGAGAGAGAGAGTGAGAGAGAGAGAGAAAGAGAGAGAGAGAGGATACAGAGTGGTGTTTTGGCCAGCTTTTATTTTTGGTCATGATAATAAAATCATTTTCAAACATAGTTACCCCAGCATCCTAAAATCCAATAAAAAATGGGAAAATCAGCTTTTCCTGACAATCTTTGCTGCTGAAACTAGCATAAAATTATCTACCCTAGCTAAGAAAATAGGGAAATTATAAAAATAATTTCCTTACTTTCAAAAATAGCCAGACTTTTGTAATAAGTGAGACCAACATATATTTTCTCACAAAAATAACTAAAATAATACATGAAGCCAATCTGGCAGTATGAAATGTATAGTTGGTGAAGGTTTTCAGTTAAGTTTTTAGTTGGTGAAGGTTTTCAGTTAAGTTTTTAGTTGGTGAAGGTTTTCACTTAAGCTTCACTAAAAGGAAGAAAGATAAGACAGAAAAGAGAAGAAAGATGAAAGATAAAGCAGAAAAGAGAAGAAAGATAAGACAGAAAAGAGAAGAAAGATAAGACAGAAAAGAGAAGAAAGATGAAAGATAAAGCAGAAAAGAGAAGAAAGATAAGACAGAAAAGAGAAGAAAGATGAAAGATAAAGCAGAAAAGAGAAGAAAGATAAGACAGAAAAGAGAAGAAAGATGAAAGATAAAGCAGAAAAGAGAATGAATGAATGAATGAATGAATAATCTTTATTTTTCAAGGGTAAAGAATTGGGCACGCAGGCCCGTCTTACATTCTGCCCTTCATCACTCCATCTTTCATTCTTCCCACACACTTGAAAGATAAGACAGAAAAGAGAAGAAAGATAACACAGAAAAGAGAAGAAAGATAAAGAGGGGAGCAAACTCAGGGAAATCGTAGGCTGAACAATTTGTTCAGTAAAGACAAGGGATCAAATTATGAATATCAAGGATCATGAAGAGTGGAGAAACATGGATGCCAGCACATATTACCATGACATATAACACATTAATCAGTTTGTGAGGCAGAGAATTTAAATATGTTGATGTTGTAGTGCAGTTATGTATGTTGATATTGAGTATAGCATTTATATGTTGATGTTGAGTATAGCATTTATATGTTGATGTTGATTATAGCATTTCTATGTTGATGTTGGGTATAGCATTTCTATGTTGATGTTGAGTATAGCATTTATATGTTGGTGTTGAGTGTAGCATTTATATGTTGAATATATCATTTATATGTTGATGTTGAGTATAGCATTTATATGTTGGTGTTGAGTGTAGCATTTACATGTTGAATATATCATTTATATGTTGATGTCAAGTGAAGCATTTATAACTGTTGATGCTGGATAGAATATTTAATGTATGTTGATGTTAATTATAGCATTCATATATGTCCATGTTATGCTGATGTTTTCATAAAATAGAGAATCATGATAGTTCATGTGTGTTATCTTTGAACTTGATAAAAGATGACTTAATGATGATAATTCATCAAATGTGACACATTTAATTCATGTCTATTGTCTTCAATCAATCAAGTGCCATGCTGCGTGGCATAGGTGATCATTTCTCTCCACAATTCCCTGTCTTTAGACTTGATTATGAGATCTGCTGGTGACTTTCTTCCTAGCCACACTGACACCCCATCCACTAACTTCTCTTTCTGTCTTCCTCTGTCTCTTCTTCCCTCAGTTTTTCCAGTTGCTACAATGTGTTCCAGTTTTCCTCTTCTCAGAAAATGTCCTACAAATCTCACTTGTCTGCCTCTGATCTTTGCTGTAATTTGCCTTTTAACTCCAGCCTCTCTTAAGACTTCTTTGTTGGTTTTCTTGGCTGTCCATGGTACCTTCAACATCCTTCTTATGAACCACATTTCCATGGCCTCCATTTCTTGCTGTATTCTCTTATTCATGGACCATGCTTCACATCCTTAAAACAAAATCGGCTCGATGTAACATTTAAGTACTCGGAATCTTGTTTCCGTTAATATGGATCTGTTGCACAAGATGTTTCTCATTTTCTGGAATGCTGACTTGGCCTGAGCATGTCTGGTTTTTATTTCGTTGTGACATTTCCCATCAGCTGTTATAATTGTTCCTAAGTACTTGAATCTATCAACTTGTTTCAGTTCTGTGCCATTGATGGTAATGCTACATTTTGGTGGTATTCTTTCTTTGAGGTGACTATCACTTCAGTCTTCTTTTTGTTCAGGCTGAGAATTTTATTTTTACTTTCACGAACCACGATGTCCAGAAGAGCCTGTAGCTACCCTTCACTTTTAGCAATCAGAACTGTGTCGTCTGCGTATCTTAAGTTGTTAAGGTTGTACCCGCCAATCGATATTCCTGGTAAGCTCTCTATATTTCTCATTGTGTTTTTTCTGTATAAGGAGAAGAGGTGAGGAGATAAAACACATCCTTGTCTCACTCCTAATTTTATGTCTTAGAATGCTCCTATTTGGTTCTCAACCCTCATTGCTGCTGATTGCTGCTGGTATATGTTTTTGATGAGTTTCAGATCTTTCCTGTGTATGTTGATGTCTTCCAGCATTCTTATAATTTCTGTGTGTCCCAATTTATCAAATGCTATTGTTTTGGAACTTAATAAAGATGACTTAATGATGATAGTTCATGTCTGTTGTCTTGGAACTTGATAAAGATGATTTAATGATGTTACTGTTACATACAGGCCGGTCACTGTGTATGATATTAATCTGTATGTCTTGATGGTGCACTCAGACAGGCTATTGCCTCTCCTCTCTCGTATGTTATCTTCCCATCTACCTCCCTGTCTACCTCCCGCTTGTAATATTCTGACCTTTACCTAAAGACTGGAGTGGGGGTAGGGGGGTTGGGGGAGGGCCAAGACACTGTCTGATTTGACAATCATTGACCCATAGCTGGCTAGCTAATGTCTGGGTTAGCAAATCACAGCTGACCACGACCCTGTCCCACCTTTCCATTGGTACACCCCTCTGTAACAGGCCTATCCTGGATAACAGGGCAGGGATTGCCAGTCTCCATAGTGGTGGAGTCTGCTAAAGAAATATTGCATACCTGCTTCTTTATTAGCTACACCCAAGAACTGGAACAAAAAATAATCACCAAAACTTGCTCCAAAAGGCAGCACAACGTTGTGCCTCAATATCTTCAGTGCGTTGGCAGCAAAGAACACCAGCTACCAGATTTAGGAAGACTGGAGAAGAAGAAGTAGAAAACCTAAAGACCAGGAATTCTTAACAGCCAATGCCATAGTCAAGTGTTTGAGATAGAGGGATCATATTATGTAAAGAGAGTAACATGACAGAATGGTCTCCAGAACCCTGAACATATCCCAGGATTTGATCTAAACCTCTTAACACATCCCAGGCTTTGGTCTAGACCCCTGAACACATCCTAGGCTTTGGTCTAGACCCCTGAACATATCCCAGGATTTGGTCTACGCCCCTGAACATATCCCAGGCTTTAGTCTAAACCTCTTAACATATCCCAGGCTTTGGTCTAGACCCCTGAACATATCCCAGGCTTTGGTCTAAACCTCTTAACATATCCCAGGATTTGGTCTAGACCTCTGAACACATCCCAGGATTTGGTCTACACCCCTGAACATATCCCAGGCTTTGGTCTAGACCCCTGAACACATTCTAGGCTTTAGTCTAGACCCCTGAACATATCCCAGGATTTGGTCTAGACCCCTGAACATATCCCAGGATTTGGTCTAGACCCCTGAACACATCCCAGGATTTGGTCTAGACCCCTGAACACATCCCAGGATTTGGTCTAGACCCCTGAACACATCCCAGGATTTGGTCTAGACCCCTGAACACATCCAAGGCTTTTGTCTGGGGGGAATGCGACCAGAAAAGTTGGAGAACCACGTGTCAAGATGGCGGTTCATGCAAAACTATCATCAAGTGGGCCACAGAAAATATTTATTTATCACAAGTGGGCCACTCTAGAAACAGTGGGCCGCGTGAAGTCCAGCTTCTGCTCCACGGATCTCTAAAATCCCGTGAAAACATTTTCTTTTTATTTACATTAACAATCCTTCCATCAGTATCGGTCACACGCCAGGTTTCTCATTATTTTCTTCCTGCATCTATCATCAGCGATAACACCAGCGAAGACATCGTCGACGCCGGAGAGGCACGCGCATTATTCTCTTCGTATGATAATGGTTAATCGCGTTGGACTCCCTGCCTCTCACACGAACCCCAATTCCCCCAATCCCCCCATTCCCGCATATGATATCTATCTCAGCAAGTTCCCCGGCGCTTTATGTGGAAAATGAAAATGAAAATTCAAGAAAAGCTAGTAGATTTTCAATCTCCCTGCTTTCATTTTCTACAATCTCCAGATTAATGGGCCAAGCTTTGGGAGAAAACAAAGTTCGTCCTACACGGCAACAATTGCTTATTTTGTTCCCCATAAAAATGGCTGCAGATGTTGCTGTCTCGACAGGCGGGTGAAGTTGATGAGATGGGAAATGGTTTCTTTCGGGTGGTATCTTTATATTTTATCTTCACGGAGGTTAAAACTCTGTTCTTGCTTCATTTTATCTTCTTTTTTTTTATTTTCTGAGGAAGGAAAGCTTTATTATCGTTTTGGCTGTTTGAAACTGTAGTATTTTCGTTCTTGCCATCTATACGAGGATTTGGAAAGGGGGCGGGAGAGAGGCGCTGTTGGACGTTAAAATTTTACAGGGGCGCTGGAATATTACGCCCCAGCGAGGGAGACCTTTAACAGTCAAGGAAAACAAATTATCACAATTTTGTCTTAAATTCGGAATTTCCTTCAGCGTCACACAGCAGCTTCTGTTTACTCTTGATGCGTGCGGCAAGCCACTCCGAGCTGTGGAAGTTATCATCTTCAAACTGTGGAAGTTGTCATCTTCAAACTGTGGAAGTTGTCATCTTCAAACTGTAGAAATTATCATCTTCAAACTGTGGAAGTTATCATCTTCAAACTGTAGAAATTATCATCTTCAAACTGTGGAAGTTATCATCTTCAAACTGTAGAAATTATCATCTTCAAACTGTAGAAATTATCATCTTCAAACTGTGGAAGTTGTCATCTTCAAACTGTGGAAATTATCATCTTCAAACTGTGGAAGTTATCATCCAACACTGCACTAAATATGAAACACTGAGATGACCCAAGAAACTAAACTTCTTTATTCTAAACAGAAACCATTAAAAAGTTCAGTTTCTACGAAGACATCGAAGAGCATTTATGAACTACACATCCTAAGAAGAAGAAGAAGAAGAAGAAAGATAGAAAGACTAAGTAGACATTCTGAGTGAGGAAAGAAAAAAAGAAATAACATTTTGTGCGAGGAAAGAAAGAAAGAAAGGCGAAGTAGACATTCTGAGTGAGGCAAGAAAGAAAGAAAAAAAAGGAGAAATAGACATTCTTAGTGAGGAAAGAAAGAAAGAAAGGCGAAGTAGACATTCTAAGTGAGGAAAGTAAAGAAAGAAAAAAGGAGAAGTAGACATTCTTAGTGAGGAAAGAAAGAAAAAGGCGAAGTAGACATTCTGAGTGAGGAAATTAAAGAAAGAAAAAAGGCGAAGTAGAAATTCTTAGTGAGGAAAGAAAGAAAGAAAAAAGAGGCAAAGTAGACATTCTGAGTGAGAAAGAAAGAAAGAAAATTGAAGTACATTCTGAGTGAGGAGAGAAAGAAAGAAAGGCGAAGTAGACATTCTGAGCGAGGAAAGAAAGAAAGAAAGAAAGAAAGAAAAAGGCGAAGTAGACATTCTGAGTGAGGAAAGAAAGAAAGAAAGAAAGAAAGAAAAGCCAAATAGACATTCTGAGTGAGGAAAGAAAGAAAGAAAGAAAGACCATTCAAAGTGAGGAAAATGACAATTTAGATGTTAAAAGTTCTAAAAATAAAAATGGCGTACTATGATTTAGTTTCGTATCTTACACATAGTTCATTGCCACAGGTCGCAGGCTGAAAAACTAGAATCTCCATCCTTATCAAGTCTGGGGTGAAAAACTAGAATCTCCATCCTTATCAAGTCTGGGCTGAAAAACTAGAATCTCCGTCCTTATCAAGTCTGGACTGAAAAACTAGAATCTCCATCCTTATCAAGTCTGGGCTGAAAAACCAGAATCTCCATCCTTATCAAGTCTGGGCTGAAAAACTAGAATCTCCATCCTTATCAAGTCTGGGCTGAAAAACTAGAATCTCCATCCTTAACAAGTCTGGGCTGAAAAACTAGAATCTCCGTCCTTATCAAGTCTGGGCTGAAAAACTAGAATCTCCATCCTTATCAAGTCTGAAATTGTGTGACTCTAAACTCAGCAAAAAAGAGGAACATGGACAAAAATACAACTGTTTGATTTGGAAATACTAAGTTTATGATGAAGAATATCTAGGCACAACTTTCAATTGAAGCAACACAGTAAGCGAGGAATTAAAAGCAGAGTACAGATAGGGAATAAAATATACTTCGCCTTGCAACACCTGTTAAAATCCAAAATCCTGTCCCAAAACACTGAAATAACAATCTACAAAACTATAATAAGACCAGCCGTCATGTATGGATCAGAAACATGGAGTACAACAAAAAAGGATGAACAGCAATTGCAGATCTTTGAGAGCAAGAAAAATCTTTGGTGCCATAAAGGATGCTAACAGTGGAAAATGGAGAGCTAGAAAGAACACTGAAGTGCACAAGAGATGAGGGAAACAAGACCAAGGGATAGACCAAGGCAGAGATGGAAAGACAATATATACTCACGGTTCGAATCCGGCCGGAGGCACCCCAGTCACCCAGCTGTAGAAATGGATGTCCAACTTCTTCTGGAGTTTGGGAAGGAAAGGTGGCCAGGCGTGATACTGACCATCTCGCCCTCTAGTGTGCTGACAGGTAAAGGAAAATATGGCCACTAACACCATATCCCTATGTGCCTCTAAGGCATGACAGGATTACCTATAAAGGAATTTGGTGTCACCAAATGGAGAGAGAAAATTGGGAATGGTGAGGAATGGAGGCGAACTTTATCTGCAGCAGTGAGCCTTAATGGCCAGGAAAAAGCTGAAGAAGAAGAAGTTTATAAAGGCTGTATTAATTTATTAAGTGCGGTAACTCGGCCTCTCAGTTCCAGTTCAGACACACAGAGTGGGTTAGGGAACTTGACAACTTGGGGGGGGGGGGAGGGAGAGGTGAGGCTGTGGGATGGGATGAAGAATGTTAGACTTTGAGAAAATGGAGTTTTTGAACAGCAAGTGCTTCAT
>CM019700.1:9777934-9825434 GCA_009760885.1 Achatina immaculata
CTGCTACTACTACTACTACTGCTGCTGCTGCTACTTCTACTGCTGCTGCTACTTCTACTGCTGCTGCTACTACTTCTACTGCTGCTGCTAATACTACTACTTCTACTGCTGCTGCTACTACTTCTACTGCTGCTGCTGCTACTACTACTACTGCTGCTGCTGTTGCTGCTGCTGCTGCTTCTACTACTACTACCGCTGCTACTTTAGAAATTGAGAAAGGAACATTACATAATCAGTGCCACAGAGCTAGAGCAACCCAAGACCTCTTCTTGGCTGCCTCTTGTCACAGAATGGTTCTCTCTTTCATCTTCTCTAGCGGGTATGCCTCCGAGCGGCCTCTGCCATGGTGGAGCCTGTTAGAAACCAGATCATTTCATCCATTCCGGCGCTATACCCCACCCCCCAGACAGACCCAGCGTGTGCGCATTCAAGATCGTCACAGAGGCAGATAACTCCATATCATAGTCCCAGACAGAGCAGAGTAGAGGAAGATCGGGAGAGAAGATAAGTTCAAATACTGAAGCAGCCTTGGAGGGCTGACCTCAATACGTCTTGAACCCCCGAAATGGTTGAAATCAAATGAGACGTGACAACCACAAAATGAACAGAGGAAAAAAAGAGCAATGCTATAGGCCGCTAATCTCTTAGTTTCGTTACTTGATACAGTTCAAGGTCTCCAGATCTTGAGTCCAGTAGGCGCCCAGTAATGTTCATTTCAGAGCTCCTCTAGGCACTGACCAAGATAAGGGTGAAAGGGCAAAGGTCACTACGGAAGTTTGGCTGAACTTACAAACGAGAGGGTTTAAGATAAGTTATCAGTGATCTCCCCTTCAATTTTTTTTTTTCTTTTGTAACAGAGTTCTGGGCCGGCTAGCGTAGTGGTTAGAGCACTCGTCTAGCAACCAAATGGTCGAGGGTTCGAATCCCCAGCTGAGCGGGATTTTTTTTCCGACCAATACGGCCCTGAGGTCGACCCAGCCTCGTAAAATGGGTACCAGAGAAAATCTGGGAAGTAAAGGCAGCGAGGAAAGGAACTGGTCACCCTACCTCACACGCTGATGACCCAGCATAATGAGGTCTCTAACGCTTCACCCCCTACGGCATTTGAAATGCTATGGGACTATCTTTACTTTTTTTTTAACAGAGTTCTCTAGATACAGAGTTTTAAAGGTATATATATATATATATATATATATATAGTTCGTTTCTGTCATAAATACACATAGAAGAGTGGTTCTCATCTTGTGGTTCGCAGAGCATTACCAAGTGGTCCACGACAGTCATTTATTGAACAAAAGCAGTAAAAGGGTTCCAGACATTGCGATATTGCATGTAAGATGGCGGTCAGCAACTTACATGTGGGTGGTTAAAGTGGTCTGAAACTTACATGTAGGTGGTACAGTGATCTGCAGCTTACATGTAGGTGGTTAAAGTGGTTCGAAACTTACATGTAGGTGGTAAAGTGGTCTGCAACTTACATATAGGTGGTAAAGTGGTCTGCAACTTACATGTAGGTGGTTAAGTGGTCTGCAACTTACATGTAGGTGGTTAAAGTGGTTCGAAACTTACATGTAGGCGGTAAAGTGGTCTGCAACTTACATGTAGGTGGTTAAAGTGGTCCAAAACTTACATGTAGGTAGTAAAGTGGTCCAAAACTTACATGTAGGTAGTAAAGTGGCCGTTAGATGTAAAGAGCTTGGGAACCACTGTTCTAGAAAATATATTAGCGCCCAACCTTTCTTTGACCAGTCTACACAGTGCAGGGTGATATCAGCGCTACCTGGCTGTCTTCCTTCCCCAGTTACTCGAAGAGTCAGGTACATGTTTCTACAGCTTCCTGACCGGGCGGTCCCTGGCCGGATTTGATCTACCAACTTTCGTCATGAGAAGAGAGCACACTAACCACTTCGCTACTCTGGTGCACTAGAAATAAAAAAAAGTACTGGAAAAGAGTGAAATTTATAAAAAATATCTTCTTCTTCTTCTTGGAACTGCTCTTTGCGGCCTGAGTTGTGAAGATGATGTCGTGTTGGCGTGGGAGTGGGTTATGGTGGCTGTTTTTTTTTCAGTCTATGAATGCAGCTCTACCAAAAATAGCACTAAGATGGACACCACAGGGGAGCAGAAGTAAGGGTAGACCAAAAGAGACATGGAGAAGAACAACAGAAAGGATGTTGAGCAATAGAGGGCTCACCTGGGCAAGAGCAGAAAAAAATGCGAAAGACAGGCATTTGTGGAAAACCCTTGCGGAAGCCCCATGTGCCCTGGGCACTTAAGGTCCAGAGAGAGAGATGAATGCAGCTAACAAGCAGGAGTGTGTAGTACTTCTTTAGCAGACTCCACCACCATGAGGACTGTGGTGATCTCTGCCCTGTTAGCCGGCCTACGCTTGTTAACGAGGGGTAGCAATATAGAGGGTCTTGGTCAGCAATGGTTCATCAACCCATGGGTGAACTTTCACTTTTCGTGACATGTACGTGTCAGGTTTTCTGTTATCTTCTCTTTTGTCATTCCTCTGTCTCTTTCATTAAGAGATTTTCTGTAACTATGATGTTTTCACGCCCAGCGCTATAACGACGGGGTGTCTGAGTGGCGAAGTGGTTAGTGCACTTATCTCTCATGGCGAAGGTCGGGGGTTTGAATCCGGCCGGAGGCACCCCAGTCACCCAGCTGTAGAAATGGGTACCTGACTTCTTCTGGAGTTGGTGAAGGAAAGGCGGCCAGGCGTGATACTGAGCTTATCACCCTCTAGTGAGCTGAGAGGTCAAGGAAAATATGGGCACTAACACCATGTCCCTATGTGCCTCTAAGGCATGACAGAATTACATTTACCTTTTTTGCTATAACAATGGGAAAGGCAGAAAGGGAGAGAGACAGAGGAAGGAGGCAAGAGAAGATAATAAAAAAGTCTGACACGGTGGCTATGTCGCTTGAGCCGCCAGATCAGGGGAGAGAGGGGGGGGGGGTCTACTACCCATGTCGAAGCAGCTGGTGATGGTGATGATGACGAAGACGATGATACTGGTGATGATAATGAAGGCGAAGAAGTTGATGATACTGATTGACTGATTAAGTGAATGAACTATTTTTTACAAAAGTTATAGAACTGGGCATTCATGCCCATCTGACATTCTGCCCTGTATCATAACCTGCTCTCAGTTCCAGACATTCTACATCAAGTAATACAAACATGATAAGACTGACTTAACAAAGACTGACATAACAAAGACTGACATAATAAAGACTGACATAACAAAGACTGACATAATAAAGACTGACATAACAAAGACTGACATAATAAAGACTGACATAACAAAGACTGACATAATAAAGACTGACATAACAAAGACTGACATAACAAAGACTGACATAACAAAGCCTGACATAACAAAGCCTGACATAACAAAGACTGACATAACAAAGCCTGACATAACAAAGCCTGACATAACAAAGCCTGACATAACAAAGCCTGACATAACACAATTGTTACGTTTTACTCTTACTCAAACGCTAAATACAGGAAATAACTACATGAATGTGATGATATAGAAGAAGAAAAAGAAGAAGAAGAATAAGAATACGAAGAAGAAAAAGAAGAAGGAGGAGGAGGAAGAGGAAACGAAGGAGGAGGAGGAAAAGGAGGAGAAGGAAAAGAAGAAAAAAGAAGGTGGAGGAGGAGGAAAAGGAAGAGGAGGAGGAAAAGAAGGAGGAGGAGGAAAAGAAGATGAAGGAGGAGGAAAATAAGGAGCAGGAGGAGGAAAAGGAAGAGGAAAAGAAGAAGAAAAGAAGTAGAGGAGAGGAAAAGAAAGAGGAAAAGAAGAAGAAGAAAAGAAGTGGGGGAGGATGCAGAAAAGAAGAAGGAGGAGGAGGAGGAGGAGGAGGAAGAGGACGAGGAAAAGAAGAAGAAGGAGGATGACGAGGAACAGAAGAAGAAGGAGGATGAGGAGGAAGAGGACGAGGAAAAGAAGAAGAGATGATGATGATGATGATGATGATGATGATGATAACTTATTCTTTCTAATTAATTTCCCACGTTCACATGTCCTTGCTCCTTTTTTCACATTCTCCCCCCCCCAACCCCCCCCTCCCCCCACAGACACAGTATCACTCACTCGTGTCACAAAGAGCAGTTAAGAAGATAACCAAGTACAACAACAACAACAACGATAACAACAACAACAACAACGATAACAACAACAGCAACGACAACCTCAGACTGGTGTGTCCTCGACTTTGCTGGTACAACAATCCATTACCCGCCATGAGTCCCTCATCGCCGAACGCTTTCTCTAGCTCACGCTAATCTCATTTTGAGGCCTCCGGTGCAAAGAGGGATACGTTTAGTTTAGAAAAGAGGGAAAAACGTATACATCAGAATCATTAGAAAGAAGTTTTATGTTTCAGCGGCGAAATAAGAGATTTTGTCATGGAGTGATGAAGTGTAACAGCTTCATGGTTATCGGGGCCGGAGCCAGCAAGGGAAGTAATTAAGATGCGGATGATTGCTAGGGGAGAGAACTAGAGCTATACAGGCTGGCGGGGGCAACAACAAAATTGAAAATAAGATATTTGACAATATGAAGTGCCAGGTGAAACTGATTTCCACTCCGGCCAATTTTGCTTAAAATATTACCCCACTCAAAGGTTAAATTGCCTCCTTTAAAAAAAAAAATCCAGTTAAAAGAATTCTAACTTGGTACATCTCTCCACTTACGAGTTCTAAGCTTATACATTTTTCTGCTTACGAATTGTAAGTTATATTTCTCCGCCTATGAATTCTAAGTTGTTACATTTCTCCCCCTATGAATTCTAAGTTGTTACATTTCTCCCCCTATGAATTCTAAGTTGTTACATTTCTCCAGCTATGAATTATAAGTTGTTACATTTCTCCAGCTATGAATTCTAAACGTCATTTTTTTGGAACACTTGATCCTTTGGAAACTTTAATATTTTTTTTTAAGAAAACGAGTTACGGTTTGTTAAGGAACAAGACACATGATGATAGTGTTTTAGAAAAGCCGATATTTGTGTCTCCGGGTAGTAAAAGTCTTGAAATTGTAAAAGGTAAAGATAAAATTCCCGTTTCCATGCCATTAAGGCATATTGGGGAATACGGTGTTAGGCCCGTATTCTCCATGACCTTCGGTACATGAAAGTGTGATGTGTGTCAGTATCACGCCTGGCTACATTTACCTTCCCAGATTTATCTTTTTTAAAAAAAAATGTCACAGATTTGTTGTGGGTTTCCCTGCGGAGTTGTGAACCCGCAGTGAATTTCTAGACTTTTCTGTCTCTTCTCTTGCCTGTATGTCCGGGATGAAATGTCTTCCGATGTTGGCTCTCCTATTTTGTTCATATTTTTCTTCTTTTTTTTTATATCGTTCATTAGTCAGTGTTCATTTGTGTGTGTGTGTTCATGTTGTCTATCGATCAGGGCTTATTTTCTGATTGTGCCTTTTTGGTGTTGTACTTTCCTGTATTCTGTGCTTTATCTTTTCATAATGTTCATCAGTCAGTATTTATATTTTCATATCGTTAATCAGTCATTGTTTATCTGTTCATATTGTTAACCTGTCAGTATTCATCTTTTCCTGTAATTCTCCAGTCAGTGTTCATCTTTTAATATTGTTCATGATTCATGCTCTTCTTTTGGTTTTGTACATTCGTGTAATCTGTGTTGATCTTTTTACATTCAGTCAGGAATTAATAATGATCGAGCTTACGGTCCCATACGAAACTAGAATAGAGGAACAGCATTTATTCAAACTGGAGAAGTACAATGATCTGGCCAAGCAACTGAGGCAGGGGGCAGGAGTCAGGGCAAAAGTGATAGCTGTAGAAGTGGGAGCAAGAGGATTCGTAGCAACATCAGCATATGACCTATGTAAGCACCTGGGCATAAAGGGACAAGCAAGAGCAAGGGCAATGAGAAGCCTTTCAGAAACAGCAGAAAAGGCCTCATGCTGGCTGTGGAGTATGCGAACCAAGCATTGGGAACATAAGTAAATTCATTTGCCACAACCAATACCAGTCCTCCGTAGCTAAATCGCTAAAGACGCACTTCAAAAAAAAAAAAAAGTGCAGTGGCAACTGGAAGATCATGGGTTCGATCCTGAGACGAAAATAAAAGCAACAACTCACAAGACCTCTGGGAGTCATGACCCAGAGGGGCCCACCCCCCTTAGAGTGTCAGGAGTTTAAAGGGCCGAAACACTTGTCTGATGATCTGAAGGAGTTGTGTTGTTGTTCCGCTCTCTACGGTAGAGAGTTTCCTGCATATACATTGGTTTTGTACATTCGTGTAATCTGTGTTGATCTTTTTACATTCAGTCAGTATTTATCTTTCGACGTTTTTCATTCGCCTGTAGATCCAGCTCTCGTGCCCCGGTCTTTTCTCTCTCTTCACTAAAACTTCCTGACTTTTATGATCTCTTACCGTCTAAAATAATTTCATTTCTTCAGCTTTTACATTCATTTCCTTCACCAGTATTTCCTTTTTATTTGTCTATATCTCCAGTCACAAAATACATGCACAAATACACATCTCTCTCCTCTCTCTCTCTCTCTATTTCCTCTCTCTCTCCTCTCTATCACATCTCTCTCCTCTCTATATATATATATTTCCTCTTTCTCCTCTCTCTTTCCTCTCTCTCCTCTCTATCACATCTCTCTCCTCTCTCTCTTTCTCCTCTCTCCCCCTCTCTCTCCTCTCTTTCCTTTCTCCCCCGTCTCTCTCCTCTCCCTCACCCCTCTCCCTCTTCTATCTCTCATCCCTCTCTCTCCTCTCTCTCACCCCTCTCCTTCTCCTCTCTCTGATTTTCTGAGCTTCATTTTTCCCTTCACTTATCTCGTTTAATATCGCTTAACTGAAAAGAGGTTATCTCAAATTTATCATTTAACAAAACTGATCATAATTACAAATTTATTCACAAATTACAGCCATGAACAAGTTGAAGAACCCCCCCCCCCCCCCAGGAAATTGCTCTGATATCTGTCAGTTTTTTTCCCCCTACCTTATCGTCTGTTGTCCCTGATTATCTGTTCCCTCCATTTTCCCCGGGACAAGTTTTTAAGAATCTTTCGCTGGGAAAGCCGGCGAAAGAAAGGGACAAGATAAAACTGTTTTCTGGTGGCAGCATGTACCGAGGGGTGATGGAGCGAGTTTCACTTGTTGAACTTTAATTACCCCAGCACCCGGGGCAGGAATACACACCCACGAGGGAAGAATCTTGGGAAAATAAACTATTCCAGCAAGAAAGAGAAAAAAAATCTTACTTTCTTTCGTTCAGACCAAAGCCTGTATCGAAATATTTTTAGCTGCAGAAAAGTTGTTTTAAAAATTCATTGATCTATTTCATTTTTAACATTTAAAAAAAATGAGAGTGGAAGAGCATATCTGTAGGAGTGCAAGATTCTCTAGCTGGAGTAGAAATGAGAAATCTCATATAAACAGAAAGTTTTCCTGTTCTTGGTCTTTCGTGAGTTCATGGCTCAAGCAGCGCCCAACATAATAACAAAAATACAGTATGTTATTATAAATATATGTTAAACATTCATGGTGGATTTTTTTTCCTGAGTACAGTTTTACCTGCAGTGCGTCCTGACTTGCAGGAGGACAGTTTTTTCGTCCATATTCCTCAGGCAGTTTTGCCTAACACAAAGTACTAGGTAACCATTTCTTTAGCTGCGTCGACTGGGGCACGCCATGATTACACTGATTGCGAGTAAAGACATGCCCCACTATCTGCTCGGCAAATTCTCCTAGAGATAACTAAAACTCCACATAACGTATAATAAACCATTAACCATTTCCAATCCGTCTTTTAACAAGTTAATAAGTAGGTCATGACGTGATATACTGACAGGATCATAATCCTATTTGCACCCCACCCCCACCCCCCCACCCCAATTCTTTTACTGCGTCGAAATTTAATAATTTAATATAAAAATAGTACAGAAATAAAATAATGTAATGTTTCCAACAGTAATAAATAAGAAACTTTCTGTTGTTTATAAATAAGAAGTTTGTGTAAACTTTGACTAAAGACAGTAAGGCTAAAGTGGCATAAGAAACATTTGTTAAAAGGATGAAATTGGTTATAAAAGTCGCTAAAATCGAGGCAAATTCATGTTTATGCTTTTTAAAATATCCTTGTAGCGGGGTTATACTTAAGTCTTTCTTGGCAAATATCAGTTCTAGTGTCAAGTTTTTCTTGGTAAATATCAATTCTGGTGTCAAGTCTTTCTTGGCAAATATCAATTCTGGTGTCAAATCTTTCTTGGCAAATATCAATTCTGGTGTCAAGTCCTTCTTAGCAAATATCAATTCTGGTGTCAAATCCTTCTTGGCAAATATCAAGTCATGAAGTCTTTCTTGGCAAATCTCAAGTCCAATGTCAAGTCACCACCTGCAGATCCCCAAACTTGAAGTCTTGGGTGGAATGTTATCGAATATTTCAAGCGAATGTAGTCCAAATTGATTCACTTGGAGATGTAGTTGTGTTATATGTAAATATGAATGTATCACAATTTCTGATTTTGATACGCAGTATTATCTTTCATTTCAGTGGTTCTCAACATTTGTATGATCGTGCTCCCCTGCAGTAGATGACAGTTTGCGGTGGATCCCCTACACCGTTGTATCGCTTGATATTAAATAGATGACCAGGTGGTCTCGTTAGCCGAGTGGTTAGGCGCTCGGTTTGTTAATCCAGTGGTACCGGGTTCAGTCCCAGCGGTGGGATTTTATCTGGTACACACCAAAAAGAAAAGGCCCCAGGGTATACCCAGGCTCTAAAAATGGGTACCAGAGAAATCTGGGAAGGTAAAGCGGCCAGGCGTGATACTGACCACATCAGACTTTTCATGTGCCGAAGGTCATGGAAAATACGGGCCTAACACCATATTCTCCGATATGCCTTAATGGCGTGGAAATGGGAATTTTATCTATCTTATATGAATATTTACATTTTAAGGCCCTTTGGACTTTTGATCTTTGTGAGGTACAGAAGCATAAATAAAAATCTAAAATCTAGACTTCTTATGCGGACCACCACATGACCTTTCGTTGCCCCAGTGTTAGCAACGGAAGCCCTAGATCAGTGAGTGCCAACGACGCGAAGGGTCGGCATGTGTGCTGCGAGAAGTCTGCGAGAGAGTCAACAAAGGGCGGGTTTTCTCGGGGGGGGGGGGGAGTAAATAAATGAACTTAAAATCTGCAGGTCTGCTGTCTATTTTCTTCGCCTTGTTTAGCATGTACCGTAAAGTGAAAAAAAAAAGATTTGACAATTTAAGTTGACCAATGAATTTTCTGAAGAAAAGACGAGCTATAAATAAATCTTAAATACACTATTTTTTATTAACTCTTTACGGGTGAAATAACAATTGCCTTTCATTAATAAAAAGCATAAATTAAGAAAATGGGTAATCTCAGTTCACTCTGAATCGAAAAAACATTGGGATTGGCAATTTTTACTTTTCTGACTGCTCTCCTATATATCACATAACTTCCTATATCACATAACTTCCTATCGAGTAAATTCATTTTCCTTTTCTTATCCCAGGTTAAAAAGAAAATCGGATTAGACTTTTATGTACAAAAAAATCTAACGTAAGAAAATCAGACGTTGGAGAAATATCAACAATAGAATCAGTAATTTTCTTCTGAAATCAGTCTTTTTTTTCCTATTTCTCGTCTGAAATAGGTCTATATCTCCAGTCATTTCATTTGAAATCAGTGATTTTCTTCCGAAATTCCTTTATGTACTCAGTAATTTTCTTGTGAAATCAGTAATTTTTTATGACATCAGTAATTTTATTGACGCTCTTCTTAAGTCAGTAATTTCTTCTGAATCATATCGTTTACTTTAAACAGACAAACAAACACATACACTCGCCCACACGTTCAACAGAAAAAAATATGTAAATAAATCAGTCCTAATTTCACTGTAAAAGAGTTGGTATGTGTTTAATGCGCATGCGTGGATATTGTTACGTAATGAACGTATTATATACGTAAGAAAGCAACTTTGTTTATGTGGCCTTCTCGAGCTGGAACCGAGTAAATTATGGAAAAGATAAATTAGAACAAAAAGTGATGGTAATAGTTTCTTCATCATCTCGGCCATAACTCTTTCTTTCCTTCTCTTAACTGCGTGCCCAATTCTTAGCCCTTTGAAAATAAAGCAGGTTCGTTCCCTACTGAGTTTTTTTGTCAGATTTTTAGAACTACTTTCAAACCCTCGTTTTACGGTCGTATGAAAGCAGTAATCAGTTTGTGCAGTGGCTCACACATTTTACGACCGCTTTGTATAAACCAAAGTGTGGATATGAGCGTAACAAGCCCACCAGATACGTAGTTTAGCGATAATCACCCTGTTCAGAAGAGGAAGGATAATAAACAAGTAGACTGAAGCTGAAATTAGAAGCAGCGAAGATAAGACTTCAAAACAAAGTGCGACATGTAATTAGGTTGTGCAAGATAAACAAATGAAGTTCTCAGAAAAGTTGCATAAAACCACAAACTAAATAAAACTGCAGAGAAATGATATTTTAGCTTCTTCGTACATGATAACAACTGGAGAATTTAAAGATCACCTGGAAAATCCATGTGAAAAGAAAAGAGAAAAAGAAAAGAGAAAGAAAAGAGAAAGCTAGGCAGACAAAGAGACAAATGCTTAGACTAGGAGCTGGGACTGATAAAGGAGGACAAGAGAGTTGATCTGAATGAATCAAATGGAGAAACTTGGCTTCCTATGATTGGCGACACGGCACTTGATGATGATTAATCAGCGTGACCAGGCACGGGCGAGTCTGTGCTCGGATCATCATCATCATCATCATCATCATCATCATCATCATCATCGCCTTTCACTCCCTTGAGAGCATATCTTATCTTATCTTATATCTTATATCCTTCCCGTGCCGTTAGACGTCACATAGGGCTCGCAAAGTAGTTCGCCAACTTTTCCTGTCTTCGGCGAGTCTTTCAACCTCAACAAAGGATTTTATGCCTGTTAATTTGGCCTCTCTTAATAATGTCCTCTTCAGAGTTTCACGCGGTCTGCCCCTTTTTCTTCGGCCTGTTGTGTTCCACTTGATAGCTTGTTTTGGGATTCTCTGCTCATTTCTTCTCATCAAGTGACCAACATATGTCCATCTCCTTTTCCTGATCACCCGTGATTTGCATACCTTGGCAGCTACATAGACCAGGATGGTGACACTAGAAAGGAAGTTAGGATCAGAATTGCAAAAGCAGCATCAATCTTCAAGAGTCTTGAGTTGAGAGCATAGGCCACGGATAAAGGCTCTCCAGTCATCCATGCTCTTGGAATTATTCTCTGCTTCCTTCCATGTGTATCCCTTGTCTCTGAGCACTGTCATAACTTCTCTTCTCCAAGTAAGTCTAGGTCTTCCTCGTTTTCTATTTCCTTGAGGATTCCATGTCAGGTAATCTTACACAAGCATAAATCTCTCCCCTTCCCTACAGTCACAATCAGAAAACTTTTCTCCTCACTAAACAGACACATGTACTCTTTCCTCGCTTGTTATTTTTGTGTGTGCTACAAAAATCATTGGAAGCAGCAGAAATGTGGTTTATTAGAAGAATGTTGCGAATCCCCTGGACAGCAAAAATAACTAATGAAGAATGTATGAGAAGAGCTGGAGAGACAAAAAAACCTTGTCAAAAAGATAAGAGAGAGAGAATGTACTTTCATAGGACATGCAATGAGAAGAGGGGGCATTGAAAATTTTATAACACCAGGAAAAATAGAAGGAAAAAGATCAAGAGGAAGACTAAGAGAAATGATACTGGGCAGTCTGACGGGATGGTGTGAGAGGAGATCACCAACTGAGCTGATGGCCTGCATGAAGGATCGGGTACTCTGGAGAAGCATAATAGCCAGTCGGCAGGGCACCTGATGATGATGATCGCTTGTTATTCGTCCAACTTCTCTCACTCTTCCATCCCAGCAACATTCATTTAATCTATACTCCTAGTCTTTGTCTTGGCGTGACGGCCGTATCATCCTCCACCCCCATCCCCTCCTTAAGTAAACCCTCCCAGATGTCAGCCAGTGAGGTTTCTAGGTCAATTCAAAAGTCTTCATGACAGCATCAACATCTCTGCCTAAACTCTCTTTCTTACACAGCAACACATAAGCCACAAGATAGACAGAGGCTTTTCTTACACAGCAACATATAAGCCACAAGATAGACAGAGGCTTTTTTACACAGCAACACATAAGCCACAAGACAGAGGCTTTTCTTACACAGCAACACATAAGCCACAAGACAGAGGCTTTTCTTACACAGCAACACATAAGCCACAAGACAGAGGCTTTTCTTACACAGCAACACATAAGCCACAAGATAGACAGAGACTTTTCTTACACAGCAACATATAAGCCACAAGATAGACAGAGACTTTTCTTACACAGCAACACATAAGCCACAAGATAGACAGAGACTTTTCTTACACAGCAACACATAAGCCACAAGATAAACAGAGATGTATGGTTCAGTTTTAAAAAAGACAGAAAGAGTGAGGAAAGTAGACAAGGTCGAAAATGGCAGAAAGTAAGAGGAGTAAGTATAAATAAAGAATTGAAAACAATCCAATATTTCTGAAAAAAAAAACCTTTTTCAAGAATCACGTACAAAAACAACACAAAATTTTTAAAAAAACATGAAAAAATGAAGCACTTATAAGAAAGACTCCCCGTGTAAGAAAGACGGCACACAAGGCTAAATAACATTTCTTTCATTCTTATTTGTTATACTGTCTGAGTGGCGAAGTGGTTAGTGCACTGGACTCTCATGGCGAAGGTCAGGGGTTCGAATCTGGCCGGAGGCACCCCAGTCACCCAGCTGTAGAAATTGGTACCCGACCTCTTCTGGAGTTGGGTAAGGAAAGGCGGCCAGGCGTGATACTGATCTTATCACCCTCTAGTGTGCTGACAGGTCAAGGAAAATATGGGCACTAACACTATATCCCTATGTGCCTTTAAGGCATGACAGGATTACCTTTACCTTTTTTTTCACCTTTATTTGTTATATACATCATACGTTCTGGTTATATCTTCATCTTCTATGTCTATTTTTTGTCCTGTATTTGTGGTGTATGCGTGTGTGTGTGTATGAGTGAGTGAGAATCAGAAGAAAGTTTGAGCGTGTGTACACAGGTTATGAGCGAATAAACGTCTGCCATTAAAAAAAATTCGAATACACACAAGTGTGTGTCCTTACAACGTGCTAAACTGATCAATTGGTCTATGTTTATAGTGTGCTAAAGTGAACGCGTGGTCTATGTTATAGTGTGCTAAAGTGAACGCGTGGTCTATGTTATAGTGTGCTAAAGTGAACGCGTGGTCTATGTTATAGTGTGTTAAAGTGAACGCTTGGTCTATGTTATAATGTGCTACATTGAACGCTTGGTCTATGTTATAGTGTGCTAAAGTGAACGCGTGGTCTATGTTTATAGTGTGCTACATTGAACGCTTGGTCTATGTTATAGTGTGCTAAAGTGAACGCGTGGTCTATGTTATAGTGTGCTAAAGTGAACGCGTGGTCTATGTTATAGTGTGCTACATTGAACGCTTGGTCTGTATTATAGTGTGCTATATTGAATATTTGGTCTGTGTTATAGTGTGCTACATTGAACGCTTGGTCTGTATTATAGTGTGCTATA
Source organism: Achatina immaculata (assembly GCA_009760885.1). Taxonomy (NCBI): domain Eukaryota; kingdom Metazoa; phylum Mollusca; class Gastropoda; order Stylommatophora; family Achatinidae; genus Lissachatina; species Lissachatina immaculata. The sequence continues at coordinate 9,791,625 of CM019700.1, forward strand.
TTGAATATTTGGTCTGTGTTATAGTGTGCTACATTGAACGCTTGGTCTATGTTATAGTGTGCTAAAGTGAACGCGTGGTCTATGTTATAGTGTGCTAAAGTGAACGCGTGGTCTATGTTATAGTGTGCTACATTGAACGCTTGGTCTGTATTATAGTGTGCTATATTGAATATTTGGTCTGTGTTATAATATGCTACATTGAATGCTTGGTCTGTATTATAGTGTGCTATATTGAATGTTTGGTCTGTGTTATAGTATGCTACATTGAATGCTTGGTTTGTGTTATAGTGTGCTACACTGAATGCTTGATCTGTGTTATAGTGTGCTACACTGAATGCTTGGTATGTGATATAGTGTGCTACATTTAATGCTTGATCTATGTTATAGTGTGCTACATTGAACACTTGGTCTATTTGATAGTGTGCTACATTGAAAGCCTGGTGTGTCTTTAACACAAAAACATATACATACATAGCACAGGTGGTTAGAAGATGGAGAAACCAGGGCTTTTGAAATGATAACTGACATGGTTCTGGCGATAGTCAAGTTTCTCTTCTAAAATATCTGGTTTAAACATGAAAATTATGAGTAACTATGAGCACTGAGTGTAGAAATGTTTCGTAACTCGAGTGATGAAATGTCTAGGGTATTTTCTGTCTGATAAATGTACCCGTGTAATATCTAGGGTATCTACTTGTCTGGTATCTGTACCTGTGTAATATCCATGATATCTGCTGTCTGTTATCTGTACCCGTGTAATATCCATGATATCTGCTGTCTGTTATCTGTACCCGTGTAATATCCATGATATCTGCTGTCTGTTATCTGTACCCGCATATAATTATAAGTAAACAGAAAACTACCCAAACTTTACTTTGCTCATGTCAGAGTGTTCCCCCGGAATACGTCCTGAAATCTGACATCGGAGACTTTATGGATCAATCTCAGTAAGTGGACATAGAAAAACTGTATGTGACAAATAAACACCTTCTCATAAAATAAGTGAAAGAAGAGAAAAGAACGAAAGATGTTTTTGACATTCTGAGGGCTACAAAATGACTACAAAATAAGTTGTTTTTTTTGTTTTTTTAAATTCAAAGCTAATGTAATCGTATTCGATGTTAACTGAAGGCACAAGTACTCATAATCGTTATAGAACAGCACATTTCACCGATATCCTGACGTTATTTCAGACGGACGATTCTAAAGATTCCAGATTTGCCTGTGAAAGTTGCTGTGTCTGAAATTACTATTTATATTGTTGCTTAGCAACAACTGTTTCTGCGAGAACCGGTGTCCATATTTGTCCTCGGTTCTTGACCACTCTTTGAGGTGCATGGTCCACTCAGAAGCTGTTAGATCTAATGAGAAGGGGGGCTCCACGTGGCCCATGGCTCTGGGAGGCACAAGGGAGGGGGGGCTCCATGTGGCGCATGGCTTTAGGAGGCACAGGGGGGCTCTATGTGGCGCATGGCTCTGGGAGGCACGGGGGGGCTCCATGTGGCGCATGGCTCTGGGAGGCACGGGGGGGGGGCTCCATGTGGCGCATGGCTCTGGGAGGCAGAAGGGGGAAGGCCGGGCGCCTTTTGTTTTGAGGGGCCCCGTAGTGCATGAAAGTAAAATGGCTAATCGATAAAGTAAGAAAGAGGACGGGGAGTGGAAGAAACAGTTCTGTGTCATTTTATACATCATTTTACACATCATCTTACATATGTGTCATCTTACGCAATTTCTCTTTGGCCCTGGATATTCCAAATTTACGGAGGAATTTTATTTCACTGGTTTTTTTCTTCTTCTCTTCGCGTCTTTCCCCCCAGAGCTGCTAGATTCAGTATTCCAGCTTCTTCATGAATATGCTGCCAGAGAAAATGTCACACCAAAGGCTGATTAAGAGCGGTATGCAGAAGCTGACTTCGGAACATTTTAACACTAAAAACGGTTGATGATGATATGGTTTTGTTCTTGTAATTTAGGAGAGCTAACCACAGATGTATGCAGCTCAGCACTTGGATCACACGGACAGAGTCGTCGTTTCATCGCAACTTCTGGTTAAACTTCCTGTGTTTGTCCAACGAATTGGGCACCTGAATAGTATTTCTATCTAGTCTGTAAGCTCACGTGGTTGATGCCGTGGGCGCTGATTGGTGGAGAGCTTGTACAATCGCAGAGCGATTTATTTGGCATCGAGCTCCTGATGGAGTCTTTCTCCCTGTTGATAGATAAGCTGCCGTGATTATTGCTAGACTGGGGCAATCCTTCTATCTTAGATCCAGAAGGAAACCCACAAGAATCAGTGACTATTTTATTTTCAGATACGGGGATTCTCTCTAAACGATATTTAGACTGTGGAAACTCCTCAAGATTGAAGCATTTATAACTTCCTGCACTTCCGTTACAATTGCTATTTATAGCAGGAATGTTTAAATGGAGATTCCCCTGATAGGAGGTGCCACTTCCAACTGGTTCCTGTAGCTGGCAGTGAAAAGAATTCGCTAACAAAGTCACTTGACCAGAACTGGCTGGGGTAACGTCGTCTCTCTGGGAACTACAAATCTCTGGGTCGTTAGATTGCTCTTTCCCCACATTCCAAAGCCGCTTCATATCCTTGAAAGTCACGTGCTTTCTTTGGCTCGATCTGATTGGCTGTTTGACGCTGGATTTCAGCTGAACTTCCGGGTTAAAGGTGCTGACACAAAAAGGGAGGTTTCCTTGTTCGTATGAGGAGGGTTCTTCTGAAAAAAAAAGAGAAAAAAAATTACCCATAATTCTACACATAATGAAATATTAATTTAATTTTGTGCTGCAGGTCAGCATGTCTTGTCCACTTTCTCCGATCTTCACAAATAACAGCAAGATTTGCTTATGGCACAAAAGTGCGCTGAAGTTGTATGTACCACAACGAGCTATAGATCACATTAGCTATCAGTAGCGCAGGTATGCAGTGACTTTCCTTAACATGATATGATTTCAGTTTCATATTTCTTTTTTTTTTTACTTTTAAAACATATTCTTTTTCATACCCAGCCTCTTATAGAGGAGAAAGTAATCTCCGTCTTATCTTATCATGGATCTCCCTTCTTCTTCTTCTTCTCTCTCTCACACACACACTTCTAAAGTGGAGTTTAGTATGACAAACATTCAACTCATGACTTCTGTGTTATTATACTCCTTAAGACTGACTCTTTTATAAATCAGACATTCTACCAAGTCTGAATCCTTTATAAATCAAACATTCTACCAAGTTTGATTCCTTCATAAATCAGACATTCTACCAAGTCTGAGTCCTTTATTAAGCAGACACTCTACCAAGTCTGATTCCTGTATAAATCAGACATTCTGCCAAGTCTGATTCTTTTATAAATCAGTCATTCTACCTATTCTGATTATTTTATAAATCAGACATTCTACCAAATCTGACTCTTTTATAAATCAGACATTCTATCAAATCTGACTTGTATAAATCAGACATTCTATAAATCAGACATTCCGCCAAGTCTGATTCCTTTATAAATCAGACATTCTACCAAGTCTGAGTCCATCATAACTGGTACAATCTACCAACTCCACGCAAAATTGCTTCCGTCTCCGACTCCATATTAAAGATCGGAATGATGCCAATGAAGTATGCGTTATCTTAATAATACCGCTCTGTGGTAAAGTCATCGGATCGACTGACGAAAGAATGTGACAGTGCTAGTCGAGTCCGAGTGGCTATTCTTAATCTTCAGATAGAGTCCAAATCGAGACCATGTCGAGTTCACGCCCGAGTCCATATCGAATCTTTAAAATGGCTCGAGTCGCATTCAAGACCGAGTCGATCGACCCGATTCTACATCTGTGCTAAAACTGCACCAGGTCACATCACGTGCGTTAAACAGGACACTGATGATCAAGCTACCTCTGATACGCAACAGGAAAGAAAAGCAAGAGTAACATGGAAATAATAATAATACTAAGCAGAAGAAATAAAAATAACAATAAAACAACAAGAAGAAATGAGTATATTTACCATTCGAATCTCTCTCCGCCATATTGGAAATGCTAATATCTTCATCACTTCCGCCACGCCCACTATCACTTGCAGTGGTCTCCCCTGATGAATCACTGAGGGCATCTTCCGGGAAAATGGCAGGAATCTGAAGATAAGAAATAAACAAAACTCAGATAAATCTGGAATCTGAAGACAATTTTCTCATTCACATGTTTTTGTTTCATCAGGCATCATAAACATTAAAGTGTCCATTCAAATATCTTTCATGAACTCCACATCATCGTCACCTTCCTTTTTGCTATTCTCGGAAAATTAACTCTGTCGCTACCAAACACAAAAGAAATATAATAAACCTAGATGTTGTGTTTTTGCAAGGAAATGAGTAAGAGGCATATCTTTACCTCATCATGTTAGTTAAGGGTTAAAATTTCGATCCCTAAGGCAACAAGAGAAAAGTCTCTCTCCTTTTTTTTTCTTTAAAACATATCCCTTTTCTTCTTTCTCTTCTTCTTCTTGGAATAGCCATCTGTGAGAGGACATGGAATAGCCATTTGTGAGAGGATAAGGAATAGCCATCTATGAGAGGACAAAAATAGCCATCTGCGAGAGGACAAGGAATATGTCTTCTTCCACGTTAAGAAGACGCCCAGCATAGTTAGTCTTTTGTCCATGACTTCTTCTTCTTCTCATTATTATTATTATTATTATTATTATTATTATTATTATTATTGCTCCTGCGACAGCTGGCGTTACTACGCTGACAAAGTTTGACCTGATCTGAACTTGGCTGACATCTGGCTCAGAAACGTGACCCACATTTCCTGACCTTCCTGTCCAGTCCCTTGTTACCGGGACGCACGAACTCGCCACGTATTATTGCGATCCTGCAGTCAGACTGAATGAGATAAGGTTCAGACACTCTTAACTGATCAAGACCCTCTTGTATCTCAAGGTGGTGCCTCCCTGGTAACAGACAATAGCCTGGTCGAGTGGACAGGGATCTAAACAGGAAAGCAAAAGCGGTCATAAAATAAACCAGGTCGAAGTCGGATACATCGGGCCGAAAGTGGCAGATATAACAGCGTAGTTGCAAAGTAAAACCAAAATCCTAAGAAGAAGAAGAAGAAGAAGAAAAGAAGAAGACGACGACGACGAAGAAGAAGATGATGAAGATGATGATGATGATGATGATGATGAAGAAGAAGAAGAAGAAAAGAAGAAGAAGAAGAAAAGAAGAAGAAGAAAAGAAAAAGAAGAAGACGAAGAAGAAGAAGAAGAAGAAGCAGAAGAAGAAGAAGAAGAAGAAGCAGAAAAAGAAGAAGAAGAAGAAGAAAAGAAGAAGAAGACGACGACGAAGAAGAAGAAGATGATGATGAAGAAGAAGAAGAAGAAGAAGAAGAAGAAGAAGAAGTAGACATTTAATCAGAAACCGAGCTTCACCTACCGGAGATATTTCCGCCCCCACGTTCTGGAATAAAAAATATGGAAACTCAGTTTTCAAATTTTTTGTCTTTTTTAAAACTAAATCTTTCTTTCTTTCTTTCTTTCTTCCTTTCTTTTTTTTCAGATTTTAAGATTAAAAACCACCGAATGTTAAGAACTGTATTAGAAGCATGAATGACAGCAACGTTCGACATGGCACATGATGATGATGCAGCTGGGTTTTTCATTAAACGTGTCTGGGATATTTTTTTGTCCTTATTTATTCTTTTTTAATGTAAAAACTTTACCAGGGGCAGAAAGATTCGGAACAAATATCTGGAAATATACATGTGTAAACCTTACTCTCAAACCACGAATGTTGCGCAGGACAGACATTAAAAACTTTAACGACCGAAAGTTCTGAAGAACGAATAGTTCTATCATTCAAGAAAGAGGTGCTTAGCGTAGAACATTCTTTTTTTAGTTGTGAATATTCCATGCCTGATGATCCATAACTAGGAAAACATTCTGGTACACCGAGGAGGATCTCTCGTGGCTAACATCAACAGCCGGAGACAAAACATCCCCGCCATGTCTGCCTCGCGCTAGAGAAGAAGATGGATGGATGGAAGGAGGGAGTAGACAGCATATGGCGGTGTCAGTCACGGTTCGGCGAATGTGATCGAGAGACAGGTTTGGTAATTAGCGTTTCTCTCTCTGTAGACACATGGAAGCACTTCCCGGATCTGGATGTAACAAGAAGGAGGACTTGTCACAAGTAATGTTCCTGTTACCGGTACAAATGTACCTGTCGTTCACCTTGCATGAACTTCATTCATTCATTCATTCATTTATTTGCATGTCCCTTGCGGAACTTTGCCTCCCTAACAGCTCTCCTGTAGGCCTCTCAGTTGTGAGCAAGATGGCCTGCTGCTGATACATCCATTTGTAGATCATCAACGATGTCTTGCAGCCATCTTCGCCTTGGTCTTCCTCTCTTTCTTTTTCCCATTATGTACCCTTCCAAGATGTTCTTCTCTAGATTATCATAACGTTTAATGTGTCCAAAATATTTAAATTTTCTTTGTTTAATCTTCTTTATTAGCCAGCCTTCTTCAATATTAAGCTCTTGTAGTATAGATATATTTGTTCTTTTTTGTGTCCACGATATTTGGAGAACTCTTCTGTAGCACTTACATTCAAATCATTTATATGTTTCTCAGCTGTTTTGTTAAGTGTACAGGTCTCACAGTCATATGTTGCGATAGGAAAGATGCATGCCCTTAAAAATCTTATTTGTGTACTTCTGTCTTCTCATCTCCACAGATTCTTTATTTGTTTTATTTTCTGGCGAGCGATAGATGTCCTCCTTTTAATTTCCTTCATTGTGTCTCCATTATTAGTTAGCAGTGATCCAAGATATTCAAAACTCTCCACTTCTTCCAGTTTTTCCTCACTGATACATATATCAACTGCCTTGTTTGTTTTGTCAGTTGTCATCAATTTAGTTTCCTTCGCATTAAGTTAGAGGTTTTGCTCTTCGCTGTTCTTACGGACTGACATAATTAGTTTTTCCATTCCTTTTTGTGTTGTGGACAGTAACACTGTGTCATCAGCATATCTAATCTCTGGTATTTCATAACCTCCAATTGTTATGGCATGAACTACTTTCCTAAATACTGGTTTCCTCAGTACAACATTCGTCAATTATTATTTAGAAAAAAAAGGGTAAAATTTCCATTTCCTGCCATTAAGGATATTGGGGATACGTTGTTAGGGCCCGTATTTTCTATGACCTTCGGCACATGAAAGTGTGTCACGCCTGGCTACATTTACCTTCCCAGATTCTTCTGGTACCCAGTTTTAGAGGCTGGGTGGACCCAGGGGCTTTTTCTTTTGTTTTTGTTTTTGTTTTTGTTTTTGGTGTGTACCAGGAAAAAAAAATCCCACTGCTGAAACTTGAACCCGGTACCACCAGATTAGTAAACCAAGCGCCTAACCACTCAGCTAACCAGCCCGCCATACTTATATTTCGTGCCGTGCGGGACAGCGTTGGTGATCATGCTTCTATATCTTGTGCGGTACTTGGTGGTTCCGATTATTTCAAGTACTGTACTTTTCTTTCTCCATGCCACTTGGTCAGTCCGCTGAGATATTTGATCTCTTGGCAATGTTTCTCATCCTTTCTCCCTTGAATGTCCCCTTATCACTAGGCCCTCCAGAGCTGTCTTCTCGTGACTTGTCCTTCCACCAGCTCCGTCCACCGGGTAGTGGATGATGAAAGTACCTCAAGATACAGAGGTCAGCTGTGAATATCCAACTAAACCGCAGCAGACCAAAACAGGTGCCCTGCTGCCCTGCTGCCCTGCGGGTCAGTTTCTTTAGACAAAGACTAGCGGAGGTTGGTTGGTAACTCCCTGTAGCTGCGAGCTGTTGTTCTTTGCAGCAGATGCTGTGGAGGCGTTGAGGCACAGCATCGCGTGGGAGCGGATTATGGCAGCTACTTTTTCACGTATTCAGTCTCGGAGTACAGCTAAAAAGCAAAATATATAAACTAGGGGGAAAAAAAAAGTAGGAACAGCTTTATTACTTTACGTTTACGACGATGTGACGTTTCGGCGTGAGCCTTCATCAGACAAACACAAACAGGACAAAGAATCAGGCAGAGGAAACAAAGTATAGGTTCACATGAAATTTATGTAAAAGAAATAATTTAAAAAATGAAAATAATTAATGAACAATGGAACTTATCTTAAGTCTTGGAAGAATGTAAGGTAGATCTCGTAAGGTAGATCTCATAAGGTAGATCTCGTAAGGTAGATCTCACAAGGTAGATCTCGTAAGGTAGATCTCGTAAGGTAGATCTCGTAAGGCAGATCTCGTAAGGCAGATCTCGTAAGGTAGATCTCGTAAGGTAAATCTCGTAAGGTAGATCTCGTAAGGTAGATCTCGTAAGGTAGATCTCGTAAAACCACTTTTCAGAACGCCGTTGTTATGGGACCGTTTCTATGATTAGGATGCGCACGTTTTAAGCAATGCTAAAAAGCAGGGGCTGTGTGCAATACTTCTTTAGCGGACTCCACCAACATGGGGACTGTGGCGATCCTGCCCTATTAGCCAGGCGAGGCCTGTTATTGGAGGTACCAACGGAGAGGTGGGACCGGGCCTTAGTCAGCTATGGGTCGCTAATTCTGACCCTAGCATATGAGTTATGGTTCGCTAACTCTGACTCTAGCATATCAGCTATGGTTCGCTAACACTGACGCTAGCATATCAGCTATGGTTCGCTAACACTGACGCTAGCATATCAGCTATGGTTCGCTAACACTGACGCTAGCATATGAACTATGGTTCGCTAACACTGACGCTAGCATGTGAGCTATGGGTCGCTGACTGCCTCATCGGACTGGTGTTTCTATAAAGACCGAGCAGAAGACAAGGGAAAGCACTGGTGTATCATCTTTATTTCAGCAGATCACCTTTCGGTACTTTATATATTTTTTTTTTACATAAAATGAAAACAAACTTTACAACCATCATCGGAAAGTTAGTTTTCGTGTGCCTTTTTTTCTTCTTTTATTTCCTGTGAGACTTAATCTTTACAAAATTCTCACATGTCTTGGTCAAAGTCAAAGTTGGTTGATTCTCCTCTGCACAAACTGAGCACCATCATCATCATCATCATCATCATCATCATCATCATCATCATCATCATCATCATCATACTGGGGTGATTACTCTCCAATAAATTTCGCTGGTTGGATGGATTACAGCAGACACATTAGAACGATAATACAGCGTAGAGGAATGAAGACGCAATGGAAAATGACAAACAACAAAGAGGAATATAAATCTTTAACAAAAGAAGTACTAAGAAACATACGAAAATGAAAAAAAAAACAATACATACAAGACTGTTGTGAAAGAATAGAATGACATAGGAAGTGTGTAAGAGATAGTGAAATGTTTAAAGAAATGAAGACATTGACAAGAAATGTCACACCTAAGCTAAATGTAATTTGTGATGAGATGGGGAATACCCTGACAGAGACAGAGGAAATTCTAGAAAGATGGAAGGAATATTGCAAGGAATGTATGAAATAGCCGACTGTGAAAGCAGAAATCAACAGAGTGAATTATTATTGGAGGAGAAAGAACCCGAACCGACAATATAAGAAGTTTTATGGGCATTAAAGAATCTGAAAAATGGTAAATCACCAGGATGTGATGAGATAACAGCTGAACTTATTAAAGCAGGAGGAAAGGGATTTGCAACAATCGGTCATGCACTATGTAAAAAGATATGGCATTCAGGTATTTGGCCAAAAGAATAGAAAAGAACTGTATTCATACCACTACCAAAAAAAGGGTAACCTGAAATTATGCACAAACTACAGAACTGTTGCCCTGATTAGTCATGCCAGTAAAATTCTGTTAAAAATCATAATGGATAGACTTCGTAAGAAAATAGAAGTCAATATGGTCCAAGCTGGTTTCAGGTAAGGAAGAGGATCAAGAGATCATATATTCAATATAAGATTAATAATAGAGAAATGCAGAGAGTTTAATGTGAATCTATATTTATCCTTTATAGACTATTCAAAGGCATTTGATTGTGTACAACACCAGAAACTTTGGGAAATAACAGAAAAAAGGGATTTCCAACACATTTGATACAATTAACATCACTGCTGTATCTAGACCAACAGGCAGCAGTAAGAATAAATGGTGAAACAACAACTTGGTTTGACATAAAACAAGGGGTCCATCAGAGGTGCATATAGACGCCTTACTTATTTAACTTGTATACCGAAATTATAATGAGGAAGATTAGAGAAGATGTAGACAAAGAATATTACGATGCCATAACAATTGGAAGTTATGAAATACTAGAGATTAGATATGCTGATGACACAGTATTACTGTCCACAACACAAAAAGGAATGGAAAAACTAATTATGTCAGTCTGTAAGAACAGCGAAGAGCAGAACCTCTATCTTAATGCTAAGAAAACTAAATTGATGACAACTGACAAAACAAACAAAACAGCTAAAATATGTATCAATGGGGAAAAATTGGAAGAAGTGGAGAGTTTTGAATATCTTGGATCACTAGTAACTAATAATGGAGATACAATGAGGGAAATTAAAAGGAGGATATCTATCACTCTTCAGAAAGTAAAACATGTAAAGAATCTGTGGAGAGGAGCAGACAAAACTACAAAAATAAGATTTTTAAGGGCATGTATCTTTCCCAGCGCAACATATGCCTGTGAGACCTGGACACTTAACAAAACAGCTGAGAAACACATAAATGCCTTTGAATGTAAATGCTACAGAAGAGTTCTTCAGATATCATGGACACAAAAAAGAACAAATATATCTATACTACAAGAACTTAATATTGAAGAAGGCTGGCTATTAAAGAGGATTAAAGAGAGAAAACTTAAATATTTTGGACACATTAAACGTCATTATAATCTAGAGAAGACGGTCATGGAAGGGTACATAATGGGAAAAAGAAAGAGAGGAAGACCAAGGCGAAGATAGCTGCTAGACGATCTGCAGATAGATGCATCAGCAACAGGCCATCTTGCCCACAACCGAGAGGCCTACAGGAGTGCTGTTAGGGAGGCAAAGTTCCACAAGGGACATGCAAATGAATGAATGAATGGTTGCTGTTTACGAGGTTTTTGATAATATAAACCGGTTACGGCAACCGACAACCTCAAAATGTCGATCTCTCTCTCTCTTTCTCTCTCTTTTTCTCTCTCTCTTTCTCTCTCTCTTTCTCTCTCTCTCTTTCTTTCTCTCTCTTTCTGTCTCTCTTTCTCTCTCTCTTTCTCTCTCTCTCTCTTTCTCTCTCTCTTTTTTTAATAGGTAATTTACCAGTAATTGCCAGTTAACGCAATCATTAATTTACAAGTCACGAGTCACAAGTGACTTGTGACAAGTTGTGACACAAGCACGGAGATACTCGAAAATAACTGTTGCTACAACAGCCACGTGGCGGACTCCCGAAAGAAAGATGAAGAAAGGCAGATCAAGGGCAAAGAAATAACGAGACCGAGACAGTAACCAGATGAAGCACAACACAAAAGACTGTCCTAGGATCATGACAACTGGAGAGATTTTATAGCTGCTCTTTAAGATATAAAAAGATGCACACCCAAGGCGCATAAAACGGTCCCTGCTTTTATGGATCAGAATCAAAGGATTAGGATCTATCAAAGGATTTGGATCTATCAAAGGATTTGGATCTATCCAATGATTTAGATCCATCCAAGGATTTGGACCTGTAATTTCTCTGAAAATTTTGAACTTCAAATAAAAAATAAAAACAACGCTTTGATCACGTGAGAGGAAGAAAATTAATCAGAGAATAACCAAGACTCAAACCATGGACACTGGTAAAGCAAGGAACCGCTTAGCCACAAGGCGTTATTCACTAGGCCCGCCGTGGCCAGAGCGGCGGCCATTTTCTCCCACGTCTTCTCAGTGCTTTGTATGTTTTTCCAAAAGGATGACCAGACCAATCTCTGAGATCAGTCTCTTATCCCCAGATATGTTTTTTTTTCCTCTTTTAAAACCGCTTTCATATCCGCTGGACAATCAGCCAATCAGTGGTATTCTCAGAACCACGTGACACAACTTTACACTCTACAGCGGCTAATACAACATGTGTGACCTGGGGGACTGGAGGAGCCATGCTAGTGATTTATTATTGTCTTTCTCTTTTACAGGTTTTGTTTTTCTATCGCCAGACAAAATGTGATGAAACGGGTTCTGGTAGAGAAAACTAAATTGATGACAACTGACAAAACAAACAAAACAGCTAAAATATGTATCAATGGGGAAAAATTGGAAGAAGTGGAGAGTTTGAATATCTTGGATCACTAGTAACTAATAATGGAGATACAATGAGGGAAATTAAAAGGAGGATATCTATCACTCTTCAGAAAGTAAAACATGTAAAGAATCTGTGGAGAGGAGCAGACAAAACTACAAAAATAAGATTTTTAAGGGCATGTATCTTTCCCAGCGCAACATATGCCTGTGAGACCTGGACACTTAACAAAACAGCTGAGAAACACATAAATGCCTTTGAATGTAAATGCTACAGAAGAGTTCTTCAGATATCATGGACACAAAAAAGAACAAATATATCTATACTACAAGAACTTAATATTGAAGAAGGCTGGCTATTAAAGAGGATTAAAGAGAGAAAACTTAAATATTTTGGACACATTAAACGTCATTATAATCTAGAGAAGACGGTCATGGAAGGGTACATAATGGGAAAAAGAAAGAGAGGAAGACCAAGGCGAAGATAGCTGCTAGACGATCTGCAGATAGATGCATCAGCAACAGGCCATCTTGCCCACAACCGAGAGGCCTACAGGAGTGCTGTTAGGGAGGCAAAGTTCCACAAGGGACATGCAAATGAATGAATGAATGGTTGCTGTTTACGAGGTTTTTGATAATATAAACCGGTTACGGCAACCGACAACCTCAAAATGTCGATCTCTCTCTCTCTTTCTCTCTCTCTTTTTCTCTCTCTCTTTCTCTCTCTCTTTCTCTCTCTCTTTCTCTCTCTCTCTTCTCTCTCTCTTCTCTCTCTCTTCTCTCTCTCTCTCTTTCTCTCTCTCTTTTTTTAATAGGTAATTTACCAGTAATTGCCAGTTAACGCAATCATTAATTTACAAGTCACGAGTCACAAGTGACTTGTGACAAGTTGTGACACAAGCACGGAGATACTCGAAAATAACTGTTGCTACAACAGCCACGTGGCGGACTCCCGAAAGAAAGATGAAGAAAGGCAGATCAAGGGCAAAGAAATAACGAGACCGAGACAGTAACCAGATGAAGCACAACACAAAAGACTGTCCTAGGATCATGACAACTGGAGAGATTTTATAGCTGCTCTTTAAGATATAAAAAGATGCACACCCAAGGCGCATAAAACGGTCCCTGCTTTTATGGATCAGAATCAAAGGATTAGGATCTATCAAAGGATTTGGATCTATCAAAGGATTTGGATCTATCCAATGATTTAGATCCATCCAAGGATTTGGACCTGTAATTTCTCTGAAAATTTTGAACTTCAAATAAAAAATAAAAACAACGCTTTGATCACGTGAGAGGAAGAAAATTAATCAGAGAATAACCAAGACTCAAACCATGGACACTGGTAAAGCAAGGAACCGCTTAGCCACAAGGCGTTATTCACTAGGCCCGCCGTGGCCAGAGCGGCGGCCATTTTCTCCCACGTCTTCTCAGTGCTTTGTATGTTTTTCCAAAAGGATGACCAGACCAATCTCTGAGATCAGTCTCTTATCCCCAGATATGTTTTTTTTTCCTCTTTTAAAACCGCTTTCATATCCGCTGGACAATCAGCCAATCAGTGGTATTCTCAGAACCACGTGACACAACTTTACACTCTACAGCGGCTAATACCAACATGTGTGACCTGGGGGACTGGAGGAGCCATGCTAGTGATTTTATTATTGTCTTTCTCTTTTACAGGTTTTGTTTTTCTATCGCCAGACAAAATGTGATGAAACGGGTTCTGGTAGAGACAACAGAGGATCGTGTATTATGAGGTTTTCTCCTCAAAATACGGGGAGGAAGAACAAGGAAAGCATAACAAATGGGATAATTTTTTTTAACTGACATGATTATTAAAAATAACACACACACACGTACACACACACACACACACACACAACCTCAATACTTCGGGGAAAAATATCAATATCAATACAAGAGAGAAGACAAAATACTTGGGGAAAATATCAATATCAATACAAGAGAGAAGACAAAATACTTGGGGGAAAAATATCAATATCAATACAAGAGAGAAGACAAAATACTTGGGGAAAATATCAATATCAATACAAGAGAGAAGACCAAGGCGAAGATAGCTGCTAGACGATCTGCAGATAGATGCATCAGCAACAGGCCATCTTGCCCACAACCGAGAGGCCTACAGGAGTGCTGTTAGGGAGGCAAAGTTCCACAAGGGACATGCAAATGAATGAATGAATGGTTGCTGTTTACGAGGTTTTTGATAATATAAACCGGTTACGGCAACCGACAACCTCAAAATGTCGATCTCTCTCTCTCTTTCTCTCTCTTTTTCTCTCTCTCTTTCTCTCTCTCTCTCTCTCTCTCTCTCTCTCTTCTCTCTCTCTCTTTCTCTCTCTCTTTCTCTCTCTCTCTTCTCTCTCTCTCTCTCTTTCTCTCTCTCTTTTTTTAATAGGTAATTTACCAGTAATTGCCAGTTAACGCAATCATTAATTTACAAGTCACGAGTCACAAGTGACTTGTGACAAGTTGTGACACAAGCACGGAGATACTCGAAAATAACTGTTGCTACAACAGCCACGTGGCGGACTCCCGAAAGAAAGATGAAGAAAGGCAGATCAAGGGCAAAGAAATAACGAGACCGAGACAGTAACCAGATGAAGCACAACACAAAAGACTGTCCTAGGATCATGACAACTGGAGAGATTTTATAGCTGCTCTTTAAGATATAAAAAGATGCACACCCAAGGCGCATAAAACGGTCCCTGCTTTTATGGATCAGAATCAAAGGATTAGGATCTATCAAAGGATTTGGATCTATCAAAGGATTTGGATCTATCCAATGATTTAGATCCATCCAAGGATTTGGACCTGTAATTTCTCTGAAAATTTTGAACTTCAAATAAAAAATAAAAACAACGCTTTGATCACGTGAGAGGAAGAAAATTAATCAGAGAATAACCAAGACTCAAACCATGGACACTGGTAAAGCAAGGAACCGCTTAGCCACAAGGCGTTATTCACTAGGCCCGCCGTGGCCAGAGCGGCGGCCATTTTCTCCCACGTCTTCTCAGTGCTTTGTATGTTTTTCCAAAAGGATGACCAGACCAATCTCTGAGATCAGTCTCTTATCCCCAGATATGTTTTTTTTCCTCTTTTAAAACCGCTTTCATATCCGCTGGACAATCAGCCAATCAGTGGTATTCTCAGAACCACGTGACACAACTTTACACTCTACAGCGGCTAATACCAACATGTGTGACCTGGGGGACTGGAGGAGCCATGCTAGTGATTTTATTATTGTCTTTCTCTTTTACAGGTTTTGTTTTTCTATCGCCAGACAAAATGTGATGAAACGGGTTCTGGTAGAGACAACAGAGGATCGTGTATTATGAGGTTTTCTCCTCAAAATACGGGGAGGAAGAACAAGGAAAGCATAACAAATGGGATAATTTTTTTTAACTGACATGATTATTAAAAATAACACACACACACGTACACACACACACACACACAACCTCAATACTTCGGGGAAAAATATCAATATCAATACAAGAGAGAAGACAAAATACTTGGGGAAAATATCAATATCAATACAAGAGAGAAGACAAAATACTTCGGGGAAAAATATCAATATCAATACAAGAGAGAAGACAAAATACTTGGGGAAAATATCAATATCAATACAAGAGAGAAGACAAAATACTTGGGGTAAAATATCAATATCAATACAAGAGAGAAGACAAAATACTTGGGGAAAATATCAATATCAATACAAGAGAGAAGACAAAATACTTGGGGAAAAATATCAATATCAATACAAGAGAGAAGACAAAATACTTGGGGAAAATATTAGTATCAAAGACAACAGAGAAGACAAAATACTTGGAGAAAATGTCGGTATCAAGGACAACAGAGAAGACAAAATACTTGGGGAAAATATTAGTATCAAAGACAACAGAGAAGACAAAATACTTGGAGAAAATGTCGGTATCAAGAACAACAGAGAAGACAAAATACTTGGAGAAAATGTCGGTATCAAGGACAACAGAGAAGACAAAATACTTGGAGAAAATGTCGGTATCAAGGACAACAGAGAAGACAAAATACTTGGAGAAAATGTCGGTATCAAGGACAACAGAGAAGACAAAATACTTGGAGAAAATGTCGGTATCAAGGACAACAGAGAAGACAAAATACTTGGAGAAAATGTCGGTATCAGGACAACAGAGAAGACAAAATACTTGGAGAAAATGTCGGTATCAAGACAACAGAGAAGACAAAATACTTGGAGAAAATGTCGGTATCAAGGACAACAGAGAAGACAAAACAATCAGACAAATAACGCGCAAGACAAAACGTCTAGGGTCCTCTATGACAGAGCTGTGCACTAAACTGGAATCCTCCGTGATAGAGCTGTGCACCAAACTGGGATCCTCTATGTTAGAGCTGTGCACCAAACTGGGATCCTCTATGTTAGAGCTGTGCACCAAACTGGGATCCTCTATGTTAGAGCTATGCACTAAACTGGAATCCTCTATGTTAGAGCTGTGCACCAAACTGGGATCCTCTATGTTAGAGCTGTGTACCAAACTTGGATACTCTATGTTAGAGCTGTGAACCAAACTGGAATCCTCTATGTTAGAGCTGTGCACCAAACTGGGATCCTCTATGTTAGAGCTGTGTACCAAACTTGGATACTCTATGTTAGAGCTGTGCACCAAACTGGGATCCTCTATGTTAGAGCTGTGCACCAAACTGGGATCCTCTATGTTAGAGCTGTGCACCAAACTGGGATCCTCTATGTTAGAGCTATGCACTAAACTGGAATCCTCTATGTTAGAGCTGTGCACCAAACTGGGATCCTCTATGTTAGAGCTGTGTACCAAACTTGGATACTCTATGTTAGAGCTGTGAACCAAACTGGAATCCTCTATGTTAGAGCTGTGCACCAAACTGGGATCCTCTATGTTAGAGCTGTGTACCAAACTTGGATACTCTATGTTAGAGCTGTGCACCAAACTGGGATCCTCTATGATAGAGCTGTGCACCAAACTTGGATCCTCTATGTTAAAGCTGTGCACCAAACTTGGATCCTCTATGTTAGAGCTGTGCACCAAACTTGGATCCTCTATGATAGAGCTGTGCACCAAACTGGGATCCTCTATGTTAAAGCTGTGCACCAAACTTGGATCCTCTATGTTAGAGCTGTGCACCAAACTGGATCCTCTATGATAGAGCTGTGCACCAAACTGGGATCCTGTATGTTAGAGCTGTGCACCAAACTTGGATCCTCTATGTTAAAGCTGTGCACCAAACACCGTAGTCTAGCTTTGGTCGGACAAAACCCTTTCACTCTGAAACAACACAGGCACTGGCGGTAGATCTTATATATCTTATCTTATCTTATCTTATTATCTCTGTGCACATCAGTACTCATGGCGATATTTTGGCACATTCTTAATAATATGAAAGGCTCTCACCCAACCCATATTTTATATATTCTAAACTAACTTCCTTCCAGCTTGTTTGGTTGTTTTTTTACCAAAGTTTCTCGTCAAAATTTATTCCGATAAATCACAGAAATTAATCCATGAGTCAAAGAGATAATACCGTTGTGTCCTGAAATCAGAGCTTAGTAACAGCTAGTCTAGTTTTAAAAAATAAGAGATATCATGAAATAGATATTAAATCGGACATTCTTTGATATATATATAAATGTCTTAACTTCAGTAGTCAATATACATCACGTCTGTTCTAACATAAATATGTTCAGCTAAACAGCTACCCACTAACTTACATAGACACCTCTCATTCTGTCTGTCTGTCTGCTTGCCTAAATCATTACCTATCTACCTACTTGCCTATCTGCTTACATACCTGCATGCCTAACTCATTACCTTTCTATCTACTTGCCAATCTGCTTACATACCTGCATGCCTAACTCATTACCTTTCTATTTACTTGTCTATCTGCTTACATACCTGCACGCCTAACTCATTACCTATCTACCTACTTGCCAATCTGCTTACACACATGCATGCCTAACTCATTACCTATCTACCTACTTGCCTATCTGCTTACATGCCTGCATGCCTAACTCATTACCTTTCTATCTACTTGCCAATCTGTTTACATACATGCATGCCTAACTCATTACCTTTCTATCTACTTGCCAATCTGTTTACATACATGCATGCCTAACTCATTACCTTTCTATCTACTTGCCAATCTGTTTGGGGAAAATATTAGTATCAAAGACAACAGAGAAGACAAAATACTTGGAGAAAATGTCGGTATCAAGGACAACAGAGAAGACAAAATACTTGGGGAAAATGTCGGTATCAAGGACAACAGAGAAGACAAAATACTTGGGGAAAATGTCGGTATCAAGAACAACAGAGAAGACAAAATACTTGGGGAAAATGTCGGTATCAAGACAACAGAGAAGACAAAATACTTGGAGAAAATGTCGGTATCAAGGACAACAGAGAAGACAAAATACTTGGAGAAAATGTCGGTATCAAGGACAACAGAGAAGACAAAATACTTGGAGAAAATGTCGGTATCAAGGACAACAGAGAAGACAAAATACTTGGAGAAAATGTCGGTATCAAGGACAACAGAGAAGACAAAATACTTGGAGAAAATGTCGGTATCAAAGACAACAGAGAAGACAAAATACTTGGAGAAAATGTCGGTATCAAGGACAACAGAGAAGACAAAACAATCAGACAAATAACGCGCAAGACAAAACGTCTAGGGTCCTCTATGACAGAGCTGTGCACTAAACTGGAATCCTCCGTGATAGAGCTGTGCACCAAACTGGGATCCTCTATGTTAGAGCTGTGCACCAAACTGGGATCCTCTATGTTAGAGCTGTGCACCAAACTGGGATCCTCTATGTTAGAGCTATGCACTAAACTGGAATCCTCTATGTTAGAGCTGTGCACCAAACTGGGATCCTCTATGTTAGAGCTGTGTACCAAACTTGGATACTCTATGTTAGAGCTGTGAACCAAACTGGAATCCTCTATGTTAGAGCTGTGCACCAAACTGGGATCCTCTATGTTAGAGCTGTGTACCAAACTTGGATACTCTATGTTAGAGCTGTGCACCAAACTGGGATCCTCTATGATAGAGCTGTGCACCAAACTTGGATCCTCTATGTTAAAGCTGTGCACCAAACTTGGATCCTCTATGTTAGAGCTGTGCACCAAACTTGGATCCTCTATGATAGAGCTGTGCACCAAACTGGGATCCTCTATGTTAAAGCTGTGCACCAAACTTGGATCCTCTATGTTAGAGCTGTGCACCAAACTTGGATCCTCTATGATAGAGCTGTGCACCAAACTGGGATCCTGTATGTTAGAGCTGTGCACCAAACTTGGATCCTCTATGTTAAAGCTGTGCACCAAACACCGTAGTCTAGCTTTGGTCGGACAAAACCCTTTCACTCTGAAACAACACAGGCACTGGCGGTAGATCTTATATATCTTATCTTATCTTATCTTATTATCTCTGTGCACATCAGTACTCATGGCGATATTTTGGCACATTCTTAATAATAGAAAGGCTCTCACCCAACCCATATTTTATATATTCTAAACTAACTTCCTTCCAGCTTGTTTGGTTGTTTTTTTACCAAAGTTTCTCGTCAAAATTTATTCCGATAAATCACAGAAATTAATCCATGAGTCAAAGAGATAATACCGTTGTGTCCTGAAATCAGAGCTTAGTAACAGCTAGTCTAGTTTTAAAAAATAAGAGATATCATGAAATAGATATTAAATCGGACATTCTTTGATATATATAAATGTCTTAACTTCAGTAGTCAATATACATCACGTCTGTTCTAACATAAATATGTTCAGCTAAACAGCTACCCACTAACTTACATAGACACCTCTCATTCTGTCTGTCTGTCTGCTTGCCTAAATCATTACCTATCTACTTTCTTGCCTATCTGCTTACATACCTTCATGCCTAACTCATGACCTTTCTATCTGCTTGCCAATCTGCTTACATACCTGCATGCCTAACTCATTACCTTTCTATTTACTTGTCTATCTGCTTACATACCTGCACAAAGACAAAATACTTGGGGAAAATGTCGGTATTAAGGACAACAGAGAAGACAAAATACTTGGAGAAAATGTCGGTATCAAGGACAACAGAGAAGACAAAATATTTCGGGGAAAATATCACTATCAAAGACAACAGAGAAGACAAAATACTTGGAGAAAATGTCGGTATCAAGGACAACAGAGAAGACAAAATACTTGGAGAAAATGTCGATATCAAGGACAACAAAGAAGACAAAATACTTGGAGAAAATGTCGGTATCAAGGACAACAAAGAAGACAAAATACTTGGAGAAAATGTCGATATCAAGGACAACAAAGAAGACAAAATACTTGGAGAAAATGTCGGTATCAAGGACAACAGAGAAGACAAAATACTTGGAGAAAATGTCGATATCAAGGACAACAGAGAAGACAAAATACTTGGAGAAAATGTCGATATCAAGGACAACAGAGAAGACAAAATACTTGGAGAAAATGTCGATATCAAGGACAACAGAGAAGACAAAATACTTGGAGAAAATGTCGATATCAAGGACAACAGAGAAGACAAAATACTTGGAGAAAATGTCGGTATCAAGGACAACAGAGAAGACAAAACAATCAGACAAATAACGCGCAAGACAAAACGTCTAGGGTCCTCTATGACAGAGCTGTGCACTAAACTGGAATCCTCCGTGATAGAGCTGTGCACCAAACTGGGATCCTCTATGTTAGAGCTGTGCACCAAACTGGGATCCTCTATGTTAGAGCTGTGCACCAAACTGGGATCCTCTATGTTAGAGCTATGCACTAAACTGGAATCCTCTATGTTAGAGCTGTGCACCAAACTGGGATCCTCTATGTTAGAGCTGTGTACCAAACTTGGATACTCTATGTTAGAGCTGTGAACCAAACTGGAATCCTCTATGTTAGAGCTGTGCACCAAACTGGGATCCTCTATGTTAGAGCTGTGTACCAAACTTGGATACTCTATGTTAGAGCTGTGCACCAAACTGGGATCCTCTATGATAGAGCTGTGCACCAAACTTGGATCCTCTATGTTAAAGCTGTGCACCAAACTTGGATCCTCTATGTTAGAGCTGTGCACCAAACTTGGATCCTCTATGATAGAGCTGTGCACCAAACTGGGATCCTCTATGTTAAAGCTGTGCACCAAACTTGGATCCTCTATGTTAGAGCTGTGCACCAAACTTGGATCCTCTATGATAGAGCTGTGCACCAAACTGGGATCCTGTATGTTAGAGCTGTGCACCAAACTTGGATCCTCTATGTTAAAGCTGTGCACCAAACACCGTAGTCTAGCTTTGGTCGGACAAAACCCTTTCACTCTGAAACAACACAGGCACTGGCGGTAGATCTTATATATCTTATCTTATCTTATCTTATTATCTCTGTGCACATCAGTACTCATGGCGATATTTTGGCACATTCTTAATAATATGAAAGGCTCTCACCCAACCCATATTTTATATATTCTAAACTAACTTCCTTCCAGCTTGTTTGGTTGTTTTTTTACCGAAGTTTCTCGTCAAAATTTATTCCGATAAATCACAGAAATTAATCCATGAGTCAAAGAGATAATACCGTTGTGTCCTGAAATCAGAGCTTAGTAACAGCTAGTCTAGTTTTAAAAAATAAGAGATATCATGAAATAGATATTAAACCGGACATTCTTTGATATGTATAAATGTCTTAACTTCAGTAGTCAATATACATCACGTCTGTTCTAACATAAATATGTTCAGCTAAACAGCTACCCACTAACTTACATAGATACCTCTCATTCTGTCTGTCTGTCTGCTTGCCTAAATCATTACCTATCTACTTTCTTGTCTATCTGCTTACATACCTGCATGCCTAACTCATAACCTTTCTATCTACTTGCCAATTTGCTTACATACATGCATGTCTAACTCATTACCTTTCTATCTACTTGTCAGTCTGCTTACATACCTGTATGCCTAACTCATTACCTATCTACCTACTTGCCAATCTGCTTACATACATGCATGCCTAACTCATTACCTATCTACCTACTTGCCAATCTGCTTACATGCCTGCATGCCTAACTCATTACCTTTCTATCTACTTGCCAATCTGTTTACATACATGCATGACTAACTCATTACCTTTCTATCTACTTGCCAATCTGTTTACATACATGCATGCCTAACTCATTACCTATCTACCTACTTGTCAATCTGCTTACATACCTGCATGCCTAACTCATTACCTTTCTATCTACTTGTCTATCTGCTTACATACCTGCATACCTAACTACCCTTGACTTACCTACTTCAAGCCACGTATATTTACTCATCTTTAACACTTATAAAAGATTAACTCTTTAATTTGTAAATGCAACAATTGCTTGCATTCTTTAATTTTGTTAACACACTTGAGGATCGAAATCTAGGCCAGTGGGAGATTGACAAGCGAACTGTAGCGAGGGACGTTTTCAAAGAAGAGATATCATCTAATTTTTCTAGTTCTATCTTTTGAAAAATCAACAAAACAACGACAACAGTGTTTTTTAAAAAAAGTAATAATAATAATAAGAAGAAGAAGAATAAAAAGAAGGAGGAGCAGGAATGAAGGAGAAGAAGAAGACGACGAAGAAGAGGACGAAGGAAGAAGAATAATAAGGAGGAGGAAGGAAGGAAGTAAGGAAGGAAGAAGAAGAAGAAGAAGGAAGGAAGGAAGAAAGAAAGAAAGAAAGAAGATGAAGGAAGGCGAAGAAAGAAAGAAGGAAGAAGAAGAAAGAAAGGAAGAAAGAAGGAAGAAGGAAGAAAGAAAGAAGCAAGATGAAGAAAGAAAGAATAAAGAAGAAGGAAGAAAGAAAGAAGGAAGGAAGAAGAAGAAAAAAGGAAGAAGAAAGAAGAAGGAAGAAAGAAGAAGAAGAAGAAGAAAGAAGAAGGAATAAAGAATAAGGAAGAAGAAGAAAGCATAAGGAAGAATAAGAATGAAGAAAAAGACTACAGCACAAAAAACTTAAAAGAAGAATTAAACAAAAGAAAAAGTTTGTTGATTTTGGACGAGAGAGAATCTTCCCCTGTTTTTGTTGGCTACAAAAGGCATCGCCCCCAAATTGGCATCAGACACGAACTTAACACACAGAAGCCTCTCAAATCTTTACATATCAACAAACTACGTGCCCCTAATTGCATTTCTGACTCGCATTTGTTTATACGATAATCCCGTGTGATCTTGCTGAGAAACCATCGAAGCACTCCATCATGGCTACATCAACACCTTTTTTTTTCCCCTTCCTTACGTGTGGCAAGAAGACCAAATGATAACCTAAAAAAAATTCCCGCGATTCTCCCAACTCCCTGACTTTCCAGTTATTTATTTCAATGTTTATTTTATTGGCAGGGAAAGAGATTCTTCCGCGAAATAATTGAATTCTTTCTTTTTTTTTTCTGTTTATTTTTCTAGGGAGTGCAAGAACATTCTGGGTCTTCATCTGGTGCCATGGGCGGGAATGTAAAATGTAAACTTGTAAACTATTCTATATGTCTTGGCCAGGAATCTTGGAGAAGTTCAGGTGATTTATTTTTTTTCGTCGAAGTTCAAACTGGCACTTAGTTTCTGTGATAGGATTACAACGGAAAAATATGACAAGCTAAATAATGATAAACAGAAGAGAATAAACAGAGAGGAGATGACACTACAACAGCAATATTTTGAAAGCAAAGAGAGTAAAGTGAGGAGATGTATTAAATATTTTTAAGAGAGAGTGAGAGAGAAGAAAAGATAGATTCAGAGACCGATGGACAGAAGGATGTGCAGACAATTAGACAGACAACTATATAGATAGATGAACAGATTGATAGCCAAAGAAACAGTCAGACAAAAAAACCAGATACATAGACAGACAAACCATATAGTCAGTCAGACATGTATACAAGTAGCTAAATGGACAGATGATCAACAGACAAACAGATACAGACATACATATAGTTAGAGAGAGAGAGAGGGAGAGAGAGAGGGAGAGAGAGAGCAGGGTCAAACGAAATTTATTTTCAGTGTTTCACATCTGGTCTATCTCACATAGAAAGACAGATAGGCAGAGAAACATATAAAACTGACAGACAGACCAGATGGACGAACGGCCATAGAGGCAGACATAGACAGACAGACAGACAGACAGACAGATAGATAGATAGATAGATGGATGGATGGATGGATGGATGGATAGATAGATAGATAGATAGATAGATAGATAGATAGATAGATAGATAGATAGATAGATAGATAGATAGATAGATGATAGATAGATAGATACATACTTTCTCCGTGGCAGAACATCGCACCAGATGAGACAGTTTGTGTTTTCACGCTGTAAATAATCATAAACAAAATGTAAACAAACCGTTGGAGCCTTGACAGAAGCAGTGCAGTTTTATTGGCTGAGCAGCTGCAGAAGACATTACACCGCTCGGTGTCAGTTGTTCTGAGAACATGTCTTTGAAATTTCTTTCATCTCCGCGGTTTCATAGGGTCGTTTAGAGGAAGATGGATGTAGCGCCAAAGTAAACAAAATATAGATTGGCTGAGGAAAGCTATGTAGCTTGAAGTCTTGAATTAGAATGTAGCCAGAAGACAGACAGACAGATAGGCGGATAGAAAGATGGAGAGAGAGAGAAAGACAGATGTGAAGTAATGTCATTAGACACAAATTAAAAAAAACTAAAAACATTCCCTCTCTTTTTCTTTCTATCTCTCTCTAATCTCTCTCTCTCTCTCTCTCTATCGATCTCTCTCACTATCTCAGTGTTTCTCTCCTTTTTAAATCCATTGTAGGTATTAGTCTGTCTATTAATCTCTCTTCAAAATCTCTCTCAATCTCTCCCTCAATCTGTCTTTCTTAATCTCTTCCAACTTCTTTCTCTTATCTCCTCCAATATCTTACTCCCTTCATCTCTCTCTCTCTCTCTCTCTCTCTATCGATCTCTCTCACTATCTCAGTGTTTCTCTCCTTTTTAAATCCATTGTAGGTATTAGTCTGTCTATTAATCTCTCTTCAAAATCTCTCTCAATCTCTCCCTCAATCTGTCTTTCTTAATCTCTTCCAACATCTTTCTCTTATCTCCTCCAATATCTTACTCCCTTCATCTCTCTCTCTCTCTCTCTCTCTCTCTCTCTCTCTCACCCATTACCTGTCTCTCTCTCTCTCTTAATATCTCTCTCTTAATATCGGTCTTAATCTTTTTCAGTCTGTCTATCTCTCTCTCTTTCAGTCTCTCCCTCTTTCAATATCTCTCTCTTTCAATCTCTCTCTCTCTTTCAATCTATTTCTCTCTCTTTCAAGCTCTCTCTTTCTCTTTCAATCTCTCTCTCTTTCTCTCCCACCAAATAGTGCAAGCTTACAGAATGGCTCCAGTAATACCTACAATGGCAAGTAATATATATAGTAATACCTACAATGGCAAGTAATATATATAGTAATACCTACAATGGCAAGTAATATATATAGTAATACCTACAATGGCAAGTAAGATATATAGTAATACCTACAATGGCAAGTCATATATATAGTAATACCTACAATGGCAAGTCATATATATAGTAATACCTACAATGGCAAGTAATATATATAGTAATACCTACAATGGCAAGTAATATATATAGTAATACCTACAATGGGAAGTAATATATCCAGTAATACCTGCAATGGTAAGTAATATATGTAGTAATATCTATAATGGCAGGTAATGTGTATAGTAATACCTATAACGCAAGTAATATATCCAGTAATACCTACAATGGCAAGTAATGTATATAGTAGTACCGATAATGGCAAGTAATATATCCAGTAATACCTGCAATGGCAAGTAATGTTTATAGTAATACCGACAATTGCGCGTAATGTATCCACTAATACCGATAATGGCAAGTAATATATCACGTAATATCATTAATGGCAAGTAATGTATCCACTAATACCAATAATGGCAAGTAATGTATCCAATAATACCTACAATGGCAAGTAATGTATATAGTAATACAGATAATGGCAAGTAATATATCCAGTAATACCTACAATGGCATGTAATATATATAGTAATACCTACAATGGCAAGTAATATATATAATAATACCTACAATGGCAAGTAATGTATATAGTAATACCGATACTTGCACGTAATTACCAATAATGGCAAGTAATGTATCCAGTAATACCGATAATGACGAGTAATGTGGCCTCGACTAAAGTGTAACAATATCAGAAACTTGTTTATATTGTTTGGACACAGTTATATGATGTTGAATCCGCAGGTTAACTTTTATACTGGTAGTTTATTATTTTATATTTTGGTGTTGCTTGTTATGTGTGTTATATTTTGTTGTTGCTTGTTATGTGTATGTTATATTTTGTTGTTGCTTGTTATGTGTGTGTTATATTTTGTTGTTGCTTGTTATGTGTATGTTATATTTTGTTGTTGCTTGTTATGTGTATGTTATATTTTGTTGTTGCTTGTTATGTATGTTATATTTTGTTGTTGCTGTTATGTATGTTATATTTTGTTGTTGCTTGTTATGTGTATGTTAATTTTGTTGTTGCTTGTTATGTGTATGTTATATTTTGCTGTTGCTTGTTATGTATGTTATATTTTGTTGTTGCTTGTTATGTGTATGTTATATTTTGTTGTTGCTTGTTATGTGTATGTTATATTTTGTTGTTGCTTGTTATGTATGTTATATTTTGTTGTTGCTTGTTATGTGTATGTTATATTTTGTTGTTGCTTGTTATGTGTATGTTATATTTTGTTGTTGCCTGTTATGTGTATGTTATATTTTGTTGTTGCTTGTTATGTGTGTTATATTTTGTTGTTGCTTGTTATGTGTGTGTTATATTTTGTTGTTGCTTTTTATGTGTATGTTACATGTTGTTGCTTTTTATGTGTATGTTACATGTTGTTGCTTGTTATATGTATGTTATATGTTGTTGTTTGTTGTGCTTCTGTTGTAGATGTACTAAACAAAGAAGACATTTGAAAGACAGAGGCTAGAATGTCAGACAGACTTAAGTACCCAACAACTCATTATTAAACAAACATCGTTTGCTATCTTCCTCACTCCTTCTTTCCTTCTCTCTCTCTTTCTCTCTCTCTCTCTCTCTCTAAGGGCAGAATGTCAGACGGGCCTGCGTGCCCAATTCTTAACCCTTTTGAAATAAAGATCAATCAATCTTTCGCACTCCCTTATATCAAGACCTATCACCGACTTTCTTGCTCTCTCTCTCTCTCTCTCTCTCTCTCTCTCTCTCTTACTTCCTTTTATCATGAACTATCCTTGATTTACATATTCACAAGAATTCTCAGACTGGAAGTAAGAAGAGCACACGCTGACCTGAAATTTCTTCTGATAGTTCCTATAACATGCCATATAAAATCAGCGATTTTCAAACCTTTCTAAACCAGGAATCACTGAAACCAAAGATAGTCGGACACAGATATTCTACAACACCACCCCCACCCCCAACTCATCCTCATCTCCCCTACACCGATTGTATTAAATTACACACCTTACACACATGTCTAGTACTATACGAGGGGTAATTGATAAGTTCTCGGCCTAAGGTACAAATACTTGAAACACACAGTTGATATTATGTGCATTTGTAGATCAGGTTAATGCAAGATAAAACACCAAGTTTCAAGAAATTAACTGCAACCAATTCTTTTTTACACGCTACTGAATTGGTAAGGGGTGGCAGAAATTGAGAAAATAGATAAAATATCTTATCGAGCTACCTCTGCATCAAGGGCTTATCATCGAAGGAGATCCATGAGGATATGATAGTCTCTAGGGGAGAGTGCCTCTTCTTACAGCACAGTGAAGAAATGGACAGCTCAATTCAAACATGGAAGGGAGAGTCTGGAAGATGATCCCCGTCCAGGAAGACCAAGAACGGTAACCACCGATGAAACCACCGGCAGAATACCATGACATGATAATGAAGGATCGACTACTTACTGAGCGGTACATTGCTACTGAGTTCGGCATCTCCCAGGAAAGTGTTTATGCCATTATTCACAATGCTTTTCAAATGACAAAGGTCTCTGCTTGATGGGTCCCGAAACTTCTTGGAGCTGATCACAAACGATAACGTCTCAACATGTCAAGAGACAATCTTGGCCATTTTTCATCCTGGAAAGTTTCTTCAGTAATTTGTGACTATGGATGAGACTTGGGTTCATCATTTTCAACCAGAAACCAAAGAATAGTCAAAGCAGTGGAAACATCATGGATCCCCACCTCCAAAGAAAGCAAGGGTGGTTCTGTCTGCAGACAAAGTGATGGCTTCCATCTTTTGGGATTCAGAAGGTGTGCTATTGGTAGATTATCTTCAAAAGGGCAAAATGGTCACCGGGGCCTATTACGCTAATCTTGTGAAGCAAATGTGGGTCAAACTGAAGGAAAAGCGTCGAAGGAAATTGACGAGAGGAGTCATCTTTCATCAAGACAATGTTTCAGTTCACAAGTCGGCTGCCATTCATGAATGCGGCTTCCAGCTTCTTGAACATCCTCCTTATTCCCCAGATTTGGCCCCTTCAGACTATTACCTGTTTACCAAACTAAAAAAAGGAGCTCAGTGGTAGCAAATTTGTTTAAGATGATGACGTCATTCATGCTGTAGACCACTTTCTACTGGCACAAGATGCTGACTTTTACAAAGGAGGGATCCGTATGCTCCAGGATCGCTGGACTAAGTGCATAAACTTGTAAGGGGACTATGTCGAGAAATAACCCAAAAAAAGTTGTCCACACATAATCCGTTGTACCTTAGACCGAGAACTTATCAATCATCCCTCCTATATTACATTACAAACCTTATACATATTTATAGTATTATATATTAAGTTCAACAGTGATCACAACCTGTGCATAGAAAAAATAAAACTAAAATTGAAAAGTCAACACAAGAAATCAGTACACAGAAAGATAAACAGCCACAGCCTACAAGAAGAAAATACTAACATTAATTTCAATCAGGAACTTGCCAATCATTCCAAAACACCCAGTGAAGTTGAGGAGATAGGTATAGATGAGTTATGGAATTCTTACACCACAGCCATAATCACAGCAGCAAAAGTAAACGCTGGACTGGAAAAATCAAATAGAAAAGCATGGATATCAGATAAGTATATACATGAAAGACGAGCAGCCAAATTAGACATGTTGAATGCAAAAAACAGATCATGAAAGAGATTTGGCAAAAGCAAAATACAAAGAAATAGACAACAAAGTAAAAAGTTCAGCTAGAAGGGATAAAAGAGAATACATAGACAATATGGCGAAAGAGGCAGAAAAAGCAGCAAAAACAGGAAACAGCAAAACTTTATATAACATACAAAAGAGGCTAACAGATACTATTACATCTAAAGAAAGACCAATCCTTAGCAAAACTGGAACACTATTAACATCAAATAAAGACCAAAAGCAAAGATGGGCTGAACACTTCCAAGAAATACTCAATCGACCACACCCAAAAGAATTGTTAAACCTTGAAACTGACTTACCAGCCCCACAACTAGATTAAATTAAATTGCATGAAATTGAAACAGCAGTGAATTTAGTGGCTAACAACAAAGCTGCAGGTGAAGATGAAATAACAGCCGAAATGCTAAAAGCTATCAATAGTGACAACATGAGACAACTACAGAAAATGTTTAACAAGATTTGAAAAGAAGAAAAGGTCCCTTCTAATTGGAAGAAAGGAATCATTGTTAAAATAGCAAAAAAAAGGGCAACCTTAGTGACTGTAACAACTGGAGAGGAGTAACCTTAATATCAGTTGTGTCAAAAGTATTTTGCAAGGTCATTTTGAATAGACTCAAAGATATAGTGGATACTGCAATGAGAGAAGAACAAGCAGGATTTCGAAAAGGGAGAAGCTGTCTCGACCAGATCTTTACTCAAAGAATAATACTTGAAGAACATATTGAAAAGCAGAAACCATTAATACTGAACTTCATAGATTTTAAAAAGGCATTTGATAGCATACACAGAGTTTCATTATGGAGAATTTTATGTCTATATGGAATACCATCTAAAATTGTCAACATCATTAAGGACTTATACAATGGATATGTTTGTGCAGTCAAGACAGAAGAAGGGATAAGTGAATTGTTCCAGACTGAAACAGGTGTGAAACAAGGATGTATACTGTCTCCTTTACGTTTTTGGGATTACAATAGACTTCATAATGAAAAAATGCTGCACAGGTAACACAGGTATTGACTGGGTACATGGGACCCAACTAGAAGATCTTGATTTTGCTGATGACATAACTTTTATCAGTAATAATGTGAATTTCATGCGAGAAAAAACAGATAGCCTGTCTTCACTGGCTAGCAAAATAGGACTTGAAATTAACAAGGACAAAACAAAAATAATGAAAATTCCTCTCAATCAAAATGGAAAAATACACATAGAAGGGACAGATATTGAAGAAGTCAATCAATTTGCATACCTTGGCAGCTACATAGACCAGGATGGTGACACTAGAAAGGATGTTAGGGTCAGAATTGAGAAAGCAGCATCAATCTTCAAGAATCTTGAGAACATATGGAATTCAAAAGTTATAAGCACAAAAACCAAGTTAAGACTATTCAATTCAAATGTGATATCCACCCTCATTTATGCATGCGAAAGCTGGAAAACAACTAAAGAAATAGAAAAGAAATTAGACTCTGTTGAAAACAAATGCCTAAGAAAATACTCTGCATCAAGTGGAACGAATTCAAGAACAATGCAGAGATAAAACAGATGACTGAACAACAACCAGTCTCATGGTTGATCAGGAAAAGGAGATGGACATGTGTTGGTCACTTGATGAGAAGAAATGAGCAGAGAATCCTAAAACAAGCTATCAAGTGGAACACAACAGGCCGACCAAAAAGGGGCAGACCGCGTGAAACTCTGAAGAAGACATTATTAAGAGAGGCCAAATTAACAGGCATAAAATCCTTTGATGAGGTTGAAAGACTCGCCGAAGACAGGAAAAATTGTCGAAATACTTTGCGAGCCCTATGTGACGTTTAACGGCACGGGAAGGATATAGGATAAGATAAGATATAAGATACATTATGTTACAAACCTTATACACATTTCTAATACTATATATTACATTACAAACCTTACACACATTTCTAATACTATATATTACATTACAAACCTTACACACATTTCTAGTACTATATATTACATTACAAACCTTACACACATTTCTAGTACTATATTTTACATTACAAACCTTACAAACATTTCTAGTACTACATATAATCCAGGATCCCAACTCTGACCCCCTCGTGATCTTTCGCGGCTTTGTCAGGGTCCCATGTTGAGAATCGATCTATTACATGATATCTTACATCTTTCATCCTTCCCGTGCCGTCAGACGTCACATAGGGCTCGCAAGGTAGTTCGCCAAATTTTCCTGTTTTCGGCGAGCTTTTCAACTTCATCAAGGGATTTTATGCCTATTAATTTGTATTCTTTTAAAAATGTCCTCTTTAGAGTTTCACGCGGTCGACATGTTGCGTTCCGCTTGATAGCTTGTTTTGGTATTCTCCGTTTCTTCTCATCACGTGATCGACATATGCTCATCTTCTTTTTTCTGATCACCCGTGAGACAGGTTGTTGTTCGCTCATTTGCCTTATCTCTGCGTTTGTTCTTGAATTCGTTCCACTTGATGCCGAGTATTTTCCTTAGGCATTTGTTTTCAAAAGAGTCTAATTTCTTGTCTATTTCTTTAGTTGTTTTTCAGCTTTCACATGCATAAATGAGGGTGGATATCACATTTCACTTCAATAATCTTAGCTTGGTTTTTTTGTGATTATAGCTTTTGAATGCCATATGTTCTCAAGATTCTTGAAGATCGATGCTGCTTTTACAATTCTAATTCTAATTCCCTTTCTGATGTCACCATCCTGGTCAATGTAGCTGCCAAGTATGTATATTGATTCACTTCTTCATCAGCTGTTCTTTCTACGTATATTTTCCCCTCTTTTTCATTATTTGTTTTTTCCTTGTTAATTTCAAGTCCTATTTTACTAGCCAGTGAAGACAGTATCTTTTTTTCTTGCACCAAATTCACATTCTACAACTGACCTGTTTATTCTCTTCTTACCCGGCAAGTCCCATGAAAAAGAAAACATTCGTAAATGTTTACTTAAATGAATTTGGCCTCTAAAATTTCAGGAAAAGGCACGGTAAAATAAATTCCAGAAAAATTCCAATGGCCTGAAAAGTAGAGAGATCTGGCAAAGAGTTCCATTACGACAAAAGCAAATCAAAGACCGGAGATTTCAAGATGCCACATTGGCATTCTCCTTCATGAAACACAATTCGCTTTCTGCAATGTCGCTGGATACACACAACCTCTCTCTCTCCTTTCTCTCTCTCTCTCTCTCTCTCTCTCTCTCTCTCTGAATCTCTGCTTTTTCCACAAATCCACAGTCCCTAGGATATACAAATCAGGATACACATTCTCCCCTGCACTGTCATTCAACGAATATTAATGTTTGTTTTTCATGCTTAAAACTCAAAGAAACTTGATCCACGCTGAAATTGTCTCAGAGAAAACTTGATCCGCTGAATTTCGCGCTATCTGAAACCAAACAACAGCGGTTCTCATTTTTTTTAAAGTGCGACCCATAGTTTGTTTTATTTTTTCAAAAGAACTGAAATTCAACAAAAATGATTTCAATGATTAGCAGCCAGTTTTATTGTTTCAGCATTTACGAGGGTGTCTTAAAAGTAACAGCAAATTAACAATTTCAAATATACATAATTCATTTAGAGAAACAAGTAATATGTTATTTTGCTACATAATCACTCTCCTCTTCAAAACACTTCTCACACTGGTCCACCAGCTTCTTTACTCCATCAGAAAAAAAAGGTTTTGTCTTCAGCCAGGAATGCACTTTATCACTCCCAAACTTTTGTCCTGCCAGAGCGTCCTTTAAGGAGTCCGAGCACATGCTAATCAGAGGATTGATTGATTGATTGATCTTTATTTCAAAAGGGTTAAGAATTGGGCACGCAGGCCCGTCTGACATTCTGCCCTTTATCATACATCTTTCACTCTGTTCCAGACATTCTACAAATATGCTGTTCATATAACAAACATAACTAACATTGAAGCTGAGAGACATAAAATAAAATATAACATTTACGTTCCGCTCTTAAACATTCACTCAGTACAGAAGTAACTACATACATTATAAATGACTATTTACTAAACAAAATTTTCGGGACTATTCAGAAAACAATTAATTGTATTCGGTGTCTGTAAGAGCAGTTTAAGATAACTTTTAAGTTTTATAATTCATGGAGGCATGTAGTCGACATCAAATAGATATTGGGAAAGCTTGTAGTTGTAGGAAGGAGTATAATTTATATTTTTTATACAGGATGGGAGGGTATTCCAAAGATGAGCAGCAGAATAACTAAAGCTTTTCTTGTAAAGATCAAGTCTAGGTTTTGGAA
>CM019700.1:9832934-10022934 GCA_009760885.1 Achatina immaculata
TACATTGTATTTATGTCATGCCTTGATTATCATGATGATACATGTTGATGTCGTGTGTTGTAATGTCTGTGGTGGCGTCATTATGATAGATGTAGAGAGTGTTAAAAAAGGATGTAAGTTGAGTTGCTGACCTGGTGATATGTATTTCATGTTGATGTGATGCATGAATGTATGTAAGACGCTGAATTAACTGGCATGCAGTATCCTTGGAGGGGAGAATCTGTGTTGGCGGTCATGGGGGGTCGCGAGATCTTGGCCACGCAGTGCGGTAGTACATGCCAAGAGAATGCCTGAAACAGCTGGGTTGATCTATTTCTTCCCAATCTATCCATAAAATGTAGCTTTAGCGCCAGATACGTTTATATACTACTACTACTACTACTACTACTACTACTACTACTACTACTACTACTACTACTACTACTACTACTACTACTACTATACTACTACTACTACTACTGCTGCTGCTGCTGCTGCTGCTACTACTACTACTACTGCTACTACTACTACTACTACTACTACTACTACTACTACTACTACTACTACTACTACTGCTACTACTAGTGGCAGAATTTTTAGTACTGTGTTCAGAAAATGAGATGTAAATGAATAAACAAACTGAGACTATCACATGCACTTGTTCCAGTGGTCCTCAGAAGATTAAGACGCCCGGGACAAGTGACAAGGATGGATAATAGCAGCCATACAGCAGCTCTTTTGTGTGGCGAACTTGTGAAGAGATGGAGCCACGTAGTAAACCAAAGCTAAGGTACAAGGATGGATAATAGCAGCCATACAGCAGCTCTTTTGTGTGGCGAACTTGTGGAGAGATGTAGCCACGTAGTAAACCAAAGCTAAGGTACAAGGATGTCTGAAAGAAGCCACGTGGAAGTACTCCATGGGAGATGTCTCTGTCAGTCACAAATTCTGGGAACAACTGGGGAAAAACGAACGAACAAACGAGTAATCTTTATTTTCAAAATGGCGGAAGACCCGGGCAGGCATGCCTGTCTGACATTCTACCTTTTATTATACAACTTTCACTCAACTTTCACACGTTTCAGTATTTTACGCGAAGTAATAAATACATAAAGAGCATGAACAATATTAAAACATCAACAAATTTTTTTTACATTCTTGCATTGATCTACGTTCTCATTGATATATCAAGCATAGTAATAACATGAGATGTAAATATTGTTGATATTAAGTATTATAATGGTTTCACACACAAGGAGATCATGAGTAGTATGGGAGAGAGGGGCATGGCAGCGTTTTGTTGTAAGTGCAGACGTGCAGGAGCACATCGCGATTCAGGGACACGAGTTTTTCATAACAGCAGCAGCAGACAAGGCTAGATAAGTGCGATGGCACAACTAGATGAATGTATGTGAATTTGCTTATAGGGGGAAGGCGAGCCCAAGCTAGTATCAGGCACATATATACATTTTGGTTATCCTTAGGGAATTAATATGTTACATTGATGATACGTGCTTTGCTGCAATATGCAACATTGATGATACATGTCTTGTTGTAATATATTATATAGATGATACGTGTCTTATAATATGTTGAATTGATGATACATGTCACACATGAATGTGTTGCATTGATGATACATTGTATTTATGTCATGCCTTGATTATCATGATGATACATGTTGATGTCGTGTGTTGTAATGTCTGTGGTGGCGTCATTATGATAGATGTAGAGAGTGTTAAAAAAGGATGTAAGTTGATTTGCTGACCTGGTGATATGTATTTCATGTTGATGTGATGCATGAATGTATGTAAGACGCTGAATTAACTGGCATGCAGTATCCTTGGAGGGGAGAATCTGTGTTGGCGGTCATGGGGGGTCGCGAGATCTTGGCCACGCAGTGCGGTAGTACATGCCAAGAGAATGCCTGAAACAGCTGGGTTGATCTATTTCTTCCCAATCTATCTATAAAATGTAGCTTTAGCGCCAAATACGTTTATATACTACTACTACTACTACTACTACTACTACTACTACTACTACTACTACTACTACTACTACTACTACTACTACTACTATTACTACTACTACTACTGCTGCTGCTGCTGCTGCTGCTACTACTACTACTACTGCTGCTACTACTACTACTACTACTACTACTACTACTACTACTACTACTACTACTACTGCTACTACTAGTGGCAGAATTTTTAGTACTGTGTTCAGAAAATGAGATGTAAATGAATAAACAAACTGAGACTATCACATGCACTTGTTCCAGTGGTCCTCAGAAGATTAAGACGCCCGGGACAAGTGACAAGGATGGATAATAGCAGCCATACAGCAGCTCTTTTGTGTGGCGAACTTGTGAAGAGATGGAGCCACGTAGTAAACCAAAGCTAAGGTACAAGGATGGATAATAACAGCCATACAGTAGCTGTTTTGTGTGGCGAACTTGTGGAGAGATGTAGCCACGTAGTAAACCAAAGCTAAGGTACAAGGATGTCTGAAAGAAGCCACGTGGAAGTACTCCATGGGAGATGTCTCTGTCAGTCACAAATTCTGGGAACAACTGGGGAAAAACGAACGAACAAACGAGTAATCTTTATTTTCAAAATGGCGGAAGACCCGGGCAGGCATGCCTGTCTGACATTCTACCTTTTATTATACAACTTTCACTCAACTTTCACACGTTTCAGTATTTTACGCGAAGTAATAAATACATAAAGAGCATGAACAATATTAAAACATCAACAAATTTTTTTTACATTCTTGCATTGATCTACGTTCTCATTGATATATCAAGCATAGTAATAACATGAGATGTAAATATTGTTGATATTAAGTATTATAATGGTTTCGCAAAGGTGCAATAATGTGATATCACTGCGCAGAGCAATATGCATTGATGTTATAGAGGGAATGTGTGTGTGTGAGAGAGAGACAGCGAAAGGGAGAGATAGACAGATAGATAGATAGATAGATAGATAGATAGATAGATAGATAGATAGATAGACAGACAGACAGACAGACAGACAGACAGACAGACAGACAGACAGACAGACAGACAGACAGATAGGTAGGTATGTAGGTAGATAGATAGACAGACAGACAGACAGACAGGTAGATAGATAGATAGACAGATAGATAGATAGATAGATAAATAGATAGATAGATAGATAGATAGATATAGATAGATAGATAGATAGATAGATAGATAGAGACAGCGAAAGAGAGAGAGATAGAGAGAGAGACAGAGAGAGAGACAGCGAAAGAGAGAGAGGTAGAGAGAGAGAGAGAGATAGAGAGAGACAGAGAGAGAGACAGTGAAAAAGAGATTGATAGAGAGAGAGAGACAGCGAAAGAGAGAGAGAGAGAGATAGAGAGAGAGACACAGAGAGAGACAGCGAAAGAGAGAGAGAGATAGAGATAGAGAGAGACAGAGAGAGAGATAGATAGAGAGAGAGAAAGAACGAGACAGCTTCAACGAAAATAAGAAAGAAAGCAGAAAACTAAAATCTTCTATTCTCCCTCCTCTCAGATGGCCCCAATCAACGTGGCCTCTTTCTCTTTCAGTAAACAATCGACCTGAAATATCTCTCTAGGACTTCCACAGACAAACATCACGCCCTATTCGTTCAAGACGCGCCTACGAACCTCAGGGCCTGAGGAAGCGAGATGAACAAGTATGAGTTCACCATCCGACTCCCCACCTTCTACAGGACCGGAAATCTTTCTCAGTCGCGACAAATTGAATCCAGGTTCCTACAGGAAAGAAATCTGGCCATAAAACTGGGACCCGTGTGTTTGTAACGGAATGATGACCACATTGGGCGCATGTTGCAGGATTTTTCCATTCAGTCGGCCGATACAAAAAATCTGGGCTTGTTTGTGTAAGCAATAAATAATATCTCAGAAGATAGTCTGGAGCTGGTAGATGTTTGTAGAACTTGTTGAGTGTTGTATTTTGGAGGAGTTTATCCCACGGTTGATTTGAATATTTCATTCTAAAATATCAGCAACAGTAAAAAAAAATGGTGTTTGTGTGTTGCAATGTCAAGTCTCCTTAAGTTTGCGTATTTTGCCTTTAATTTTAACCCTCGTTTCCTCTCTTTACGAAGTTGCATTCTTGAAGAATGTGCTAGAACGAAGTTTGCATGATTAGTGTTAAATGCAGACAAAGTGTCAAATGCAGACAAAGTGCTCTAGATTGAGAGAAACGAAAACAGAGAATGATTGGGAATTGAACTCTGGACTCCAATAAAACAAGCAACCGCCCAGCCTTGCTAAAAACTGTAAGTACATCTTTATACAGAGCTGCTGTCTTCGTGTAGTGAGAATGACAGGTCAGCAGGATGTCATGTCAGCCGTGCCTGCATGTCCGGCTTTTTATCAAATGAAAATAAAATTCGTTTGTTTCTTCGCTCTGTCTGTCTATCAGTCTGTCTGTCTGTCTGTCTTTGTCATACAAGGTCGGACAATTAAGTAGTGAGACTAATTACATTAAAAAATAAAAGAAACAACAGTTGAAGATATAACCTGTGTTTTATTCAAAGTAAGCCCCTTGTGCACTGATACAGCGAGTGGCACGATCTAACAAACATTGGAACGATCTCAGCAGTTCTTCTGAAAGGTATGACCCTTAAACTCGATGTTACGGCCCTTTGGATGTCATCAGTATCGCCAAATAAGCGTCATTTCAATGGTAACTTTAATTTTAGGAATAGAAAATAATCGCAGAGAGACAAATCTGGGCAATAGGGTGGATGATTGAGAACACACACTTGTTTTTGGGCCAAAAATTCCTGTACAACTACCGCCCGGTGAGCCGGTGCATTATCATGAAAAAGGAAAAAACTGCCAGATGTTGAATACTCGGGTCGGACTCGGAGAATCCTTTTCAGTAGGCGTTTCAAAATACCTTAAAAAAACTTTGGCAGTGACAGTTTGTCCCTCTGAAATAAATTATTTGTGAATAACTCCTTTGCTGTCGTAGAAGCACACCAACATTGTCTTCATTGTCTACTTTGAAGGTGAATTTTTTTTTGCCTTTTAGTTATGATGAATTCCACTGAGCACCTGAAAGAGCACTATTGGCGTTTAGTTGTGGGATCATAGTGGAAAATCTATGTTTCATCCTCTGCAACAATCAAATGTTTTTGGTCATCAGAAAACGAACGTTGTAGAAACCGGCAAGATACTTTTTTCGTGCCCAAATCTTACAATAAAATTTTACGAATGGTCTCTTGGTTAACACCAAATTCATCTGCATCATCCTCACAGTCAAACAACGATCTTCTTGTAGCCGTTCTCTGACTTTTGTCATGAGTTCCTCATTACGAACAGAAATTGAGCGTCCATGTCCAGTTGCACTTGTAATCGTTTCCACACCATTTTTGAATAGTGAATACCACCTGAATATTTGTGCACTAGATAAAAAATTATCAACATAATCTTGTCGCATCAATTCAGCTGTCTCAAAGGCACTTTTTCCGATTTTTAAACAAAATTTAATGTTAGCTTTTTTGCTCCATGCTGATTAAGTTACAAAATGGAGCTTGTTTGTCGTCTGCTTATCAGGCGGCGATGATAATTTCCCAGATCATAGATGAAGGTTGGCTCTTTGGATTCCATGCTTTGCTTCATAGACGGCGCTTATGTCTCCGCCATAATAAAATCAGTCTCATTACTTAATTGTCTGACCTTGTATAAATGTAGCGCAAAATTAAGTCCATCTAAAAGACTTGACTTCCAAATAGTTTATGTTCTTACACTGATACTACTACTACAACTACAACTACGACCACAACCACAACAACAACAACTACTACTACTACTATTACTATTACAGCTAGTACTACAACTGCAGCAACTATTATTACTACGAATGCTACCATTACAGCTATTGCTACTACTAATAAAACAAGCAACCGCCCAGCCTTGCTAAAAACTGTAAGTACATCTTTATACAGAGCTGCTGTCTTCGTGTAGTGAGAATGACAGGTCAGCAGGATGTCATGTCAGCCGTGCCTGCATGTCCGGCTTTTTATCAAATGAAAATAAAATTCGTTTGTTTCTTCGCTCTGTCTGTCTATCAGTCTGTCTGTCTGTCTGTCTTTGTCATACAAGGTCGGACAATTAAGTAGTGAGACTAATTACATTAAAAAATAAAAGAAACAACAGTTGAAGATATAACCTGTGTTTTATTCAAAGTAAGCCCCTTGTGCACTGATACAGCGAGTGGCACGATCTAACAAACATTGGAACGATCTCAGCAGTTCTTCTGAAAGGTATGACCCTTAAACTCGATGTTACGGCCCTTTGGATGTCATCAGTATCGCCAAATAAGCGTCATTTCAATGGTAACTTTAATTTTAGGAATAGAAAAAAATCGCAGAGAGACAAATCTGGGCAATAGGGTGGATGATTGAGAACACACACTTGTTTTTGGGCCAAAAATTCCTGTACAACTACCGCCCGGTGAGCCGGTGCATTATCATGAAAAAGGAAAAAACTGCCAGA
Organism: Achatina immaculata; assembly: GCA_009760885.1. NCBI lineage: Eukaryota > Metazoa > Mollusca > Gastropoda > Stylommatophora > Achatinidae > Lissachatina > Lissachatina immaculata. Next base: position 9,839,436 of record CM019700.1, read on the forward strand.
TGTTGAATACTCGGGTCGGACTCGGAGAATCCTTTTCAGTAGGCGTTTCAAAATACCTTAAAAAAACTTTGGCAGTGACAGTTTGTCCCTCTGAAATAAATTATTTGTGAATAACTCCTTTGCTGTCGTAGAAGCACACCAACATTGTCTTCATTGTCTACTTTGAAGGTGAATTTTTTTTTGCCTTTTAGTTATGATGAATTCCACTGAGCACCTGAAAGAGCACTATTGGCGTTTAGTTGTGGGATCATAGTGGAAAATCTATGTTTCATCCTCTGCAACAATCAAATGTTTTTGGTCATCAGAAAACGAACGTTGTAGAAACCGGCAAGATACTTTTTTCGTGCCCAAATCTTACAATAAAATTTTACGAATGGTCTCTTGGTTAACACCAAATTCATCTGCATCATCCTCACAGTCAAACAACGATCTTCTTGTAGCCGTTCTCTGACTTTTGTCATGAGTTCCTCATTACGAACAGAAATTGAGCGTCCATGTCCAGTTGCACTTGTAATCGTTTCCACACCATTTTGAATCGTGAATACCACCTGAATATTTGTGCACTAGATAAAAAATTATCAACATAATCTTGTCGCATCAATTCAGCTGTCTCAAAGGCACTTTTTTCCGATTTTTAAACAAAATTTAATGTTAGCTTTTTTGCTCCATGCTGATTAAGTTACAAGATGGAGCTTGTTTGTCGTCTGCTTATCAGGCGGCGATGATAATTTCCCAGATCATAGATGAAGGTTGGCTCTTTGGATTCCATGCTTTGCTTCATAGACGGCGCTTATGTCTCCGCCATAATAAAATCAGTCTCATTACTTAATTGTCTGACCTTGTATAAATGTAGCGCAAAATTAAGTCCATCTAAAAGACTTGACTTCCAAAATAGTTTATGTTCTTACACTGATACTACTACTACAACTACAACTACGACCACAACCACAACAACAACAACTACTACTACTACTATTACTATTACAGCTAGTACTACAACTGCAGCAACTATTATTACTACGAATGCTACCATTACAGCTATTGCTACTACTATTAAAATCTCATTTACTACTAATACTACTATTAACAATTCTACTGCAGCTACCGATGCTACAGTTACGACTGCGACTACTACTACTACTAATAAACTGCAGCTACTACTACATCTACAGCTATTAATACTACAGCTAGTACTACTACTGCAGCATCTACTATTATTACAGCTGCTACTACTGTTAAAGCTACTACAACACAGATAATATTACTACTATCACTACTAGTACAGCTATTACAATTACAGCTACTACTACAGCTGTAGCTAATACAGCTACTGTACTACTACTACTACTACTGCTACTACTACTACTACTAACATTACTACTACGGATCTACAACTACAGATACTATTACTACTATGACTACTACTACAGCTACTACTACTACTACTACTATTACTACTACAGATACTCTTACTACAGCTACTATTACTACTACTACTACAGCTGCAGCTACTACGACTACTATTATTATATTACAGCTACTACTATCAAAGCTATTACTGTTATAACAGTTACTGCTGCTGCTGTTACTACTACTACTACTGCTACTACTACTACAGCTACTATTACTACTATCACTACTTTTACAGCTACCACTCTACTTCTACTACGGCTACTACTCTACTACTACCACAAATTTACTACTACTACTACTACTGCTCTAAACACTGTTTAGCGACTAAATGTATAGAAAATTTGTCACTATATACAAAATGAACATATATCACTTAATAGTCCATTATGAGTTCTCCAAATATCGTGGACACAAAAAAGAACAAATATATCTATACTACAAGAGCTTAATATTGAAGAAGGCTGGCTAGTGAAGAGGATTAAAGAGAGAAAACTGAAATATTTTGGACACATTAAACGTCATGATAATTTAGAGAAGACCGTATTGGAAGGATACATAATGGGAAAAAGAAAAAGAGGAAGACCAAGACGAAGATGGCTGCAAGATATCGTTGACGATCTGGAAATGGATGCAGCAGCAGCAGGCCATCTTACTCACAACTGAGAGGCCTACAGGAGTGCTGTTTGGGAGGCAAAGTTCTGCAAGGGACATGCAAATGAATGAAATGAATGAAACTCCATTATGAAAAAAAAAGTAGAATTCAGAAATGACAATTAGCCATAGAAAAAAAAAATGGAAGGAGGGGATTAATTTAATGGGGCTTTTCAAGTGTAAAAAAAAATACAAAGGCTAAAATAATGAGAACTTCCTCACTTACCTTGTACTGACAATCCAGTACGGAGCTCACGTTTATGTTTGGAGTGGAAGATGAAAACCCAAAATGTGGATCTCTCGTCGTTTTCTTCGCATTCGTATTTCCGATTTCATCGTTCTTATCGTCGCTTTCGTGTCTTTCCTTTTTGAACATATCAGCTTTCGTGAAGTCAACGATGTCAGCTTTAGCTGGGTCGACGATCGCCGGAGAACTCCGAACATGGACACGTGACCTGACAACGCTCTTCCTCCGGTTGTCCAGCCTCTTCATGATCACCATGACAAGGACGATGGTGATGCTGAGCAAGATGGTGGCGCACACGAGGGTGACGGTTATAATCATGTAGTGGCCGTTCCAGACTCCCGGCGTGCCGGATGTATCATTACCTCCCTTGATGTGAACGAAAAAGGTTCGAACGTCGGAAAGCGGGGGTGTCCCAGAATCTCTAACCACTACAGAGAACTTGTACGTGCCTATGTCCTTATCTGTCAAAAAAAAAAAACATTGTATCCAAGTGAAGAAAAAGACGACAAAGAAACTGGAGGCAGCAGAGATTTAGTTGTACAGAAAGATGCAACAAATATTCTGACAGGACAGAAAAACAAACGAAGAGGTCTTCAAAGAAGTTTCACAACAAGGAAAGCTGGTTAAAATGATGATAAAGCGATAGTCAAAAATTCTTGCGCATGTCATGAGAAGACAGAAGTTAGAGAACTTGGACATGTCATGAGAGGACTACTACTGCTACTACTACTACTACTAACATTACTACTACGGATACTACAACTACAGATACTATTACTACTATGACTACTACTACAGCTACTACTACTACTACTACTATTACTACTACAGATACTCTTACTACAGCTACTATTACTACTACTACTACAGCTGCAGCTACTACGACTACTATTATTATATTACAGCTACTACTATCAAAGCTATTACTGTTATAACAGTTACTGCTGCTGCTGTTACTACTACTACTACTGCTACTACTACTACAGCTACTATTACTACTATCACTACTTTTACAGCTACCACTCTACTTCTACTACGGCTACTACTCTACTACTACCACAAATTTACTACTACTACTACTACTGCTCTAAACACTGTTTAGCGACTAAATGTATAGAAAATTTGTCACTATATACAAAATGAACATATATCACTTAATAGTCCATTATGAGTTCTCCAAATATCGTGGACACAAAAAAGAACAAATATATCTATACTACAAGAGCTTAATATTGAAGAAGGCTGGCTAGTGAAGAGGATTAAAGAGAGAAAACTGAAATATTTTGGACACATTAAACGTCATGATAATTTAGAGAAGACCGTATTGGAAGGATACATAATGGGAAAAAGAAAAAGAGGAAGACCAAGACGAAGATGGCTGCAAGATATCGTTGACGATCTGGAAATGGATGCAGCAGCAGCAGGCCATCTTACTCACAACTGAGAGGCCTACAGGAGTGCTGTTTGGGAGGCAAAGTTCTGCAAGGGACATGCAAATGAATGAAATGAATGAAACTCCATTATGAAAAAAAAAGTAGAATTCAGAAATGACAATTAGCCATAGAAAAAAAAAATGGAAGGAGGGGATTAATTTAATGGGGCTTTTCAAGTGTAAAAAAAAATACAAAGGCTAAAATAATGAGAACTTCCTCACTTACCTTGTACTGACAATCCAGTACGGAGCTCACGTTTATGTTTGGAGTGGAAGATGAAAACCCAAAATGTGGATCTCTCGTCGTTTTCTTCGCATTCGTATTTCCGATTTCATCGTTCTTATCGTCGCTTTCGTGTCTTTCCTTTTTGAACATATCAGCTTTCGTGAAGTCAACGATGTCAGCTTTAGCTGGGTCGACGATCGCCGGAGAACTCCGAACATGGACACGTGACCTGACAACGCTCTTCCTCCGGTTGTCCAGCCTCTTCATGATCACCATGACAAGGACGATGGTGATGCTGAGCAAGATGGTGGCGCACACGAGGGTGACGGTTATAATCATGTAGTGGCCGTTCCAGACTCCCGGCGTGCCGGATGTATCATTACCTCCCTTGATGTGAACGAAAAAGGTTCGAACGTCGGAAAGCGGGGGTGTCCCAGAATCTCTAACCACTACAGAGAACTTGTACGTGCCTATGTCCTTATCTGTCAAAAAACAAAAACAACATTGTATCCAAGTGAAGAAAAAGGCGACAAAGAAACTGGAGGCAGCAGAGATTTAGTTGTACAGAAAGATGCAACAAATATTCTGACAGGACAGAAAAACAAACGAAGAGGTCTTCAAAGAAGTTTCACAACAAGGAAAGCTGGTTAAAATGATGATAAAGCGATAGTCAAAAATTCTTGCGCATGTCATGAGAAGACAGAAGTTAGAGAACTTGGACATGTCATGAGAGGATAGAAGTTACAGAACTTGGACATGTCATGAGAGGATAGAAGTTAGAGAACTTGGACATGTCATGAGAGGATAGAAGTTAGAGAACTTGGATATGTCATGAGAAGACAGAAGTTAGAGAACTTGGACATGCCACGAGAAGACAGAAGTTAGAGAACTTGGACATGTCATGACAAGATAGAAGTTAGAGAACTTGGACATGTCATGAGAAGACAGAAGTTAGAGAACTTGGACATGTCACGAGAAGACAGAAGTTAGAGAACTTGGACATGTCATGAGAAGACAGAAGTTAGAGAACTTGGACATGTCATGAGAAGACAGAAGTTAGAGAACTTGGATATGTCATGAGAAGACAGAAGTTAGAGAACTTGGACATGTCATGAGAAGAGAGAAGTTAGAGAACTTGGACATGTCACGAGAAGACAGAAGTTAGAGAACTTGGACATGTCATGAGAAGACAGAAGTTAGAGAACTTGGACATGTCATGAGAAGACAGAAGTTAGAGAACTCGGACATGTCATGAGAAGACAGAAGTTAGAGAACTCGGACATGTCATGAGAAGACAGAAGCTGGAGAACTTTGTTACGAGTGGAAAGTTCATGGGAAAAGAAAGACTGAAAGACCAAGAGAAAAAAATATCTCAGTGGATCAACCAAACTAGTATGGAAAAGGAAAAAAACGTATGAACTAATCAGAAACAGCCCAGGACCGTGCGAGATGGAGAAGCATGGTCACCAACGCTGTCCAACACGGCACATAATAATAATAATAATGTTGCGCTGCATTATGTTACACAGTTTTTTTACATGAAGGGATACATGACAGGCGTATCTTCACGTTCTCTGTTAAGATACTTGGACTGATAACTCCCTGCGGCTGGATCATTTATCATCTCTGGCGTGCCTGTGAGAATTCAGGCCTCATGTACAAATTAGATTCACAGTGTGGGGTCTTTACCAGAATCACTCGTGTTCTCTGTATGTTGTTATTTTCTAAGCTGGAAATTACTGACCTATGAGTCTTTCTTTCTTTCTTTCTTTTTCTTTTCTTTGTTTGTTTCTTTCTTTCAGTGAAGACAGGAGTAAGTGATCACATTTAATCATAACTTTCTACAGACAGTGCTCCATGTATTTTCTGACTCATTACTCTTTCTTCTTCTTCTTCTTCTTCTTCCTCCTCCTCCTTCTTCATCCTTCTCCTCTTTTTCTTATTTTTCCTCCTCTCCTCCTTCTTCATCTTTCTCTTTCTCTTCTTTTTCTTCTTTCTCCTCTTCCTCCTTCTTCTTCATCCTCCTCCTCCTATTCTTCTTCTTCTTGTTCGATCATTCTCAAACGTCGACTTGTATAAAGTAATGGTCAGCTGGAGTTGGTGCACATCTCTAAAAAGCTTCTCCTGAAATGGTACAGAAGCTTGCCGCATCTGTCTTCTCTGCAACTCGTATGTTGGGCATCGCTGCAGAATATGTTCTCCCTTCTTCTTACCACTGCCACATGTGCCACATGTAGGTAGGGCCAACCTTGAGCTACTTGAAAAGGTCTCAGTCTGTTGTGACCGGCGCGGTCTCACCAGATTTGGTAGGGCACCGTTCTTCTGATATGGCCAGCCTTTCTCCTGTTTTAGCTTCTTCTATTTTCAGAGTCTTTAACTCTGTTTCTGGAACTGATGGAGTGTCGAGATTGCGTCTCAGCTTTCCTTTAGACCATAAAACGGATGTGATTCGGATTATTGCACGTTATGTTCGTGTATTATGTGACAATCAGAAATCTACAGACACATTAATTTTACGCAAGAGAGAAGTTAGAGAACTTGGACATGTCACGAGAAGACAGAAGTTAGAGAACTTGGACATGTCATGAGAAGACAGAAGTTAGAGAACTTGGACATGTCATGAGAAGACAGAAGTTAGAGAACTCGGACATGTCATGAGAAGACAGAAGTTAGAGAACTCGGACATGTCATGAGAAGACAGAAGCTGGAGAACTTTGTTACGAGTGGAAAGTTCATGGGAAAAGAAAGACTGAAAGACCAAGAGAAAAAAATATCTCAGTGGATCAACCAAACTAGTATGGAAAAGGAAAAAAACGTATGAACTAATCAGAAACAGCCCAGGACCGTGCGAGATGGAGAAGCATGGTCACCAACGCTGTCCAACACGGCACATAATAATAATAATAATGTTGCGCTGCATTATGTTACACAGTTTTTTTACATGAAGGGATACATGACAGGCGTATCTTCACGTTCTCTGTTAAGATACTTGGACTGATAACTCCCTGCGGCTGGATCATTTATCATCTCTGGCGTGCCTGTGAGAATTCAGGCCTCATGTACAAATTAGATTCACAGTGTGGGGTCTTTACCAGAATCACTCGTGTTCTCTGTATGTTGTTATTTTCTAAGCTGGAAATTACTGACCTATGAGTCTTTCTTTCTTTCTTTCTTTTTCTTTTCTTTGTTTGTTTCTTTCTTTCAGTGAAGACAGGAGTAAGTGATCACATTTAATCATAACTTTCTACAGACAGTGCTCCATGTATTTTCTGACTCATTACTCTTTCTTCTTCTTCTTCTTCTTCTTCCTCCTCCTCCTTCTTCATCCTTCTCCTCTTTTTCTTATTTTTCCTCCTCTCCTCCTTCTTCATCTTTCTCTTTCTCTTCTTTTTCTTCTTTCTCCTCTTCCTCCTTCTTCTTCATCCTCATCCTCATATTCTTCTTCTTCTTGTCTGATCATTCTCAAACGTCGACTTGTATAAAGTAATGGTCAGCTGGAGTTGGTGCACATCTCTAAAAAGCTTCTCCTGAAATGGTACAACAGCTTGCCGCATCTGTCTTCTCTGCAACTCGTATGTTGGGCATCGCTGCAGAATATGTTCTCCCTTCTTCTTACCACTGCCACATGTGCCACATGTAGGTAGGGCCAACCTTGAGCTACTTGAAAAGGTCTCAGTCTGTTGTGACCGGCGTGGTCTCACCAGATTTGGTAGGGCACCGTTCTTCTGATATGGCCAGCCTTTCTCCTGTTTTCACTTCTTCTATTTTCAGAGTCTTTAACTCTGTTTCTGGATCTGATGGAGTGTCGAGATTGCGTCTCAGCTTTCCTTTAGACCATAAAACGGATATGATTCGGATTATTGCATGTTATGTTCGTGTATTATGTGACAATCAGAAATCTACAGACACATTAATTTTACGCAAGTGACAAACAGCCTTGGTGGCACCAACAGACAGGAAAATGGCTTGAGTACACAGACGAAAAGAACAACAAAAGAAAATGATAATGTCACAAAACAAAAAAAAACATGGAAACTTTCAGACAACTTTTGTGACAAATATTTCTCCCCCCTCCCCGCCTCCTCAAAAGTTGCATCATAGAGGGAGGTGGATGGGAAAGATGAGGGAATAGAAGAGATTTAGCTCCCCTAAAGGGATGGCAGTGATTCTCAGTCTTGCAACTCTGTTTGATATCATTCAGTTCTTTTGTTTGTCTTACAACTTTGTTTGATATCATTCAGTTCCTTTGTTTGTCTTACAACTTTGTTTGATATCATTCAGTTCTTTTGTTTGTATTACAACTTTGTTTGATATCATTCAGTTCCTTTGTTTGTCTTACAACTTTGTTTGATATCATTCAGTTCTTTTGTTTGTCTTACAACTCTGTTTGATATCATTCAGTTCCTTTGTTTGTCTTACAACTTTGTTTGATATCATTCAGTTCTTTTGTTTGTCTTACAACTTTGTTGCTGCGACTGAGTTCCTTTGTTTCTTTACAACTCTCGCTCAGTTCTTTTTTTCCCGGATGCCTATATGGCACTTGCAGCTTTTTCCGTTCTTCGTTGTTGTTCCAAGGTCAAGAACAGATACTACAGAGCACAGATAGTTCTCAGAGATGTTCTACTGCTTTTTCTGTCACGGGTAGAACATTTTGTCCTGCCAACTACCCACATTATCAAATATCCTTGAGCTTTGTTCACTTACGCTAGCTCCGTCATTCTTATCACTGACAACTGATGGACATACAAGTAGCTCCGTCATTCTTATCACTGACAACTGATGGACATACAAGTAGCTCCGTCATTCTTATCACTGACAACTGATGGACATACAAGTAGCTCCGTCATTCTTATCACTGACAACTGATGGACATACAAGTAGCTCCGTCATTCTTATCACTGACAACTGATGGACATACAAGTAGCTCCGTCATTCTTATCACTGACAACTGATGGACATACAAGTAGCTCCGTCATTCTTATCACTGACAACTGATGGACATACAAGTAGCTCCGTCATTCTTATCACTGACAACTGACTGACATGCTAGGAACCTCATCACTGACACAAAAGAACCGCATAAGGATCAGGGAAATATGAAATAAACATCTTAACAATGAAGAAGAATTCCACCAGCAACACCAATGAGAACTCCACCAATCAAATCAATGAACCTCACATAACATATCAACCAGAACACAACATAACGTATATATGAGCTCCACATTATATATATATATATATATCTCGAACCTCCACATAATATACACGAACTTCACATGGCATATACATGAACTCCACATAAAAGTTACATAACTCCTCATAACCTATTAACTAGAACTCCACCGAGAACTCCATACAACATATCAACGAAAACTCCACATAACATATATATGAACTCCACACAACATATTAACTAGAATTCCACCGAGAACTCCACACAACATATTAACTAGAACTCCACATAACATATATATGAACTCCACATAACATATTAACTAGAACTCCACATAACATATATATGAACTCCACACAACATATTAACTAGAACTCCACATAACATATATATAAACTCCACACAACATATTAACTAGAACTCCACATAACATATATATGAACTCCACACAACATATTAACTAGAACTCCACATAACATATATATGAACTCCACACAACGTTTTAACTAGAACTCCACATAACATATATATGAACTCCACACAACGTTTTAACTAGAACTCCACATAACATATATATGAACTCCACACAACATATTAACTAGAACTCCACATAACATATATATGAACTCCACACAACATATTAACTAGAACTCCACATAACATATATATGAACTCCACACAACGTTTTAACTAGAACTCCACATAACATATATGAACTCCACACAACGTTTTAACTAGAACTCCACATAACATATATATGAACTCCACACAACGTTTTAACTAGAACTCCACATAACATATATATGAACTCCACACAACGTTTTAACTAGAACTCCACATAACATATATATGAACTCCACACAACATATTAACTAGAACTCCACATAACATATATATGAACTCCACACAACATATTAACTAGAACTCCACATAACATATATATGAACTCCACACAACATATTAACTAGAACTCCACATAACATATATATGTACTCCACACAACATATTAACTAGAACTCCACATAACATATATATGTACTCCACACAACATATTAACTAGAACTTACTTGAGAAATCCCTGGACCGCTTCACCTGTCCATCACTATCGACTGTGAATCTCCCGCTATCATTCCTGGCTGTCACAGTGTACACCAGAAAGCTGTTTATCCCGCTGTCCTTGTCCACCACCTCAAACCCGAACAGAGTGGGTGGAGCCTCGGGGCCGGTCAAGGCTGTGAATGAAGCCTCTGACGTGTTTGGGTGCACCACCTCAGGCCTGTTATCGTTTTCGTCCTTCACGCCGATTACAACGTTGGCGGTATCGCTAAGAGGAGGGTCCCCTTTGTCCGTGACGCGAACCTCAAATTCGTAGGAAGCAATTATTTCGTGATCGATTTCGCCAGTTAAGATTAGACTTCCGTTGGGCTGAATGCTGAATGGTAAGTTTTTGTCATCGATTTTGTCGTACTCGGTGATAAAACTGTCTTTTGAACCGATACTTTTTGGAGAATCGTGTACTTGTTTCTTTATGCATCTACCAGTCCCTGCTATCAGAGAAATATCGAACTGGCCATTTTTGTCCTTCTCGAAATCAAAAGCCTTAATTTCTCCTACCAAATCCCCGGGTTGGGCGTATTCGGACACCGCAATTATGAATCGACTTTGAGTGAAAGAGGGAACCTGATCGTTTTCGTCCAGGACGTTGACGATTACGTCTGCTTTAGCAGATCTTCGTGGATTCCCGCTGTCTTCGGCTGTAACGGTAAAATTTATTTGTCGCTTGATCTCGAAATCAAATGAGGTCATGGCCTTGATGACCCCAGTGTCTGGATTGATAAGAAACTCGCCTTTGGCCACATCCTGTAAACTGTACGTCACACGGCCGTTCCCTGTGGCAGGATCGTCTTCGTCCAGAGCTACGACTCTGAGAATTTCCTTATCGATTTCATTGTTTTCTCGAATCGTGATATTGTAGAATCGATTAGTAAATTTGGGCGTGTTATCGTTTTCGTCCGTAATTCTGACTTGAAAAGACTCCCAAACTCTGAGAGGGGGGACCCCGGTATCAGAACACTCCACGCTCACGTTGTGGGCGCGTGTATGTTCCCTGTCCAACGGTCTGGACACAATCACGTTGTACTCATTCTCATCAAAGTTTTGGAGCTGAAAGGAACCCTGTTCTACTATTCTACACTGGACAACCCCGTTAGGGCCCCTGTCGATGTCCTTGACCAAGATATGAGCGACGGCCACGCCAGTGCTGGCGAATTCAGAAATAGAAGAAAAGTTGTTCTGCGAGAGATAGCTCAGCACCATTTTTGGTCTGCTGTTGATCGTGTCCTCCACCTGGATGGTAACCGTTGTCCTGGCAGTGAACGGCTGATCAGCCATATCCCGAGCCTCAACTTCCACCCTGTACAACTCCGTATCCGAGTTCTGGAAGTCTCCTATGAGCCTGAAGTCCCCGAGCAGCTCGTCCACTGCAAACATGGACAACACCGCTCGCGGCTGCTCGGGGCTCAGGCGGTACCTGATCTGACCGTTCTTCCCAGAGTCAGCGTCAGTCGCTGAGAGAGTCAGCAACAGCGACCCTTGGTTGACCGTCTCGTCGACGATCTTCGCATAATTTTCCTGAGTGAATTTCGGGGCGTTGTCATTAACATCTTCCACTACAACATCAACGCTCAGAACGCCCTCTCTTGGCGGGTTTCCGTTGTCGCGGGCGATAACTCTTAACGAGTAAAACCCAGTTATTTCGTGGTCCAGTTCCTTGATAACTCGTAGCATTAGGTTTGGGTTTGATTCTGAATACGAGAGCTCAAATGGTCCACCTTTAGGGAATATCTCATAGCCTTGCAAGGAGTTGTTGACACTTGTGTCCTTGTCCGTTGCCGACGGCAATGGAAATGATGTTGGAATTTGAACCGACTCTGAGATGGTCAGAAGGGTGGAGTTCTCCTTGAAATACGGGGCGTGGTCGTTAATGTCAATCACGTCAATGCTTACCAAGACCTTCCGGAAAAACTGAGTGTGCGTTGACTGAATGGCGACCTGGAGGTCAAGGTTGCATGTGACGTCGTATTGGCAAACGACTTCGCGGTCCAGCACCTGCGCGGAAGACAGCAACAGTTCGCCGGTTTTGTCGTTCAGGGAAAAATACTTTCTTAAGTTTGAGTCAATGCTCAAGAAACTGTACCTCATGTAAGGGAGACTAGCACGTGACACCAGGTTGACCAATGAGATGGAGTCTGGGATGATTCCAATCAGCAACCCAGGACTGCTCTCTTCCTGAACGAAGTAGTACACGTCTGCTGCCATCGCTATGGAAACCACCAAAAGTAGGTCTGCAGTAAACAGCGCTCTTTGACCCATGACCAAAATTGTAAAAGCTTTGACCTTTCTGGGGAGATTTTAGTGAAGTGAAGTTAATAATAACTTATTTCATAAACGTTACAGATTCTGTGTTAGTAGAATGCCAGCCGTTTCTGTCAACTCTGGTACCATCTGTAGGACTATCAGAAACTGCTTCTCTTTTCAAATTGTTCAAAGTTTGAAATCCATCACAGCTGCGGACAACGTAGATTTCACAATTCCCAATTTAGCCTGTTTCAATTTTTCCAGACTTCTTCTTAATTTTGACTGCTGTTTATGCACATTTGGTCTTTGGGTTGTTTCTAAGACTTTGTCTAGTTTAGTCTTTCGAAGTCTGAATAATCAACAGTCCATGGTTTCATGGTTAATGTGCAAATTTTATCATCAGTGTAGAACTTTCCACGATGTGTCTGTGATGTGTACACGGAGGTTGTACACGGAGGTTGTACACGGAGGTTGTACACGGAGGTTGTACACGGAGGTTGTAGGAAGATACGTCCGTGTTTCGTTGAATGTTTTCCAGAGCTGCAAGTAGGTCACTGTGTTCTGTGTTTATGGAAAACATAAGATTAGTATGTTTGTTATTTTTCAAAGGTCAAAGGTCAAAGGTAAAGATAATCCCATCATGCCTTGCAGGCACCTAAAGATGTTGTTAGTACCTTTATTTTCCTTGACCTTGGAGGACACACTAGAGAATGATGAGTCAGCATTATGTCACACTGACCTCACCACCCCAGCTCCAATATAAGCCAGGTGCACACTTTTACAGCACCTATGACGGACTTGAACCATCATCCTCGCCGTTAAAGACTAGTACACTAACCACGCCGCCACTGAGCCCCATGTCAGTTTGGATCAGATGTAATTCTGCCATCTTGGCAAGATCCTTTTTCTTTTACAAACATTCATGAACTACTTGAGGAGGATTTTAAACATTAAATAGCAGGACAAGATCAGGAACGAGGAGGTCTGGGAAAGGGCAGGACAAGAACCTATGAACCTACAAATCATGTCTAGGAAGTGGAGGTGGATTGGCCACACTCTGAGGAAACCCGACACCAATATAGCAAGACAGGCACTGACGTGGAATCCTCAAGGAAATAGAAAATGAAGAAGACCTAGACTTACTTGAAGAAGAGAAATTATGACAGTGCTCAGAGACAAGGGATGCACATGGAAGGAAGCAGAGAATAATTCCAAGAACAGGGATGACTGGAGAGCCTTTATCTGTGGCCTATGCTCTCAGGGGAGTGAAAGACGACGACGACGACGATGATGATGATGATATTTTTGAAGAATGGTAAAAGAAGACAATGTAGAAAAAAATGTTATTGTCATCAAATACAATCCCTAAATATGAAATTATCCCCCAAAATCATGAACATCTTGCTCCCAAATCCCTAACTCTCGAAAATCATGTATATTCCTAAATGCTGAAAATCATGATTCTGAAATAGTGAAAATCACAAATTCTTAGATAACAAAAATCATAATCCTCAAATCATGAAAAGCATACGTGGAAAACATGCAAACCATATATATCATACAATCATGACAATCATACATTCAAAGGTTAAAAATTCAGACCCCGGCTTCACTGCATTCAGGGCAGGCCCATATATGCCCCGTCGCATGCCACAGCGTCCATCCAAGAGTGTGTTTGCTAATAGTTCCTGTCAAGTGTTGGTTGTTTACGATGAGTTTTCTGCCACACAGTTCAGACTTTCTACCAGCTTCTTTAATTTGTCCTAGCTCCAGCAACCTCTTCACAGCTACATTGTTCTTCCATTCCCGCCCCTACATTTTCCCTGCAGTCTTTCCAGTACGGCTTTAGCAATGTCCCCCCTTGTCCATTCTCAGCCTGCCATTTATTTTAGCCTGTCCAGCAAGTCTGTCTGTCACACCATTGCCATGTACCTCCACATGCCCTGGACAGTTAGGCTCCTCACAGTTGATTGGCTTAACAGATGAACCCATTCTCTTCCAAGCAATTTCTTCTCAAACTTACGAAGTTTACTCTGTGAATTCGTCACAGTGACGCCATTATATCACACATTCAGAAATAAATGAAGACGTCGTTCCTGAAATAATTAAAATAATGCGTTATATCTTCTTCTTCTTCTTCTTCTGCCATTGGCGTCGTAGGGAGTTTCAGACATCGGTCCAGAGCAAGCAGAAAGTAACTGTCATGTTATACTTCCTCAGTGTGTCTTTCACCCCATCCATCCGCCATTTCCCTGGTCGTCCTCTCGCCATTATATCCAGATGTTTTCGAGTTGCATGCACTGGAAAAGCATAATAGCCAATACCAGTCCGCACGGCACCTGATGATGATGATGATGATGATGATGATGATGATGCACGTGCCGTTGGTTGTTTACTACCGCTGTTACTACTACTACTACTACTACTACTACTACTACTACTACTACTACTACTATTACTACTACTACTACTACTACTACTACTATTACTACTACTACTATGATTACTACTACTATGACTACTACCGCTGCTACTACTACTACTACTATTACTACTACCACTACTACTACTTCTATTACTGGTACTACCACTACTGCTACAGGAACTACTACTAGTGCTACTATTACTACAACTACTCCTACTATTACTACTGCTACTATTACTGCTACTACCATTACTACTACAGGAACTACTATTACTACTAGTGGTGCTACTATTACTACTACTGCTGCTGCTACTACCACTACAACTAGTGAAAGTACTACTACTACAACAACTACTACTACTATACTACTACTACTACTATACTACTACTACTACTACATAACCACAGCCACCGTGAACACTATTTAAAAAATCAACACAAGCTACCTTTGCAAGGTCATACATACCACATCAGAATTCATACACGAAAGTCAACAAAATCCACAATCATGGATGTCATTTCTCTCTTTTCCTGTCTCTAGCATTCCACCAGATCCATAGAACATCTATCAGCTTTTCTTTCTCACTATAGTTCGCTGAAAGCTATCTTTGGGGGGAGGGGGGGGGGAATAGAGAGAGAGATGGGGAAAGAAATAGTTGAAAATTCGTAACTCCTGCTTAGCGCTAACCACGCCCTCCTGTCACTTACCCAACCAATCATGTTATCTCACTCCTCCCCACTCCGCTGACACGGATCTCTGTGAATTCGTCACAGTGACGCCATTATATCACACATTCAGAAATAAATGAAGACGTCGTTCCTGAAATAATTAAAATAATGCGTTATATCTTCTTCTTCTTCTGCCATTGGCGTCGTAGGGAGTTTCAGACATCGGTCCAGAGCAAGCAGAAAGTAACTGTCATGTTATACTTCCTCAGTGTGTCTTTCACCCCATCCATCCGCCATTTCCCTGGTCGTCCTCTCGCCATTATATCCAGATGTTTTCGAGTTGCATGCACTGGAAAAGCATAATAGCCAATACCAGTCCGCACGGCACCTGATGATGATGATGCACGTGCCGTTGGTTGTTTACGATGAGTTTTCTGCCACACAGTTCAGACTTTCTACCAGCTTCTTTAATTTGTCCTAGCTCCAGCAACCTCTTCACAGCTACATTGTTCTTCCATTCCCGCCCCTACATTTTCCCTGCAGTCTTTCCAGTACGGCTTTAGCAATGTCCCCCCTTGTCCATTCTCAGCCTGCCATTTATTTTAGCCTGTCCAGCAAGTCTGTCTGTCACACCATTGCCATGTACCTCCACATGCCCTGGACAGTTAGGCTCCTCACAGTTGATTGGCTTAACAGATGAACCCATTCTCTTCCAAGCAATTTCTTCTCAAACTTACGAAGTTTACTCTGTGAATTCGTCACAGTGACGCCATTATATCACACATTCAGAAATAAATGAAGACGTCGTTCCTGAAATAATTAAAATAATGCGTTATATCTTCTTCTTCTTCTTCTGCCATTGGCGTCGTAGGGAGTTTCAGACATCGGTCCAGAGCAAGCAGAAAGTAACTGTCATGTTATACTTCCTCAGTGTGTCTTTCACCCCATCCATCCGCCATTTCCCTGGTCGTCCTCTCGCCATTATATCCAGATGTTTTCGAGTTGCATGCACTGGAAAAGCATAATAGCCAATACCAGTCCGCACGGCACCTGATGATGATGATGATGATGATGATGATGATGATGCACGTGCCGTTGGTTGTTTACTACCGCTGTTACTACTACTACTACTACTACTACTACTACTACTACTACTACTACTACTATTACTACTACTACTACTACTACTACTACTATTACTACTACTACTATGATTACTACTACTATGACTACTACCGCTGCTACTACTACTACTACTATTACTACTACCACCACCACCACTGCTACTACTACTACCAATACTATTACTACTACCACTACTACTACTTCTATTACTGGTACTACCACTACTACTACAGGAACTACTACTAGTGCTACTATTACTACAACTACTCCTACTATTACTACTGCTACTATTACTGCTACTACCATTACTACTACAGGAACTACTATTACTACTAGTGGTGCTACTATTACTACTACTGCTGCTGCTACTACCACTACAACTAGTGAAAGTACTACTACTACAACAACTACTACTACTACTACTACTACTACTACTACTACTACTACTACTACTACATAACCACAGCCACCGTGAACACTATTTAAAAAATCAACACAAGCTACCTTTGCAAGGTCATACATACCACATCAGAATTCATACACGAAAGTCAACAAAATCCACAATCATGGATGTCATTTCTCTCTTTTCCTGTCTCTAGCATTCCACCAGATCCATAGAACATCTATCAGCTTTTCTTTCTCACTATAGTTCGCTGAAAGCTATCTTTGGGGGGAGGGGGGAGGGGAATAGAGAGAGATGGGGAAAGAAATAGTTGAAAATTCGTAACTCCTGCTTAGCGCTAACCACGCCCTCCTGTCACTTACCCAACCAATCATGTTATCTCACTCCTCCCCACTCCGCTGACACGGATCTCTTATCTTGGCTGTTATTCTTTCCCTTGAACGGAGACAACTGGTTCGTGTCGTAACTGATCGCAGGAATGTTAGTTGTAATTAGAAGCTCTTCACCAGCGACAAAAGACTCACTCAGAGGTGGGAGCTGGCAGGACTGGAGTCTCGTTCCCTGGAAAACGCCAACAGCGGGAACCCCCCCGGGGGCGTAACGCGAGTAATTGAACCAAAGGGAAATCAGAAATCCGCCTTAGTATCTTCTTGAGATTTAATCTTCTAAATCGATTTTTGTCAAACTAACCTCAGCTCGAGGGGGTTTGCATGTCTTGTTAATTGGGATGAGATGGTATCTATCTATCTATCTATCTATCTATCTATCTATCTATCTATCTATCTATCTATCTATCTATCTATCTATCTATCTATCTATCTGTCTATCTATCTATCTATCTATCTATCTATCTATCTATCTATCTATCTGTCTATCTATCTATCTATCTATCTATCTATCTATCTATCTATCTATCTATCTATCTATCTGTCTATCTGTCTGTCTGTCTGTCTGTCTGTCTGTCTGTCTATCTATCTATCTATCTATCTATCTATCTGTCTGTCTATCTATCTATCTATCTATCTATCTATCTGTCTGTCTATCTATCTATCTATCTATCTATCTATCTATCTATCTATCTATCTATCTATCTATCTATCTGTCTGTCTGTCTGTCTGTCTGTCTGTCTGTCTGTCTGTCTGTCTATCTATCTATCTATCTATCTATCTATCTGTCTGTCTATCTATCTATCTATCTATGTCTATCTATCTATCTATCTATCTATCTGTCTGTCTGTCTGTCTATCTATCTATCTATCTATCTATCTATCTATCTATCTATCTATCTATCTATCTATCTGTCTGTCTGTCTATCTATCTATCTGTCTGTCTATCTATCTATCTATCTATCTATCTATCTATCTATCTATCTATCTGTCTGTCTATCTATCTATCTATCTGTCTGTCTGTCTGTCTGTCTGTCTGTCTGTCTGTCTGTCTGTCTGTCTGTCTGTCTGTCGCAGAGTAGAACAAATATGTCCACAACTGCAGTGTTGAAGTTCCGCATCCTTTTGATTACTAGTCTTCTGCTACGAAATAACAACATCATCTCAACTACGACAACAGTAACAACAACAACAACAACAACGGCAACAGCAGCAAGAGTAAGAATTAAAACAAAAGCAATAACAACAACAGGAAAAATAACATCATCATCAACAGGAACAATAACAATAACATTCAGTAGCATACATGAAGAAACGGCAACTAACTGAATAGTATTCTTTCTTCTCTCTCTCTCTCTCTCTCTCTCTCTCTTTCACTCTCACACACTCTCCCTCTCTCTCATTCTCCCTTCAAGAAACCATGGGGTGAGGCTGCCCCTCCCACAAATCTTTCACCAAATTCTTATCATGGAGGGGAGGTAGCCACGGGCAAACTTTCAAGCGATGAAAAAAAAAAAGAGAATGGAATCCTCGATAAAGGATAATGATGGGATATAATTAGCCCAGATAAGAGAAGTCTTGTCCAAAGTGTCTGGAGTACCGAGTTACATCCCTGAGGATGCGGGGAAAATCCCTAATTTGTCGACTGGGATTGGGTGTAAAGGAAGGAGAGAAGGGTGTAATCAGTTTAAAACAAACAGCGCTAGGGGACACTACTCCCTAGTTAGCAACTTCTAAAACAATGGAGAAAACAAAAACATGGAGACGACCACAGAAGGGACACTGTGTTCTCTCCCCTGCATTTACTAAGCCATCATGGACATAAATATTGTTGTCTAAAATACAAGTATTCTCTAACATAATAAATATTTCCTAGAATATTAACTCTTTCTCTTTCTCTCCTCTCTCCCTCTCTTTCTCTCCTCTCTCTCTCTCTTTCTCTCTCTCTCTCTCTCTCTTAGTAAAAGCTCATATGAAATCCTGCTTTACAGACTTAATATTAACTCTCTTTCTCTCTCTCTCTCTCTCTTAGTTAAAGCATACATGAAATACTGCTTTACAGACTTAATATTAACTCTCTTTCTCTCTCTCTCTCTCTCTCTTAGTTAAAGCATACATGAAATCCTGCTTTACAGACTTAATATTAACGCTCTCTCTCTCTCTCTCTCTCTCTCTCTCGCAATTAAAACTTACATGAAATCCTGCTTTACAGACTTTATATTAACTCTCTCTCTCTCTCTCTCTCTCTCTCTCTCTCTCTCTCTCTCTCAGTTAAAGCTCACATGAAACCATGCTTTACAGACTTCCAATGAAATTTATTTCACTTTAGATAACATATGCTCCTCCCACTAAACCCTATTTTAATCTGTCCCCATATATGTCCCTCTATTATAATTTATTTTACTCTTTCCACGTGTAGTTTCCCTCACATAAATCTGCTACTAATTTCCTCAATCTACACCTCTTTTCCTCCGTTCAGATCTGTTTTAGTTTCCTGTTAAAGAAATGTACATTTATCTGTTTTCTCTGATAAGCCTTCTTAGATGAAATACCTGAAAAACCACCACAAACCTCATCACAAACTGTAACAATGGACCTTATCACAGACATTATCAATGAACCTCATCACGGACTGTGACATTGAACCTCATCACAGACTGTGACATCGAGGATGAAGCGGACATGATCTCTGAGAATATTAACCCCTTCTCCGCGATTTAACATGATCTCTGAGAATATTAACCCCATCTCTGCGATTTAGCTCTAATGATTAGCCATTCTGTTTTCATCTACTGTAGACCCCTTTAAAGCCTCTAGGCCACCCTTAAAACAAGGGGTCCTCCAGATCCCGGAGATGGGCCCCTCTCACTGGCCCAGACAAAAGACCAACATTAAAAAATTTGAGGTACAAAAAAAAAAAAAAGGTCCACAGTATCTCATACATGAAAACTGTTTATACCTAGAAACTGAATAACCACAATAAACGACCAAGTTCTACACTTGGGTACCAGGTACTGGGAGCTTCTGGCTTCACAGCCACATAGAAATCCACCACCAGTGCAGCAGCCAAACAACCGCTAGCAGGTGTATTGGGGTGGGAGACTTGCTGAAATGAAAAGAAAACAAAACTCCCATCCCAGAATGCACTCGTATCACTGCATGAAGCCGCTCGCCAGGTGGGCACCGACGTTATTAACCCCAGTTCTCCCGGCACAGATAAACGCTTAGAGGGTCTCACACACTTGAATAATGTGAGCAGGCGAGGGGAATAATTACACCAGGAAAGAAAGCCAATAATCTGGCATGACACGGGTCTAGAGCGGAGCTATAAATAAAATATGGGAATCCATTTTCTCTCATATTTCGGTGACACGGGAAAGCACTAAAGTATTGTTTCAAAGAATTAGTTTTAACTCTTTCACTCCGCTTAAACATGGAGTCACTTCGGTCAAGTTTTTGAACTAAGATTGCTGTGAAGAACAAACGAAATGACGAGGTTGTTTAAAGTAATTTTTCGTTTGTTAAAACATTTAAGTGTTGCATTATCTGTTTCTCTCGTGTTATATCTTTTCGTGTGTTCACTTCCCTTTTTTTTGTGTGTGATGAAGGCATAAGTGGAAATATTATTTTCACTTCATCGATTTTGTGCCTTGATGAGGTGATGTTTGACATTTTCATTTTGAGCAGTTATTTGTGTCTAGATCTGTTGCTTGTCTTTCTCTGTGCCACTGGATTAGACTGCTCAAATATATTTTCCATCTCCCATTCCTTCATTTTCCTTCGAGTTTTCCAGTGATCGTGACACTGGGGCAAACTTCTGATTTCTCATGACGTTATGAGAGGCCTACAGGAGTGCTGTTTAGGACGCAAAGTTCCGCAAGGGACATGCAAATGAATGAATGAATGAATGAATGAGTGGTGAAAGACTTCTGTTTGTAGTTTCTTAATAGTTTAAATTACTTTTCTTGTTCTACAACTTCTCTGAGAATTTATTCCTTTGTAATTTTCTGTCTTCCCAGAGCAAATAAAGATATTATGACAAGTCAGAAAGTAACAACAAATCAAGGCAGTAACCATGGAAATATATATGGAAAAAAATACTACTACAATCATAAAACCTCGTGGTATCATTTTCTTTTGATTACATCCCTTTTTTGCGATTACTTTCTCCCTCGCCCTATTATCTTGCTCCAAAAACTACCTGTCTGATGGTTCTAGTATCTCTCTCACCTGTTTGGTTATAGTCCAGATCTAACAAGTAAAGAGCAGGACTGGAGGTCCGCTGGGCCCCTTCTCAACCCGCGAGGTTGTTATGAAAGTGTAAATAATTTTTCATAAAAGTAATGAAATAATCACAGCTCCAGCTGATGGTGTAGGTTGGTAGTGGAACGTAACTGGACAAAATCAGGTTGAATATGTGGCCCGGTTACTCGACAGTTCTGATCCTCGGGTCCTCTGATGGGACATACATGGTACAGAGTAATACTGCTCTTCACAGCACTGTAATACTCTTCTTTTTGCGAGGGTTGTGGGTTGGGGGTTGGGGGGTCACTGTTAAGTAATTCTCATATTTGTTAGTATCACATTGTTAGTATCACATTGTTAGTATCACATTGTTAGTATCACATTGTTGTATAGAAATATGTTGCTGCTGTTGTCGTAACTGATAAATCTTACATTACTTGTGCTGGCTGTTTATTTGTTTTAAAAATCTGTAATCTTCTTTCATGGTCCCTAAAATCTGTGACATAAAGTATGTTTTAGTGTCTTGAAATCTGTGACATAAAGTATGTTTTAGTGTCTTGAAATCTGTGACATAAAGTATGTTTTAGTGTCTTGAAATCTGTGACATACATGTTTTAGTGTCTTGAAATCTGTGACATAAAGTATGTTTTAGTGTCTTGAAATCTGTGACATAAAGTATGTTTCAGTGTCTTGAAATCTGTGACATAAAGTATGTTTCAGTGTCTTGAAATCTGTGACATAAAGTATGTTTTAGTGTCTTGAAATCTGTGACATAAAGTATGTTTCAGTGTCTTGAAATCTGTGACATAAAGTATGTTTTAGTGTATTGAAATCTGTGACATAAAGTATGTTTCAGTGTCTTGAAATCTGTGACATAAAGTATGTTGTTACCAGGATGGAGCTTTTATCCAGGAGGACGAATCCTCGCCACTAGTAAGTTTCACCCTGGTGTGAGCCGGTTTAGGGATATTTCACCAGTATGGGTGTGTATCGGGCGTGACCGACCTCTAGAGCGCAGGTGGCGTGACATGCCTAGCCATAAAGTTTCACATCAGGTGTATGCCGGTTTAGGCATATTTCACCAGTGTAGGTGTATTTCGGACGTGGCCGGCCTCTAGAGCAGAGGCGCCGTGGTATGTGTAGCTCTCGCAGCATTATTACTGGAAATACCGATGAAACTTCACTTTATCCTTTCCTTCACTTTTTCACATCGGCGCCGCACAGCAACCTTTATTTCTTTTCCTCCTTGACCGGGAGGAGCATCACTCCACGCGCGGCATCGGAAGAATCTCGCCAGCAGTGTCTTAACCTCTGGGTTAAGCCGGTACAGGCATTTCTCCTGGTATGAGTGCACTCAGGACGTGGCCGACCTCCAGACCAGAGGTGCCGTGATTGACTGTTTGCTTCGCTTTATCCTTTCTACCACCTTTTTCGCAGTAGTGCCGCGCTTCAACCCCATTTGCACCTTTCTTCATTGGCCGGGAAGAGCACCGCTCCACGCACGGCAGCTGAAGAATCTCGCCAGCAGCGGTGATATTAAGAATGTTTTAGTGTTTTGAAATCTGTGACATAAAGTATGTTTTGATATCTCACAACCTGTAATATAAAGAGTGTTTTAGTATCTTAAAATCTGTGACATAAAGTATGTTTTGATGTCTTAAAATCTGTTGCATAAAGTACGTTTTGATGTCCTGAAATATGTGACATTATATTTTACTTTCTTAAAATCTGTTACCTTACATTTTACTTTCTTAAAATCTGTTACTTTACATTTTACGTTCTTAAAATCTCTGATATAAAGTATGTTTTGAAAATCTTAAAATCTCTGATATAAAGTATGTTTTGAAAATCTTAAAATCTCTGATATAAAGTATGTTTTGAAAATCTTAAAATCTCTGATATAAAGTATGTTTTGAAAATCTTAAAATCTCTGATATAAAGTATGTTTTGAAAATCTTAAAATCTCTGACACAAAGTATGTTTTAAAAATCTTAAAATCTTTGACATAAAGTATGTTTTGAAAATCTTAAAATTTTGACATAAAGTATGTTTTGATGTCCTGAAACCTGTGACTGTAAGTATGTTTAAGTGTCTGGTAAATCGTTCAGTCCTGGAGATAGGCTACAGCTGAATGTGTTTTCAGTTAACCAGAGTAGGTCAACATGAACGATTTTTGTTAGAGATCTGTCTGCGAGTGGTGCACCCAGAAAAATAACCAGTCAACAAACAAAATATTCCAGTTCAAAAACAAAATTAAGTGATCACCAAACTAACCAGTCAACAACAACAACAACAACAACAACAACAACACCTAAGTAAACAATCGACAAATAAAACTGACAAATAAAACATCACTCAACTAACCAGCCAACACGTAACCATCCGATAAACAACCAACTAACCAGTCAACTCGTAACTAACTGATAAACAACCAACTAACCAGTCAACTCGTAACTAACTGATAAACAACCAACTAACCAGTCAACTCGTAACTAACTGATAAACAACCAACTAACCAGTCAACTCGTAACTAACTGATAAACAACCAACTAATCAGTCAACAGGGAACCATCCGATAAACAGGACAATACGTAAATAGCAGACAAACAACCAACTATCCAGTCAACACGTAAATAGCCGATAAACAACCAACTAACCAGTCAATAAGGGATTACAGATAACCAACCAACACGAAAATAACTGATGAAGAACCAACTAACCAGCCAACATACATTAGCTTGAACGCACCAGTAGACACAGATTTATGAAGGATGATTCAACAAAGGAATGGCAGTACCACGGTAGTTTACCCTTGCCTTCCGCTTGGCACGTATATGATTGTTCTCCGATAGCTTTTGTCTACCTTGGATCACTGCTAACTAGTAATGGAGATACAATGAGGGAAATTAAAAGAAGGACGTCTATCGCTCTTCAGAAAGTAAAACAACTGAAGAGTCTGTGGAGGGGAGCAGACAGAACCACAAAAATACGATTTTTAAAGACACGCATCTTTCCCATCGCAACATATGCCTGTGTGTCCTGGACATTTAACAAAACAGCTGAGAAACACATAAATGCCTTTGAATGTAAATGCTACAGAAGAGTTCTCCAAATATCGTGGACACAAAAAAGAACAAATATATCTATACTACAAGAGCTTAATATTGAAGAAGGCTGGCTAGTGAAGAGGATTAAACAGAGAAAAATTAAACATTTTGGACACATTAAACGTCATGAGAATTTAGAGAAGACCATATTGGAAGGATACATAATGGGAAAAAGAAAGAGAGGAAGGCCAAAACGAAGATGGCTGCAAGACATCGTTGACGATCTGCAAATGGATGCATCAGCAGCAGGCCATCTTGCTCAGAACCGAGATTCCTACAGGAGTGCTGTTTGGGAGGCAAAGTTCCGCAAGGGACATGCAAATGAATGAATGAGCTTTTGTCTAAAGAGACTGGCCCGCAGGACAGCAGGGTATCTGTTTTGGTCTGCTGCTGAACATCCTGATATTTAGGCTGATCTTTACAGGCCTTTCCACCATCCGCCACTCGGTGGAAGGACAGCGACCCTCCAACAGGGACTAGAGTGCTTTATAGAGCTAATATTTTTATATGAGCGCGGTGAAAATTGGACGGTTAACAAGAAGATGACTAGGAAACTGGAAGTAAATAGAGATGTGGTTTCGGTGAAAGATGCAGTACGTACCATGGACAGACAGGAAAACAAACGAAGAGGTCTTAAAAGAAGTTTCAGAAGAAGGAACATTAGTTAAAATGATAAGAAAAAGACCGTCACAGTTTCTTGCATATGTCATGAGAAGACAGAAGTTAGAGAACTTGGATATGTCATGAGAAGATAGAGAAGTTAGAGAACTTGGATATGTCATGAGAAGACAGAAGTTGGAGAACTTGCACATGTCATGAGAAGACAGAAGTTAGAGAACTTGCACATGTCATGAGAAGACAGAAGTTAGAGAACTTGCACATGTCATGAGAAGACAGAAGTTAGAGAACTTGCACATGTTATGAGAAGATAGAAGTTAGAGAACTTGCACATGTCATGAGAAGACAGAAGTTAGAGAACTTGCACATGTCATGAGAAGATAGAAGTTAGAGAACGTGCACATGTCATGAGAAGACAGAAGTTAGAGAACTTGCACATGTCATGAGAAGATAGAAGTTAGAGAACTCGGACATGCCATGAGAAGATAGAAGTTAGAGAACTTGCACATGTCATGAGAAGATAGAAGTTAGAGAACTTGGACATGTCATGAGAAGACAGAAGTTAGAGAACTTGGACATGTCATGAGAAGACAGAAGTTAGAGAACTTGCACATGTTATGAGAAGATAGAAGTTAGAGAACTTGCACATGTCATGAGAAGACAGAAGTTAGAGAACTTGCACATGTCATGAGAAGATAGAAGTTAGAGAACTCGGACATGTCATGAGAAGACAGAAGCTGGAGAACTTAGACATGTCATAGAAGTTGGATAACTTGGACATGTCATGAGAAGACAGAGAACTTAGACATGTCACAGAAGTTTGAGAACTTGGACATGTCATGAGGAGACAGAAGTTAGAGAATTTAGACCTGGCATGAGAAGACAGAAGATGGATAACCTTTTAATGACTAAAAAATTCACGGGCAAAAAAACGAAGAGAGAAAGGCCAAGATAAAACTATTCAGAGGACTGCCCAAGTGGCACGGACAAAGAAAAGCTTCTGAACTAACTGGAGACACCAAGAACCGTAGAAGACAGGGAAGCATGATCGTCAACGCCATCCGGCACGGCACATAATAAGTACACAAAATACCAGCTTTGGCAGTGCTACACTGTACATTTGAAGTGACCATTTCAATTACCGGAAAAAGAGAAACAAGAAAAACATTACCCAACAGAACAAGGTGAACCCGACTTGTATCCGACCCGCTTTTGTGACTTGGTTTTAAATGTCATTTTAAGTACCCATTGACCTTCAGTCAGGTAAGTGTAGGTGCCGCTTCTTTGATCATGTCAACTTGACCAGTCAATATTAATTGCGGAGGTGTGGTAGGGACCAATCACAGGTGTAGCTGACAGTCTTAAGTAAATGTTGGTGGTTGGTGATACAGGGCAAAGTGACCCGGTTACGGTCTGTCACCCAGGCAGAAAGTGAGCTAGGTTTGAATAAATCACGTCAGGTGATTTTCTTACTTAGCAGGTATTGCACAGAACGCCCAGGAGCGTGTACCTGGTCCAGCAAAGTTTACTCTGGTTTAGCTTAAGAAAAGTTGGTCAATGTTTTGTTGAAGAGTTGAGAGTAGCCTTGTCTGGTGGTGGTTATCTGTCTACCTCTGGCCCATGCCAGTCAGGTCCTGCTGGTCACTGATTTCCACAACCACCTGTCCTTTGCTCTTTCTTTAAGATATGTGTTGGACAGTGCCCTGGGACACTCTTTTAGTCCATCATGTATCTTGTTTCTGTGTCTTCCTCTGTTCCTTCAGTTCTCCTGTTGTCACTAGGTGTTCCAGTTTGCCCCTTCTCAAAACATATACAGACAAACAACAGACAGATAGGCAGGTAGACAGAGAACCAACATAAGAGAGAACAAGGCAATTATTTCCACTAACATGTATTTAAGTATGTGATAAAATTACATCTTCATGTTTGTATCTGCCAAGCTGTATGCACCAGCCAATATATAATATATATGCGATGGTGAGTACAGATTATATATAAATAAACATATACACATGTATATATAAATATGCTATAAAGATAATATCATCTTCCATGTACACATACAAGGATCCCCTGTATTTATGAATTTCATTTCATCAAAAAATAAAGTCTGGAAAAAAATTAATTTAGAAACTCATAAACATGACACGACCTTTTCAAAACCTGGTACCAGCTGAAGTTTATCCACTTTACAATCATCTAACAATATTTTTTTTTAAAATTCATTTTACCAATAGAAGACTATTTTGCCAAAATATTGGTTGTTATTATTGTTTTACTCTCCTTCCCTTCCTCCTTCCTCAACTGATCTACTTTATTTTTTGTGTGTAAAACCTGACTATACATTGTTAGCTGTATTCCATGCTCCAAGTTTAAAGCTTAGAAGACAGAGCTAGAAAACATGAGCGACTGTAAGAGACAAGGTGGACAGGCCTTCTGCTCAAGTCACTACCAGAGTCAGTGAATCAACAGTGAACTGATTTCATATTCACAGGCAGATGCTTGAAGACTCACAGCCATCAGCTGTAGAAATGGGTACCTAACATAGAATGCTAGGGAAAATCCCGATATCACAGAATATGTGTGTGTAAACTAAGTTACAGCAGGCATGGTACACTATACATAGTTATGGATAGATATACTTGTTTATGTGAAGACAGTCCTCTCATCCAAGGGCTACAGTTAGAAGTGAATATTAAATCATAGAAACTATTCCTGTGGCAGTGCTCTGCTACTTATCAGTGCTCTTTCTTGCTAAGTACAGCTGAGATAACAAAATAAAACAAGATAAATGACAAGTATCACAAACACATTTCAAACAGCCTCAATGTGTTTATAAATGTATCATTTATGAATCAGTCAACAAAATTGATAACTGACTTACAATATATTGTTGATAAAAGAAAAACTTATATTAAACATAACACTCAATCAAAATTTGATGAGTGTAAAGCTCAGATCTCCATAAAGAAAGTTTCTGATTTTAAAAACTCACACAGAAGAGTTCTGATGAAAGCCTCCATGTGTACTTTGTGTTTTCCTGTCAGTTACTGGGGGCCCCCAGCCCTGCTGTGGGGCCGTGCAACACTCGAGGATTAAGCTTATCTGCGGCAGTTTCCACCAAGCTTGTACGCAGCAGGTTTTCAGCTCGTCCTAAACAGAAAAGGCTCTGGATCTGACTGTGATTTAAACCCACACTTCTCTAATGAAAAGCCAGAGCTGAAAGCTCACGGCCGCTGATAATGAACTGAAGGAATCTGCAAAATAATTTTTACAGAAAGAGGCAGCCAAAAAAATCTGTAGTAAACACTTTAAGACACAACATTTTATGTGAGATGACCACATAAAGTACAACTCAGCTTGATGCATCATGATGATGGTGATAAATCATGGGAACTGCTGACACAAAATAATGTACTTTCAGTCATCAAATCACTGGAGGTGCCCTTATAATCTACCAGGTAGTTACTGAGACATACAAACAGCAAACTAACATGAGTAAACTGGCAATACATATCTTGCCATATCAACAACAATACTTGGTCACATTAATTCTGGATAAACTTTCTTCTTTTGTGCTCAAACTTTCATTTACATTTATCACATCAAAAAATCCTCTATATTTTTTCATAATTGACAAAAAAAAAAAAAAGAAGAAAAACCCCACACAAAACTTGCAGCTGAAATAAAATAAATGTGAGCATTTTGTCTGACAGCTTTTGAGGCTATTTATGAAAATGGAGAGAAACTTCTCACACACAAATATTAACATCCAGATATGTCACAGTCAGACTTTGTAGTTTCTACGCTGACTATCAGGGATGTCCCCACTGAATACCCTGGTTATGATGTAGGTAAGCAGATGATAGCTGTCTGTTTCTATCACTGACTGTCAGGGATGTCCCCACTGAATACCCTGGTTATGATGTAGGTAGGCAGATGATAGCTGTCTGTTTCTATCACTGACTGTCAGGGATGTCCCCACTGAATACCCTGGTTATGATGTAGGTAGGCAGATGACAGCTGTCTGTTTCTATCACTGACTGTCAGGGATGTCCCCACTGAATACCCTGGTTATGATGTAGGTAAGCAGATGACAGCTGTCTGTTTCTATCACTGACTGTCAGGGATGTCCCCACTGAATACCCTGGTTATGATGTAGGTAAGCAGATGACAGCTGTCTGTTTCTATCACTGACTGTCAGGGATGTCCCCACTGAATACCCTGGTTATGATGTAGGTAAGCAGATGACAGCTGTCTGTTTCTATCACTGACTGTCAGGGATGTCCCCACTGAATACCCTGGTTATGATGCAGGCAAGCAGATGACAGCTGTCTGTTTCTATCACTGACTGTCCCCACTGAATACCCTGGTTATGATGCAGGTAAGCAGATGATAGCTGTCTGTTTCTATCACTGACTGTCAGGGATGTCCCCACTGAATACCCTGGTTATGATGCAGGTAAGCAGATGACAGCTGTCTGTTTCTATCACTGACTGTCAGGGATGTCCCCACTGAATACCCTGGTTATGATGTAGGTAAGAAGATGACAGCTGTCTGTTTCTATCACTGACTGTCAGGGATGTCCCCACTGAATACCCTGGTTATGATGTAGGTAAGCAGATGACAGCTGTCTGTTTCTATCACTGACTGTCAGGGATGTCCCCACTGAATACCCTGGTTATGATGTAGGTAAGAAGATGACAACTGTCTGTTTCTATCACTGACTGTCAGGGATGTCCCCACTGAATACCCTGGTTATGATGTAAGTAAGCAGATGACAGCTGTCTGTTTCTATCACTGACTGTCAGGGATGTCCCCACTGAATACCCTGGTTATGATGTAGGTAAGCAGATGACAGCTGTCTGTTTCTATCACTGACTGTCAGGGATGTCCCCACTGAATACCCTGGTTATGATGCAGGCAAGCAGATGACAGCTGTCTGTTTCTATCACTGACTGTCAGGGATGTCCCCACTGAATACCCTGGTTATGATGCAGGTAAGCAGATGATAGCTGTCTGTTCTATCACTGACTGTCAGGGATGTCCCCACTGAATACCCTGGTTATGATGCAGGTAAGCAGATGACAGCTGTCTGTTTCTATCACTGACTGTCAGGGATGTCCCCACTGAATACCCTGGTTATGATGTAGGTAAGAAGATGACAGCTGTCTGTTTCTATCACTGACTGTCAGGGATGTCCCCACTGAATACCCTGGTTATGATGTAGGTAAGCAGATGACAGCTGTCTGTTTCTATCACTGACTGTCAGGGATGTCCCCACTGAATACCCTGGTTATGATGTAGGTAAGAAGATGACAACTGTCTGTTTCTATCACTGACTGTCAGGGATGTCCCCACTGAATACCCTGGTTATGATGCAGGCAAGCAGATGACAGCTGTCTGTTTCTATCACTGACTGTCAGGGATGTCCCCACTGAATACCCTGGTTATGATGCAGGCAAGCAGATGACAGCTGTCTGTTTCTATCACTGACTGTCAGGGATGTCCCCACTGAATACCCTGGTTATGATGCAGGTAAGCAGATGACAGCTGTCTGTTTCTATCACTGACTGTCAGGGATGTCCCCACTGAATACCCTAGTTATGATGCAGGTAAGCAGATGACAGCTGTCTGTTTCTATCACTGACTGTCAGGGATGTCCCCACTGAATACCCTGGTTATGATGTAGGTAAGCAGATGATAGCTGTCTGTTTCTATCACTGACTGTCAGGGATGTCCCCACTGAATACCCTGGTTATGATGTAAGTAAGCAGATGACAGCTGTCTGTTTCTATCACTGACTGTCAGGGATGTCCCCACTGAATACCCTGGTTATGATGTAGGTAAGTAGATGATAGCTGTCTGTTTCTATCACTGACTGTCAGGGATGTCCCCACTGAATACCCTGGTTATGATGCAGGTAAGCAGATGATAGCTGTCTGTTTCTATCACTGACTGTCAGGGATGTCCCCACTGAATACCCTGGTTATGATGCAGGTAAGCAGATGACAGCTGTCTGTTTCTATCACTTACTGTTTGGACAAACATTTCATCTCTACAATCACCCACAATATGACAACAAAAGCCAAGTCTGTCTCTTTATTCCTACAACTTCTACCTTCAATTCTTCCGTCTTTCATGGAGATGATATAAATATTCTTGTATCTGTTCTGACCTGTCTTATGGGCAAATTCATCACAGCATATTTGCCAAGAATTAAGATTAGTATCAAGCTTCTGTGCTTGTGTGTGGCTAGCATGCACACACACCTAACATAAAAATCATTTACAAATTGTAGAAATCAGTGTAGCATACACATGTAGTATTTACAGATTACAAATGTAGCATTTAATGTTAGAAAAAACTGATTAATGTGCACAAGCTTACATCTGAGTGTAGGGGAGAAAAAGCTGACACACAGTCTGGTGTCCTCTACCCCACCCAACCCCACCAACCAGTGACTCCTTGTGTATATTTTCTCCTGATGATTGCCTTCTTGCCACAGTGGAAGCCTAGCACAGAAATGATGTAAGTGAAACTGGCAGCAAAAATCATGTAGACAGCAATGTAAGAACCACTGAAGAACATATCAGAGCAAACAGACAGCAATGTAAGAACCACTGAAGAACATATCAGAGCAAACAGACAGCAATGTAAGAACCACTGAACATACCAGAGCAAATAGACAGAAATGTAAGAACCACTGAAGAACATACCAGAGCAAATTGACAGCAATGTAAGAACCACTGAACATACTTGAGCAAAGAGAATTCTCATTTGTCTAGTGACAAGCCACTCTACATAGTACAGACATACTGTAACAAGAAGAAACTGTAGTGAGTGTGGAGCCATGCAAGCAGACTTGCTGGTGATATGGAAGTGTTATATAAGTTATATAACAGTGTGCCCTGGCATTTTACATCTCAAGAAAACATCAATCAAACAGAATGTCACCGTCAACAAAAAAAAAAACAAAAAAACCTTTTAACTCTTAGATTCTTATATCTTATATCCTTCCCGTGCCATTAAACGTCACAAAGGCCTCGCAAGGTAGTTCGCCAGTTTTGGAAAGCTTTTCAACCTCATCAAGGGATTTTATGCCTATTAATTTGGCGAATGTTAACAATGTCCTCTTTAGAGTTTCACGTGCTCTGCCTCTTTTTCTTTGGCCTGTTGTGTTCCACTTGATAGCTTGTTTTGGGATTCTCTGATAATTTCTTCTCATCAAGTGACCAACATACGTCCATCTTCTTTTCCTGATCACCCATGAGACTGGTTGTTGTTCAGTCATCTGTCTTAACTCTGCATTGTTCTTGAATTCATTCTACTTGATGCCAAGTGTTTTCCTTAGACATCTGCTTTTAAAAGAGTCTAATTTATTGTTTATTTCTTTAGTTGTTTTCCAGTTTTCACATGCATAAATGAGGGTGGACATTACATTTGAACTGAATAGTCTTAACTTGGTTTTTGTGATTATATATGTTTTTATGCCATATGTTCTCAAGATTCTTGAAGATCGATGCTGCTTTTGCAATTCTAACTTCCTTTCTGGTGTCACCATCCTGGTCTATGTAGTTGCCATCCTGGTCTAACTGTGAAGAGCTCTTAGATTACTAAGAGTTTTTTAACTCTCAGATTACCAAGAGTTTATCTCTAAAATAACTGCAGCCATATGATTTTCTTCTTGAATTTAAACTGCCATAAATGCTGAAGAGGCATGTATGATATCTAAGTAGTTAAACATGGCAAACCTGTATGGCGGTGAGAAGTATAAGCTGCCAAAGTACAGAAAATGACGCTTACTTACACAAGCAAGAAAATGTGAAAATATTTTCAGCAAAAACTATCAGGTTCAGCACATGCAGGCTCAGTGCCAGAAATGAAATGATAAGAGTGTGAAATGGAAGTGAGAAGATAATGGTGGAGTCATTTGAGTAAACACATTTACAAAATATACTAGAAAGTTAATTCCTCATTTATAACATAAGTGCAGGCAAGCTGGCTGTAGTCTAGAGCTTTGATTGTTTTCTTCTCACACACAACCTAGATTTGATGCTGAGCGTTTGAACAATTTCCTATCATTCTTGCCCCCTTACCTACACGATACACACAAACATATGGCTAGAAGAGGCCAGAATTTCTCTCATGACTGTCACACTGAAAGCCACCAGCAGCCGGAACATCCTGTCAAGACTTGTTCATATAAAAGTCCAAATAAAAAAACAATCCTACAACCAGAGAACTGATGAAACTATGCTCCAATAGTGGGCTGAAGATGGGAGTGAGCTAGGGAAAGCTGCTTAGAACTGACTTCCCTAGTGTCAGCTTCTAGCTTGTCTGTACTAGACACTCACACAGCTAGATACAGATAGCAGGTAAAACCCAAGCTTTATTCAGCTCTGTCCTGTGGACATGATCCCATTGTTTTTCTGCTGAATAATCTAGTCTATACACATTAGCTAGTCAAGTACAGTAATGTCCTCTAGAGTTTCTTTCTTTAATGTTTTCTCTAAGCAAGCTAATCAACCTGCTCACACACAAAGAAAGAAAGAAAGAAGTAGTGTCAGAGATGACCATAAGAAAGAGGAAACACAACAACCAGACACTTATATTCTTTCTACAAACTATATCTATATAATAATAATCTTATGTTAACAAGCACTGCTTCATGGCTGCAAACCATAACAACAAAGTTTATTATGACAAATAATACCCTATATAACAAAACAAAAAAGCATAGTTTTACCAAAGCCTTACATAATGCATCAATAACACTAGAACGGTTTGACTATGTAACTTAATACTGGAACACAAAGATGGTAGTAGAGTCAGCATTTGTTGACCTCACACTGGAGAATTAAGGGCAACAAAGATGGTAGTAGAGTCAGCATTTGTTGACCTCACACTGGAGAATTAAGGGCAACAAAGATGGTAGTAGAGTCAGCATTTGTTGACCTCACACTGGAGAATTAAGGGCAACAAAGATGGTAGTAGAGTCGGCATTTGTTGACCTCACACTGGAGAATTAAGGGCAACAAAGATGGTAGTAGAGTCAGCATTTGTTGACCTCACACTGGAGACTTAAGGGCAACAAAGATGGTAGTAGAGTCAGCATTTGTTGACCTCACACTGGAGAATTAAGGGCAACAAAGATGGTAGTATAGTCAGTATTTGTTGACCTCACACTGGACACAGCAGCACTGACATAGTCTGTGAGGTCACTGTTTGCTTCTTTTACAAGTCAATTCTAAGAACCTGTAACAAACACTCTCTCATTCACTTGTCACTTTAAGTGACAAAAATTACTTTATTAACTCTCTCATTCACAGGAGAGCTGTTAGGAAGGCAAAGTTCTGAAAGGGACATGTAAATGAATGAATGAATGATAGTCTTGTGTGTTCTCCTGCTTGTACATGATAAATTTTAACTTTTTCTTGTTTTGAACTATTACCCAGTTCACATAAATTTGTGCACAATCTGAAGCACTCACAGCTTGAGATTATATGAAGATTTCTATGTAAATATCCAGTATACAAATGTTGTGAGATGGCAGGACATATCTGAGAGAGTCCTAAGTGTAAGAACATGGCCCAAGAGAAAAACACAAGGTAAACTTTACAACTTCCACAACAATAAAACTGCAAATCATGCTTACAGATACACAACAGTTGTATGAACAGTTCACTTGGAATTCACAGCAAGAAGGCAAGTGATCAAGTCACAGTGGAGAGAACCATCTCACCTGACATCACATGGATCAACCCCGTCTTATTTTATGTTTTATTCTTAGACAAAAATCCACATAAAAAAGCATATATTATAGGTCATTATATACAAGCAAATAATTTACCCAGGTTAACTGTATGTTTGTATATTAACTGTTACTGGTACTGCTGGATGGCTGCTGCTGCTGCAGCAGTCAAATGGTTTTGTTCTGTGGCTGAGAGTTGATAATTTTAAGTGCTATAAACAGGGAAAAAAACAAAAGGTAGAGTCATGATCTGAAGCAGTTGTGTTATTGCTCTGTTCTCTACAGTTGAGTTTCCTGCAGGAAGGGTTAGAAAACTGCATAACTAGAATGTAAGTATTGATGTAAAGAAAGAGATGAGCACACCATATGTTGTTATGGACACTAAAAGTCTTAGTTTGGGATTCATGGAGTCTAGATGCTGACTCTGTATACACTGATACATGTTAGCTTGACAGTCTGACAGTCCCCTACAACATGCTCATAGACTTGATACATGATGGAGCAGACGGACTTCAGATGTGAGTAACTAGGCTGTTTATGCTGGTCAGGAAAACAAAAACATGACTAACAAAGTTTAGTTCACTCAGTTTAGTTGCATGATTCCATGACACTTTTTCTCATGTCTAGTGGTTTGCACTAGTGTTTGAGTATAAATGATGACAGCTTTGAGAATAACTGTGTGGGGGGGGGGGGGGGGAAGAGTTATCATACCATCATATAGAGGATTCTACATTTCATCATACAGGTGACAAGATTACAGATCTAGTACAGATATGGGTGACAAGATTACAGATCTAGTACAGATATGGGTGACAAGATTACAGATCTAGTACAGATATGGGTGACAAGATTACAGATCTAGTACAGATATGGGTGACAAGATTACAGATCTAGTACAGATATGGGTGACAAGATTACAGATCTAGTACAGATATGGGTGACAAGATTACAGATCTAGTACAGATATGGGTGACAAGATTACAGATCTAGTACAGATACTGTGACAAGATTACAGATCTAGTACAGATATGGGTGACAAGATTACAGACCTAGTACAGATACTGTGACAAGATTACAGATCTAGTACAGATATGGGTGACAAGATTACAGATCTAGTACAGATACTGATGACAAGATTACAGATCTAGTACAGATACTGATGACAAGATTACAAATCTAGTACAGATACTGATGACATGATTACAGACCTAGTACAGATACTGATGACAAGATTACAGATCTAGTACAGATACTGATGACAAGATTACAAATCTAGTACAGATACTGATGACATGATTACAGACCTAGTACAGATACTGTGACAAGATTACAGATCTAGTAGAGATATGGGTGACAAGATTACATATCTAGTACAGATATGGGTGACAAGATTACAGATCTAGTACAGATACTGATGACAAGATTACAGATCTAGTACAGATACTGATGACAAGATTACAGATCTAGTACAGATACTGATGACAAGATTACAGATCTAGTACAGATACTGATGACATGATTACAGACCTAGTACAGATACTGTGACAAGATTACAGATCTAGTAGAGATATGGGTGACAAGATTACAGATCTAGTACAGACAAATAATTTACATGTTCAACAAGTAGATATGAACAGATGAATAAAACCTTCTTTGTCTCTGCTACTCACTCAGCAGAAACAGTACAACAATTTTTTTTACAAATACTCTTTTGTGCAAATGTCACATTTTAAATGAAAAATTTCAAGGTTATGTTTTAAAAAATCCAGTTCATTTCACATTTTTTATTACATTACTATCATTTCTTGGACTTTCACTGATCCATTATTTTTATACCATAACCCTTGACCTTTAACACATGATTCACAATGTTTTCCATACAATCTGAGAGAAACTCTGAAAGCCAAAGTAATCTCTGTGAACATTTCAGGAGCAGGCTTGAACTGGTTAAGAGCATTTATTCTCTCTTTACAAATGAAATAAAACATTATGCAGGAAACTTCCAGAAACATATGAATAAAATATGAGAAATTATATGTACAGCATATATATATATATGTGTATGCAACACAGTAAACACTGTTCTTCTCAGAAGATGGCTTAAAGTGGGTATATGTTAGTTGTAGCTCCTCTCTCATTCTACCAATATATAAATATCTATAATAAACCCTTGACTTAACAGAACTGATAAAATGGATTTCACTTATAAAGGATTGGACAAATAATTAGAAAAAAAAAATCTTGAACATCAGATTGTGCACATTTTATAGTTCACTTGTTTTGAGCAGTGTAGAGTAGACTGAGGGTGCCTCGGAATAGTGATATCAAGATTACTGAATAAACACTGCTGTACTACTAGCACTATGCTCACAACAAAATATCCTTCAACTTTACTGCCAAAAATGTCAGTAAATATTACATATTCTGTATTATCATGTAATGATTGTATATTGTACAGTACTGTATACTATATTAATACTTATTTTAACATTAAAAACAAAAGGAAATAGTCAAAAGTGGATCCCCTCCCCGTGACATTCAGCTTAAAGGACTTTAGCATTAAGACAAACCCCTTTCCCTCTATTAGTCCATTAAATAGATGGGTTACTCTGTGTGTGTGTATCTATATGATGCTTCAGAGAGAATAAAAAAACCACTATAAAATATTATTTAACTCTGGGAGGTGCTCTTGCACAAAAGTCATCTTTCCTCTATAAAGAACATCATCACTTGTGATGAAAGCTGATGTTTTAATCAACTGCTCTGATGCGGTTCACAAAACTGAAGCTGTATAACTGTCAAGAAAAGCTTATTCAAAATATGCTCACAACAACCTCTGTAAGAATGATATAAACATAGTTCTAAGCCACACAAAAAAATAAGCAAACAATGATATCCGCATCAGCAGCTCAGAATGACTGTTCAGTATCAGACAGGATTAACATGTAGTACATCTACCAGCAAATCCAGTGAGCCTTTCTCGGTCTCAGAAAACTTGCTATTTTTAGATGGTGATGTCCGTCTCTGTGACATCTTCTAACACAGCCCTATAATCTGGAGGTGGCGACGGCTCTCCAACACTTAGATCTGAACTGTATCCACTTGAGGTGTTGGACATTAACTTTGCTGAGCCAACTCCATTCCGGGACTTATTTTCTCTAATTCTGACTCTTCCATCTAGCAAAGGCTGGTTAGCATCATCATCGTTGTTTGACTCTGTGGTCAAGGAGGCTGGCTCAGAAGGCTGGGGGTAGCGAAGGTATAGCTGATACCTGGAAAATGGATTTGCAGATGAGGATGCTGGTGATGTCAGTGATGATGGTGGTGGTTTATGTGTGTTCCTGGACCCAGCACTGCTTGCTGAAGCTGCTCCTGTACCATACACTCTGGTGTTACTCTGAAATTTTGGCATCTCATTTGGTTGTGATTTTACATTCAGTAAGCTGGATCCAGTCCCTGATACAGCTTTGCCAGTTGCAGAGGCCACAGTGCCGCCTGATTTTGCGGTTGGACAGGTGACAGGCACAGAGCCGCTAGACTCCCCATGACCAGAATTTCTATAATCTGCAGGGAAAGACGCAGCCGATCCCTGGCTAAGTCTGTTTTTGTCTGGCGATTTAAAATCTATGCTGTTTCTGCTGCTACCAGTACTGTCACTCAGAGAAGATGAAGGTTTTGAATGTCGAAGCCTGAGAGCATTTGGGTCCGGATATCCAAAGCTGGATGTGGCAAGAGAATAAGGAGGAGGTGACTCTAGCGTTTCAGTGTCTCGCTGACCTTGCAGTGATACTGGGACTAAATATTCATCATTGTCCACGCCACCTATTGAGGAATGCCCTGTTCCATCGTAACTGCTACTATGACCACTGTCAGTGTCATCTGGCTGATGGACATCGGCCACTGTATGCATCTAAAGAAAAAAACATAATTCAAAAGATATCAGTGACTGTGTTAAACTTCTACAGATAAAACTTGTGAGAGATCAACTTTGAGAAATCTGATGCTGTTGGGAGATTCTCCAGCTGCCGTGCGTGGGGGAAACTCCTCCCGGCCAATGAAGAAAAATGTGACTAGGGTTGCCACGCAGAGTCACCGTGGAAATGGTGAAGGAAAGGAGTAAGTGAAGTAACCAGTAGTATCAAGGTCAGTACTATTCAAATCACGGCACCTCTGCTCTAGATGCTGGCCACGTCCTATATACACTCATACTGGGGCAGACTGCCTAAATCGGCTTAACCCAGGGGTTAAACTAAGACACTGCTGGCAAGATTCTCCAGATGCCACGCGTGGAGTGAAACTCCTCCCGGCCAATGAAGAAAATGTGAAAAAGCGATTAGGGTTGCCATGTGGCACAGCTGTGAGAAGGTGATGGAAAGGATAAAGTGAAGCTTAATCGGTAGGTCCAGTAGTCTCATGGCGAGAGCTACTCATACCACAGCACCTCTGCTCTAGAGGCCGGCCATGTCTGATATACACCCATACTGGTGAAATATGCCTAAACCAGCTTAACTCAGAAGTGAAACTTGATGAATACTCATGTCACGGTACCTCCGGTCTAGAGGTCGGTCATGTCCTAAACACGCCCATACTGGGATAATATGCCTAAACCAGCTCAACCCAGGGGTGAAACTTACTAGTGGCCTCCTGGACAAAAGCTCCATCCTGGTCACAACTAGGAAGGGTAACAGCCACAACCACAAAATGCTAAAGTCGGAGACACTGGACCAGTGCAGTCTGGATAGGCGATCACCTCTCATCCGACAGGGATGTATGTGTATCCTAATCACGCTGAGGTTTTTCAGTGAGAAAGTTCAACGTTGGACTGGATGGGCAAACGCCTCTCACCCGGTGATGATATACTGATATCCAAAACACTTTGAGGCTTTCTGATGAAAAAGTCCAACTCTAGGGTGGATGGGCAACCACCTCTCACCCGGCAGGGATATACTGATATCTAAACCACGTTGGGGCGTCTGAGTGGCGAAGTGGTTAGTGCACTGGTCTCTCATGGCAAAGGTCGGGGGTTCAAATCCGGCCGGAGGCATCCCAGTCACCCAGCTGTAGAAATGGGTACCCGATTTCTTCTGGAGTTGGGGAAGGAAAGGAGGCCAGGCGTGATACTGACCATATCATCCTCTAGTGTGCTGACAGGTCAAAGAAAATACAGGCACTAACACCATATCCCTATGTGCCTCCAAGGCATGAGAGGATTACCTTTACCTTTACCTAAACCACGTTGAGGTTTTCCAGTGAGAAAGTCCAATGCTAGGCTGAATGGGCAACCACCTCTCACCCGGTGGGGATATACTAATATCCAAAACATGTTGAGGTTTTCCGGTGAGAAAGTCCAACTCTAGATTAAACTGGTGCAACGAAAACCACGGTGTCACGCAATCCTGCTTCTGTGACCCACCAAGAATTCAGGCCCAAGCCCCTCGATATTCTGAACCTTTTGTGATCCTCTCGGGGATCTCTTGTTGGCCCTCTGGGACCACAGGGGACCATGGATCACATTGAGGACCACTAGAGTAAATTCAGCAGGATCAAGGGGCGATCTTGGTGGTAGAAGCGAATGAAGAAGAAGAAGAGAAATCTTGACAAACTGGTTAAATTTCAGCCTGAGATTAGCAACAGAAAGTTGTCTTTTTTCCCATAAAATTATATATTATTATTATATACCATATGAATAAACATTTAGAAAACAATGGCTAGAAGATGAGCTGTTTATGAAAATGATAATGACGCTTGTCAAGATGACACCAAACTATGAGTGAAAAAGTATCTTACAACATGTCACTAGCCCAGGAAAAGATCAAAATTCAAAGTACAGCTTTTGTTGAAAGTGTACTGCTTTAGCACCATTATAAAGATGAAATACTGTAAGCCAAACCAGCTCAAGTCCAGGTGCATCTGTACTCTTCTCTATTCATATTCTTTCTCAAAAACTGTTGATATTTACAAGAGCCTACCTGATCATCATCATCAGCTGCAGAAGCAGCTGGGTTAAAGCCAGGGGCAATCATGTCTGGTATAGATAATCTTCTCTTCCCACTGTTCAAAGGTACCATCTCAGACTCTTCTATTTGTTCCTTCTTCCAGCGTGGTAAATTCAGGTAGTGAGGGTCTGCCTTGTTAATCTGGCAATAACAAGAAACTAACATCTAATTTCTGTACCAGTTCTCTTGAGTTTCTTCACATGATAGAACCAAACATGAAGACCTAATTTCTGCTTTAGTTCTCTTGTAGACTTTGTTCAAATATAAAGATCTAAATTTTCTCCTATGTCACTTGTTCATTTCTTTCTTTTCTCACTCTTTCACAATGCCTAAAGAAGGTCAAACAGACTAGGGACATGTCTGTATCTGACTGGTCTGCCTGAAATTGTAAGCCTGGGTTCCAGGCAGCTGATGGCATGGCGTACATCACCAAGCACAGGCATCAAGTTAAATGGCTAGTAGATTACAGGACTTGACTGAATCCCTGGAACAGACCTTACAGGAAAGCTTCTTGGTAGAGAAGGCTGCACCTAACATCCTGGCTGAAGCAGTGCAGCATCCTATTTGTAATAAGTGAGCTCAGGTCTTGACCTCATTAAAGTAAGCATCTGTTTCTAAAAATCTACATGTAATACATATAAGCAATGAGAAATGTCTAAGTATTTTTATATTTATATGATGTGCATATCAAACCTCTGCACGTTTACTCTTGTCCTTGGAGTTCTGGGACACGTTCATGTAGTTAGCTCCTGACAGAGTTGGGGACATCTTCAGGTAGCCGTCGCTGTCGGTGGCTATGCACGGCTCTCTCGACTCCTCATCTGCTGGCTCCCCTAACATCTTGATGTACGGGGAGGACAAGTCCAGGTAGTACTGGAGAGTGAAAACATCATCTTTCACACAGTGTACTGCACACAAACTCAACTGTCTCTCATGGTGAAGCCGATGCTTCATATTCAGTGAAACCCACCACCCCCCCCAGTTATACTGTAGAAATGTACAGCTGGCTCCTTCTGGGGTTGGGGAAAGAAAGGAAACAAGAAGTGATGGCTGGTGGCCACATTACCTTCAAGTGTGCTGATAATATGGGAACTAACAGCATATCCCCAGATGTTTCACTGGTATGCTAGATATAACTTTTAAAACACGTATACACTCAAACTGAGACATCACCTAGTAATAATCCGTATACAGGTTGTCATGGTAATACCAGATGCAGGCAAAATTCTTGTTACGAGATGTAATTTAGATATAAAAATTTAAACAAAAAAATAAAACAAGCTACATTTCTTCTAAAAATCAAGCTTATTATGAACATGAAATGGTGACTGAAGAGAAGAATCATGAGTATTTAGAATCTGGATCTCAGAAGAAAACATAAACTGTGCCTGCTTGCACTGTGGGGTCACAAAGTGCACAATCTGCTGTGATTCACTCATTACTTCACATAACCAGGCCACCATGGAGCACACTGGCCAGTGTGCCTCTTCATCTTGTGCAATCCTTCCATGTTTTCAGTCAGTTCAAATAGTTTTACATTTTCTTCCCCACACCACTCTCTGTTGACAGTCTGTTTCCAGACATTACCAAGTTCTCTAACTTCTGCCTTGTCATGACACAGCCAAGAACTTTGGGATTTTTTATCACAATTTTAACTAGTTTTGTTTTCACTGTTCTGAAGCCAACAATGACATACACTGCACAAGAAAACAATGCACACCCACCTGCTTCAGTTTCTAAGACAACAAGAATCATATCAGCTGCTGGTTATATAGTGTTAACATACAAAGAAAACACAAAAGAATGGAAGGATTACAGCAGGCACACTAGAACTGATAAAACAATCTAGAGATATGAAGACGCAATGGAAAGTGACAAATAACAACAAAGAGGAATATAAATCTTTAACAAAAGAAGTACGAAGAAACATAAGAAAAGACAAAAAAACAATACATACAAGATTGTTGTGAAAGACCAGTAGGACATCAGAAGTGTGGAAGAGATAGTGAAATGTTTAAAGAAATGAAGACACTGACAAGAAATGTCATGCCTAAGCTAAATGTAATTTGTGATGAGATGGGGAATACCTTGACAGAGACAGAGGAAATTCTAGAAAGATGGAAGGAATATTGTAGAGGAATGTATGAAACAACCGACTGTGGAAGCAGAAATCTACAATGTGAATTATTATTGGAGGAGAAAGAACCCAAACCGACAATAGAAGAAGTTTTATGGGCAATAAAGAATCTGAAAAATGGTAAATCACCAGGATGTGATGAGATAACAGCTGAACTTATTAAAGCAGGAGGAAAGGGATTTGCAACAATCTGTCATGCACTGTGCAAAAAGATATAGCATTCAGGTATTTGGCCAAAAGAATGGAAAAGAACTGTATTCATACCACTGAAAAAAAAAAGGGTAACCTGAAATTATGCACAAACTACAGAACCGTTGCCCTGATTATTCATGCCAGTAAAATTCTGTTAAAAATCATAATGGGTAGACTTCGTAAGAAAACTGAAGAAGAAGTCAATATGGTCCAAGCTGGTTTCAGGCAAGGGAGAGGATCAAGAGATCATATATTCAATATAAGATTAATAATAGAGAAATGCAGAGAGTTTAATGTGAATCTATATTTATCCTTTATAGACTACTCAAAGGCATTTGATTGTGTACAACACCAGAAACTTTGGGAAATATGGAAAAAACGGGATTTCCAACACATTTGATACAATTAACATCACTGCTGTATCTAGACCAACAGGCAACTGTAAGAATAAATGGTGAAACAACAACTTGGTTTGACATAAAACAAGGGGTCCGTCATGGGTGCACATT
Source organism: Achatina immaculata (assembly GCA_009760885.1). Classification (NCBI taxonomy): domain Eukaryota; kingdom Metazoa; phylum Mollusca; class Gastropoda; order Stylommatophora; family Achatinidae; genus Lissachatina; species Lissachatina immaculata. Next base: position 9,883,503 of record CM019700.1, read on the forward strand.
GTTGCCTTACTTATTTAACTTGTATACTAAAAATATAATGAGGAATGTTAGAGAAAATGTAGATAAAGAATATTACGATGCCATACCATTTGGAGGTTATGAAATATCAGAGATTAGATATGCTGATGATACAGTATCACTGTCCACAACAAAGAAAGGAAGTGAAAGACTAATTATGTCAGTCTGTAAGAACAGTGAAGAGCAAAACATATGTATCAATGAGGAAAAATTGGAAGGCGGAGAGTTTTGAATATCTTGGATCACTGCTAACTAACAATGGAGATACAATGAGGGAACTTATAAAGAGGACATCTATCGCTCTTCAGAATGTAAAACAACTAAAGAATCTGTGGAGAGGAACAGACAGAACTGCAAAAATAAAATTTTTAAGGGCATACATCTTTCCCATCGCAACATATGCCTGTGAGACCTGGACACTTAACAAAACAGCTGAGAAACAAATAAATGGCTTTGAATGTAAATGCTACAGAAGAATTCTTCAAATATCATGGACATAGAAAAGAACAAATATATCCATACTACAACAACTTTATACTGAAAGAGGATTAAACAAAGAAAACTTAAATATTTTGGACATATCAAACATCTTGATAATATAGAGAAGACTGTCTTGGAAGGGTACATAATAGGAAAAAGAGAGAGAGGAAGACCAAGGCAAAGATGGGTGCAAGACTTCGTTGATGATCTGCAAATGGATGCACCAACAGCAGGGCATCTTGCTCACAGCCGAGAGGCCTACAGTTCGGCAAGGGACATGCATATGAATGAATGAACATAGAATGTATGGTGTTGGTATGTTTGTAACACTCTCCATCTCTCATATTTACTTCAGAACTTCACCCTACTATTTTCTTCTACCTGTTTTACATTGGCTTCCAGGAAGTCACCCATTTGTGCCACAAGCAAAGAGAAACCTGGCCTCTCATCTGGCTCCACCTTCCATGTCTGTAACATAACTCTGTACCTGTAACATGAACAATATGAACATTATGTTATCACTTTATTTCAAAATTAAAAACAAAACAGTACACATTTATGCACAATGAACCAATGACATGAACATTTCAGGACAGATTTAGCTTTGTCTATGTTTTTTTTTTCAGCAGCACAATCCCAAACTGATGGAAAATGAATTTCACATGATGTCCCTTTTCCTCCCTCAAGCACGGACAACCGTGAGTATAGTCTTATCATACTGCTGGCCATATAAAAAACTTTTTAACTCTTCCCGAGCGTATTGGCGCTATCCTGCCGCTTCCGCTTTCAATGCTGAGAGCGTATTGTCAGGATTGTTTGTTTCGTTAAAACAAGCGGTGTAACATTTAGATTGTACATATTTCGTCCGCGATTCCGGTGACACTTTCAAAATGGCGAATGCGTGCCTAGTTACGAGCGATGCCGAGCGAGAACAAGGACACGAAGCATGGAAATTTTTCAATTTTTGACGACGTAGATAGGGGTATGGACATAGCCTATGGCCACCCCGCTGCTCTTGAGTGTTTTCTAAGTAGATTTAGACATATTTAGACTACTAGAGAAGTAGTTAGGAGGTTATTTCAGACATTCATTCAGCGAAAATGCCATACGGAGTCACACTACGAGATCGATAAGTAGATCTACACATCTTAGATGGTAAATAGAGGTAAGAAGCGCGAATCTAGACCTAGCCAATGGTGAGCTGGCCACAACCAGTGTCTAAAAACATCACATTACTTCTTTTTTCCTAAAAAACTCTGCATTTATGAAATTTTCATTCATTTAGCTACACTTTGACACATATTATGTATACGGAAGTAAATGGAAATACTGTTTTCCATCCCATTTTACAACTAGACCCCCTTACAGACAAGACCCGCGTTTTACTCCCGCACGCAACGACACGTCCGTGTTTCTTCCTCCAGCACGGAAAGAGTTAAAAATATGTGGATGTAAAACAACTGTCATCACGTGGCTTCATTTCCACAGTTGGAAGTCAGTAAATTTAAACTATCAAAAACAATTACAAATAAGAATGACATATGATAAAACATGAAGGCTGTGTTGTTTGATGGCAACAAATGTTCATGTGGTCTTTGGTGCTGTTTGGTGGGGTTTATCCAGTATGTCTAACCCTGCAGGCAAAAAATCATCACTGGACACAACAGGAAGTTGACAACTTTGTCATCTTTTGAAACTTGAGAATAATGTACATATCTTGTAGCAAACTGCTGTTCACATATCACTGAGCTTCATTTCTGCAACTCTTCAGTGTGGTAATTACTAACACTATCTCAGTCAGGAACACCACATAATACTCATACAATGGACTCCATCTCACTGTGGTATACATGGGAATGAAACAGCAGACATACTAGCAAAAAATGTTGGCAGATTACCATAGCCACAAACTAGCATAACATACAAAGAGCTAAATCATGACAGAAATAACTTACAAGAAAAAATGCTCAAAAGAACCTGGCCATCAAAACAAAACAAACGATGCTTACTACCAAATCAGCAGAGAAGAGTAAATGATTACTTCTTGGCTACACATTGGTCACAGCAAACTGATGTGCCATCTCTTTCACAAGATTGGTCCAACCAATAACTGCATATGTGGCACCAGTCATAAAAAACTGAGGTGCCATCTCTTTCACAAGTTCAGATTGGTCCAACCAATAACTGCATATGTGGCACCAATCATAAAAAAACTGAGGTGCCATCTCTTTCACAAGTTCAGATTGGTCCAACCAATAACTGCATATGTGGCACCAATCATAAAAAAACTGAGGTGCCATCTCTTTCACAAGTTCAGATTGGTCCAACCAATAACTGCATATGTGGCACCAATCATAAAAAAACTGAGGTGCCATCTCTTTCACAAGTTCAGGTTGGTCCAACCAATAACTGCATATGTGGCACCAGTCATAAAAAACTGAGGTGTCATCTCTTTCACAAGCTCAAAATCAGCCAGACAAATGCACATGTGGAACAAGCAAGATGACTGGAGAATATATTCTACAAGAGTGCCCAACATATGATGAACAGTGAAAACAGATGTGACCAATGCATATAGCAGTCCATGAAAAGCTGTATGGGGAGGTACACAGCTACTTCAGAAGTGTACAAGTCTATGTTTGAACATGGTCAAAGAGGAAGAAGATTTGGAACAATATAAGATGGAGAAGTATGTACCAGTAAATGTTAACAACAGCAGTTATGCAACTCTGACACTGTTTTTTATATATATATATCTCTTACCTTATATCCTTCCCATGCCGTTAAACGTCACATAAAGGCCGCATGGTAGTTTGCCAATTTTTTTCCTCTTTTCGGCAAGCTTTTCAACCTCATCAAGGGATTTTATGCCTATTAACAATGTTATCTTTAGAGTTTCACGTGGTCTGCCTCTTTTTCTTCGGCCTGTTGTGTTCTACTTGATAGCTTGTTTTGGGATTCTCTGATTGTTTCTTCACATCATGTGACCAACAATATGTCCATCTCCTTTTCCTGCTGATCACCCATGAGACTGGTTGTTGTTCAATGATCTGTCTTATCTCTGCATAGTTCTTGAATTCGTTCCACTTGATGCCGAGTATTTTCTTTAAGCATTTGTTTTCAAAAGAGTCTAACTTCTTGTCTATTTCTTTAGTTGATTTTCAGCTTTCGCATGCATAAATGAGAGTGGGTATCACATTTGAATTGAATAACCTTAACTTGGTTTTTGTGCTTATAACTTTTGAATTCCATATGTTCTCAAGATACAATCACAGCATATAAATTAAAACAGTTCAGAATGTGATACAACCACAGCCTATAAATTATATGTGATAAAGAATGTGATAGACTCACAGCTTATCACTGGCATATGGTGGTTTCTCCATGCGGTAGCCAGACTTCAAAAGTCCTATAAACTTCTCATTGATTTCTATACCAGGGTATGGGTTCCCGCCTGCAGAAAATAAAACACACAAGTTCACGTAAATACAGTAATCAACATAATCAGCAACAGCCAGAACCAGTGCTGGCTAACTGGAGCCTGAGCTGGTTAACCAGGGCTAAGATTTGTGTTTTTTTTTTGTTTAAACAGTTTGCACTGGGTGCCTGAATGGTAAAGTGGTTAATGCATTAGTCTCTCATAGAAAGATCAGTGGTTTGAAGCTGGCTGGCGGTGGGCACTGATCTGTAGAAATGGGCACCTAGCTTCTGCTAGATCTGGGGAAAGAAAGGCGACCACATCACCTTCTAGAAAATATAGACGCTAACACCATATCTTCTATGTGACTCCTAGACCTAGTAGGGCCTTTACCTTACATAGTTTCCACTCTTTTTTTTGTGGTAGGGCATGTCACAAAATATCACGTCCTTGTTTTCTGACATCTGTACATGTAGTGCAGTATGGTATGTCTTATTTTGCTTGCAGGTAATCCCTGTCTCCAGCACCTCCATTTTTACAGCTACTTTGATGGGAGGGCACCTACATTCTTGTATTTAGTCTGTGGGGTGAGAAAGAGGTAATGAGATAAAGATGGAGTGCCCATTATGTTGCAGCTTAGTGAGAACTCTGATATAGGAGACTACCACCATCTTCATATATACTCACACACAAAGAGATGAAAGTCATGAAAATCAGCTATCACCATCACATGTCATGCAGAGCAAAACACAAAGTCCAACTACTGGTTCTAACACTATAGTTCTACATTTTCTATCACTAACAAAGATAGCATACACTGTTCTCACATGACTTCAGTGACTCACCTAGAGAGAAAAGCTCCCACAGTAGGATACCATAAGACCACCTGGGGAGGGCAAAATGGAATAAGAAATATTCATATTTTTACTAAACACTAACAGTTTGTTAACTCTTCCGAGGCGTATGTCAGGATACTGACATTTCCGGTTTCAACGTTGCGAGCGTATGTCAGGATCCTGACAATTGTTTGTTTCATTAAAACAAGCGGTGTAACATTTAGATTGTACATATTTCGTCCGCGATTCCGGTGACACTTTCAAAATGGCGAATGTGTGCCTAGTTACGAGCGATGCCGAGCGAGAAAAAAGGACGAGAAGCATGGAAAATTTTCAATTTTTGACGATGTAGATAGGGGTATGGACATAGCCTATGGCGACCCCGCTGCTCTTGAATGTTTTATACGTAGATCTAGACATATTTAGACGACTGGAGAAGTAGTTAGGAGTAGTTAGGAGTAGTTAGGAGGTTATTTCAGACATTCAGTAAGCGAAAATGCCATACGGAGTCACAATACGAGATCGATAAGTAGATCTACACATCTTAGATGGTAAATATGGGTAAGAAGCGCGAATCTAGACCTAGCCGATGGTGAGCTGGCCACATTCAGTGTCTAAAAACACCACATTACTTCTTTTTTCCTAAAAAAACTCTGCATTTATGAAATTTTCATTCATTTAGCTACACTTTGATACATATTACGTATACGGAAGTACATGGAAACACTGTTTTCCATTCCATTTTACAACTAGACCCCTTGCTGACAAAGACCCGCGTTTTACTCCAGCACGCCATGACACGTCCGTGTTTCTTCTCCCGCACGGGAAGAGTTAAGTGATAATATTTTTCACTAAACTTAACCATCTGTTAACTGGTAATCATCATCATCATGTGCCATGCCGACTGGCGTTGGCTATTATGCTTTTCCAGAGTACACGATCCTTCATGCAGGCCATCAGCTCAGTTGGTGATCTCCTCTCATACTATCCCATCAGACTGTCCAGTATCATTTCTCTTGGTCTGCTCTCAATCTTCTTCCTTCTATTTTTCCTGTTGTTATAATATTTTCAGTGCTACCTCTTCTCATTGCATGTCCTATGAAAGTACATTGTCTCTCTCTTATTTTGTTTTGACAAGATTTTTTGTCTCTGATAAAACTGGTAATATTTTATCTAAATATAAAGTACTCTATTTCCACTGTAAAACAAACAACAAAGGTTTGCAGTCACAAAAAAATGCTATTAAAAATGCTGACAAGACATAAAAGTTGTAAAAACAAGTACCTAAATTCACAAAACAATTAGACTCCAAGACAGATGTTAGTGTTAAATACATACATGTTGTTTGTCTAATTTGCAGGATATTCTCTTTTTTAATTTCATAACTAATAATAAACACAAAGCATCATAAAAGCTAATAATAAAACAAAGCACTATGAAAGCTAGCTAATAATAAAACACAAGCACTATGAAAGCTAGCTAATAATAAAACACAAAGCATTATGAAAGCTAGCTAATAATAAAACACAAAGCATTATGAAAGCTAGCTAATAATAAAACACAAAGCATTATGAAAGCTAGCTAATAATAAAACACAAAGCATTATGAAAGCTAGCTAATAATAAACACAAAGCATTATGAAAGCTAGCTAATAATAAAACACAAAGCATTATGAAAGCTAGCTAATAATAAAACACAAAGCATTATGAAAGCTAGCTAATAATAAAACACAAAGCACTATGAAAGCTAACAACAAAACATAATATATCAATATAGACAGTTAACAACAGGTAGAAGATACTAACACATCACTCTTGGTTGTATAGATTCTGTGTGTAAAAGACTCCAAGGCCATCCACTTGACAGGAACTGGTCCCTGTATTCAGTCAAGTAAAAAAAAAAAACATGAAGAAAACTACCAACCAGCACAGACATAAGTTAAGATATTCTGGTTCACTGGTATCCTGGAGGTGTTAAACTGTTGTGTATTCTGTGGTAGTAGTGCTCAAGACATGTTAAGATACTCCATGTTTTTTTACAGTACCGTGAGTCAAGTAACACCTACACCTTATTGTTTAAGTACTCCACCAGGTATCATACACACCAAAAAAAGGTTCATCCATGTACCAAAACCATCTAGAAATAAAGCTGTACAAAGTTAAGTCCTCTTCCTTTTTTCATCTGTATTAAGGCAGAATGATCACCTTTTTTACCCTGTCACAACCCCTGCTATGGTAATTCCAAAAAGCAAGGGAGATAGTATACATCCTTGTTTCACACCTGTTTCAATCTGGAACCATTCACTCACTTCTTCTTCTGTGCTGGCTGCACAAACATATCCGTTGTGGAGATCCATAATGATGTTGACAATTTTAAACAATATTCCACATAGTCTTAACATTTTCCACAATGAATCTCCATGTATGCTATCAAATGCCTTTTTAAAGTCTATGAAGTTCAACATTAATGTTTTTTTTTGCTTTTCAAAATGTTCTTCGAGTATTACTCTTAGAGTAAAGATCTGGTCAAGAAAGTTTCTCCCTTTTAAAAATCCTGCTTGTTCTTCTCTCATTGCAGCATCCACTTTATCTTTAATTCTATTCAGAATGACTTTGCAAAATACTTTTGACATAACTAATAGTAAGGTTACTCCTCCCCAGTTATTGCAATCGTTAAGGTTGCCCTTTTTTTCCATATTTTAACAATGATTCCTTTTTTCCATTTAGAAGGGACCTTTCTTCTTTCCCAACTTTATTAAACATTCTCTGTAGTTGGCTAATGCTGTCACTGTTAATAGCTGTTAAAATTTCAGCTGTTATTTCATCTTCATCTGCAGCTTTGTCATTAGCCATTAGATTCACTGCTGTTTCAATACAGAGTATACATTGTAGGTATTAAAACTAAGAACGTATACATTGTAGGTATCAAAACTATCAATGCTTGCTAATGAAATTTCTCAGCCAATCACTGGCTTTCACTTTGTGCTCTACTTCGTCTATCTGACCAACTTTCTTACAAGGAGGAGGCTAAAAGGCTAAGTCTATATTTTTCATATTTTTTTGGTGTTTTTATCTGTTGTGATCTTTAAAAAAAGGTTTTTGCTGAAATACTGGATTATTGTACATCCTTTATTTATATGCAGCCATCTTGCTTTCTGTCATTCTTGTTTCTACCCACTTTATCCACTCCATCTTTTTGTAAAACTGTAACACACACCCATCTATTTTCATTCCTAATAACATCAGAGTGATATCTAAACAAGATCATGGATGTAGCCACTGCCACTGTGAGAACACCGAGTCTTACTGGAACAGCTTATCTACATCATCATCATTATCAACATCAGCACCGAGTAGAACTACAAACTGGTTGGCCTAATGACAAGGAGGACAAAACAAAGAGAAGATAAATCAGTGATAAGAAAAATGTGACTTACATCTCCCTTCTTGTGGTACTCTGGATCTTTGTATAAATCCTTGGCCAAGCCAAAGTCACAGATTTTAACAACATTGTCCTCAGCTAAGAGAACATTCCTGGCTGCCAAGTCTCTATGGATGTACTGCAGACAAACAAAAACAAGCTGCACCACCTCTTACTTATGTAGCTCTGCATTATTTTCAACAGACTCATGCTCCCAGATATAAACTCATCAACTCTATCATTCAACAAAGACTAGATTTATTTTCAACAGGTTCCTGCACTCAGATATAAACTCATCAACTCTATCATTCACCAGAGACTGGCACTGGACTCCCCATATATCACTTGACTATACATGCATGTCAAATAACTCCTTTACATACAAATCACACATTTAAGAAAAGGACTTTATACAAAAAGAAAAAAATAAGTCTTTATGACCAGGTCAATAATGCTTTTTATTAAATGGTACAGGAAACTTCAGATACTGGACTTAAACAACAAGGAGTTATTTGATAAATCAGCCTCTTATAATTCAGCTGTTTGGCATGAAACAACAAGGAGTTATTTGATAAATCAGCCTCTTATAATTCAGCTGTTTTGCATGAAACAACAAGGAGTTATTTGATAAATCAGCCTCTTATAATTCAGCTGTTTTGCATGAAACAACAAGGAGTTATTTGATAAATCAGCCTCTTATAATTCAGCTGTTTGGCATGAAACAACAAGGAGTTATTTGATAAATCAGCCTCTTATAATTCAGCTGTTTGGCATGAAGATCCTGGAATCTTGTTAAATAGACTTTTTCTAGTTCAGCTCCTGAACTTGAAGATCCTGGAATCTTGTTAAATAGACTTTTTCTAGTTCAGCTCTTAAACTTGAAGAGCCTGGAGTCTTGTAGAATCAGCTTTTTTCTATTTCAGCTCTTAAACTTGAAAAGGCTGGAGTCTTGTTAAATCAGCTTTTTTCTATTACAGTTCTTAAACTTGAAATGGCTGGAGTCTTGCTGAATCAGCTTTTTTCTAGTTCAGCTCTTAAACTTGAAGAGCCTGGGGTCTTGTTGAATCAGCATTTTTCTAGCTCAGCTCTTGAACTTGAAGAGCCACTGGTGCCTACTCCCAATGTGATGTCACAACTTCATGACTGAAGATCTCAAGCTTGTAGTTACAAACTAACCAAGAAGTCAGCATGAAAGATCTTCTAGTGGTACAGGGTCCGGTATAAAGCATAGCTGGATTTAACTGACGTAGTGCGCGAAAATGAATAAGTGTGAAAAAAAAACATGACATTAGAGATGAAGCAAATGGTCATTTTTAACAATGGCTTCTTGGCAAATACAACATCGCGCATTCACCGTTGAAACTTATTTTAAAAATGGAGAATCATCTATTACTGTACAATGAAAGTTTCGTCACCATTTTGAGTTGCATCCCTGTGATAACGTTCCCGATTGGAGGACAAAACAATTTTGAGGTAGGTCAAAAACTTTAAGGAAAGCGCAAATTGCTTTATAACAAGTCTACTGGTCGTCCAAGAACTCAACAGACATCTGAACGAATTCAACAAGTCCACAACACATTGCTGAGTAGCCTTCGGTGATCAGCTGTTAGGAATGCTTTGGCACCTGGCATCCTCTTACTGTTAATAGTGATCTTTATGTGCAGATGTTAACTGAATACTTCATTCCAGACTTGGCCAATAGAAATAAGAGACTAATATGGTTTCAATAAGACTGAGCAACTGCCCACACAGCCCATCAGTCCATGGCCATGCTGCGACAAGCATTTCCCAATCATCTTATTTCCAGATTTGGGGATATTCATTGGCCGCAGACTTCTTTTTGTGGGAGTATCTCAAGAGCACGGTGTATGCTAGTCGACCACAGACAAATGCAGACCTAAAAGATCGAATCTAACACTGCATTCAAAATATCCCTATGAACATGTTAAATGGTGTTATGCAGGAATTTTTCAGACACCTGGCTGAAAGTATCAAATGTAATGGCGGTCATCTAACTGGCGTCATTTTCAAAACCTAAATATGATTGTTAGTAATAATAAAAATACCCGCTTTTCTGAGTTTCATTTCACTTCTTTTTACCAAAAACATGTACAGCACTTATTTATTTTCCATTTTTAAAATCCAGGTATGATTTATGCTTGACTCTATATAAGGGGAAAGAGGATTACAATAAAATCTTCATGATCTCACTAGCACATCTGACACTCAGTCATGCATTCCAACACAAGCCAAATTCCTTTACCTTTTTAGAAGCAAGATACTCCATGCCTCTGGCCACCTGGTAGGCCCAGCAGTACAAGTTCCGAGTGGTCAGACTGGGACCAAGGATGTCAGCACTGCCCATAGGACCTCCAGCTTTGTTGACATAGTATGGATCTTTCTTGAAGTCCTTGCTGTCAGCTTTGGCAAGATCCTTGTATCTATCTGATGAAACTGGACTGTCTGTATCATCTAATGTATCTTTGAAGTAGTCCTTATTCTTGATGAGAAAACTGCGAAGGTTGCCAAAATGGCAATATTCCACAATAACATATAGTTCACCTGGAATCATGAAACATTAAATTAGCTCACATGTGCTCTATGAATCTTTTAAAACTATTTTTTTGCCATAATGAAACAATCTTTTAAAACAAATGAAAAAAAAACTCATGAAAAATGAAGTGTCTGCTCTAGTGACTAAAAAATCATTTGTCAGGTTTATATCATTGTATGGAGATGTAACCTGCAGTAAAAGTCAGAAGAGTGTAAAAAATGAACAGCTCCTAAAGAAAGAAGCCAGTGAGTGTGGATGATAAATGTCTTACCAAACCGAATGTTCTTGGTGACAGCTCCCTGAAGATTGAGGATGTTCAGGTGCTGTCCTACATGGATCAGAATCTTCAGTTCAGACAGCAGAGCCATCATCTGGTCTTTATCTGTGCAGTCTGTGACATAGAAACTGAACTTAAACCAACATGTCTTTATTCTTTTGTTCACTCAGTTTTAACTCTTCCATTAACTGTTTCAAACAAACAGATTTTTGTATGTCACAATCACTCTGATGATTCAGAAAATTATTTTATGTTTCATATAAACACACATATTTTTTTTCTCTCATGTGTGTGCACAGAGGAAAATTTCAACTACATACTTGACTTAATTAGCTCCAATAATATATCCGAATTTTCTGAATATTTTAATAAAAAACTCATAACCTTTAATGGGGTTATGGTTAATTAATCTACAACTGTTCAGCTTAATGAGGCTATCTATGTCTTCTTTGTATGCATTTAATGTCTTTATCTGAAGTTCTATTTCTAGGACAAACTGAACTGTTTTTCTGTAGTGCCTAGAACTGTAGACCTTAGCTTGAGTGATTTCAAAGGACCAGTATATGCATTCCAGCGTTTCACAGGACCAGTAGACGCATCTCAGTGAGGCTTCCTGCAGCTCTTTCTCACTTTTTTCTTGTGGTTATAGGTGATGGGGACATTTGTTGTTTCATTTCAGTGGCGATAAGGCCATCTACTTTCTTTCTCTGATGATATCAAACCAATATGATCTCTATTGTTTCATGTATGTTTCATAGGATTTTTCTCTAAAAAAAGACATGTATATTAACACCTGTAACACGCATGCATGAAAGCTAGATGACTGAGGAATGAAAGCACACTTCACTGACCTTTAACCATCTTAACAGCAACCACAGTAACATCTTCACCATCCTGGATTCCAATAGCTTCTGCTTTCATCACTCTACCAAAAGCCCCCTGCCCAAGGATCATTCCTGATACAAACAAAATATTGTGTCAAATATTTACCCAGTTCTTATTGTTCCATGTGAGACATTAGAAGAACATAACAGCACAAAGATGGCCGGAACTTAGATATGAAAGTGCTGAACACAGACCCACTTATTGTCCTATATCAGACTAAAGGAGAACATTACAGTACAAAGATGAGTGGAAATGACATATGAGAGTGCTGAACATGGAACTGACATACTGCCAACCATGCCACATGACAAAGTATCTGGAGTCATCAACTTGAAAAGAGTAAAGAGAAACTCTAGCATGAGATGTGTGAACACAAAGAAATGAACATCAATCAAAACACATAAGAAAGACTAGTCTTATGTGCCCGCTGTGAAATGATTCACTAATAGTACAAAACCATTTACATGTACTCTAATGTAATAATACCAAGGCATAGCCTACAAATGTAATAAAACTACAACATACCGAGGCGTAGCCTATCTTTTGGAAACTCCCATTTAACATCATAGGGCAAACAGCCTGTTTGCTCATCAATCGGCAGGTCAGGATTGTAGTCGCCATGTGGCTGGATGAGATATTGCTCAAGATCTTTATGCTGTGAGGAAGACATGAACAAAATCATGAAAGAAAATGAACACGGAAAGAAAAGCAAGCAAACAGAAATTATGTACAACTACTGCCATTGTTCAGTGTTATCCTGCACCCTTTCTACTACGATGGTAGCAGATCTCCAGCTTTCCATACACAGCCAACTAACTGTTTTCTACCTATCTCTTGGTTTTTGTCTATCTTTCTACATTAGGGGTTTCCAACACCTGACACAAGTCAGACAAAGATTATTCATGGTTTTATTATCATTATTTGCCTCATGTACTAGCTATAAAGATCACTCAGAGACATAGCATCCAGCCCTTGAGCATAAGCAGGCTGCCAACTCCCACTTTATATAACTACAGTCACTCTGCTTTTTTCCCCTATTTTTCCTCCTTCTTGAAATGATTGTCCCCACGTTTCCTCCATTTCACTGACTGCCCCCTGTGTTAACCATGAACCCATCACCTAATCTGATGAGAAGGCAGGACATTATCAACTGGACTACTTACCCCAATTTTTATGAATGAACAGATGAGTCTCATCTTTCACCTTCAATATTTAAATGTTAAAAGATAAAGATAGATACAAGCTGTACTGTACTTACAAATCCAGACTTGGCTTGCTTGATCTTGATGATGACAATAACAAAGATGATAACTATAAAAAGGACAATCCCAACAATGATGCCAATGTATTCAGGAGAGAATCCTGCTTGGATATGGTCTTCTGTAACAAATAAGATCACAAAAGCACTAGACAAAGAAGAAACAGGCAAACAGCACAGACAAAACAATATGCAAAATAGAAACAAATAATTCAAGATGCCTCTTATATCAACTCAAATGGCCTGTAAAGGAAACAAAATAACAACTTTAACCTTTTTTCCTTGACATGTTTAAACTGATAATACTTGTTTTCAAATACAATTTATTAACGGCTTCATATACACTTTATATTTTGTTTTAATGCTTTTTTTTCTCACCTTTCCTTGTATTCTGACTAAAATTTGAAATTTATCAAAGATAGACTGACGGTGAACCTGAATACATTGTTTGCTTCTTTATACAATCTGATTTTGAGTGACTTGTCAAGAACTTAACTCAAGCACTACAACACTTTTTTGTGTAAGAAATCCTAGGCCCAGGATAGAACACAGCAAACAGATTTAAGTTCATGTGGAGCTAAGACATATATATGAGGGGCGTTCAGAAAGTAATGCACCACATCACTTTTTTTCAGCTAATAATGAAGATAGAAGCATGAAATTTTTCACACTTTAAATATGGCATGTGGTGACTGTGTGAACCAAATTGCACCACAACTGGCCAAAGAATATGGCTGCCCTAACCATTGAAATGGAGCATGTTAGCAATTTGCGGTGTAAGCAGCGAATTGTGACAGAATTTCTTGTTGCAGAGATGGAAACTGTTGTGAACATTCACAAGCGTCTGTGTGTTGTTCTACCTCCAAGGTAGAAATGTTGAAATACGCTGAAGGCATTATTCTTACTGATAGGCGTATCACTACTCAACAATTAGCCTTAAAGCTGTCAGTCAGCAATGGTAGTGCAAGTGCAGTTACAAAAGCTCCTGGATTTTCTAAAGTTTGCGCAAGAGGGGTTCCTCAAAGTCTCACAAATCCGCAATCACCATGAAGAAAGAAATTCAAGACAACTCCTTCAGCTGGAAAGGTCATGATCACTGTCTTTTGGGACAATGAAGGTGTGATTCTTATGGATGTTATGCCAAGAGGAGAGACAATCGATTCGTAAGCTTACATTAAAACACTGAAGAAACTCAATCAATGTTTTCGCAGAGTTTGGCCGCACAAGAATCCAGCAGACCTGCTTCTCCTTAATGACAATGCACACCCTCGCACAAGTCTGGCAACACAGGAAGCAATCACCAAAATGGGTTGGACTGTACTACCCCATCCACCTATAGTCCTGATTTGCCACCCTCTGATTTCCATCTGTTTGGTCCACTTAAAGATACACTCCGAGGGGTAAGATTTGAAAATGACGAAGAAGTGATTCATGCAGTGAAGAAACGGCTACATAATCAAGAGAAAATCTGATATGGGATAGGAATACATGCACTTGTTTTGCGCTGGCGTAAAGCCGTACAAGCAGACGGGGATTATGTTGAATAATACCAATGTTTACAGGACATATCCATGTATATTGTATTTAAATTTCATGCTTTTTGAAAAACAGCTCCTGAGAAAAATGATGTGCATTACTTTCTGAACTAGTAATACAGATTTCCACCTCCTTAACTATTACTGTCCTAATGACCGCCAACTTGTTTTAGGAACAATCCCACACAAAGAGAGACTGATGGTCTGTGGTGATTTTAACAGTCATTCCCAGAGCTGGGGCTATGACCACATAGACAAGAGAGGAGAGGAAGTTGAGAGCTGGCAGGATGATAATGGACTTCTCCTGATCAACCAGCCAATGGATGCCCCAACATTTTACTCAAGGGCTTGGCATACAAAATCAACACCAGATCTGGCATTCCACTCTCCAGATCTGAAGTGGAACATTACACGTGAAGTTGGAAAACAACTTGGAGGTAGCGACCATCAACCAGTCTTCCTGACAATAGAAAATGAACTCCTTAACACCAGTAACCCTCTCCCCAGATGGAACTATAAAAAAGCAAACTGGACAATGTACAGACATCGTACAGGTACCCTGGTGGGACAGCTGTCCATAGAAGGTAAGGATATTAACAGCATAGTGAAGGAATTCAATGCTTGTATCCTTCAGGCTGCTCGTGAAACCATTCCCAGAGGAGCTCGCAGGGACTATAAACCACACTGGTCTAGTGAGCTGGGAAAACTCCATGATGACGTGGAAGCAGCTCGAAAGCAAGCAGAAAATAGACCATGCCAAGAACACCACAATAATTACCAACATTCTAAGGCCAAATTTCAGAGAGCAAAGCTGCAAGCCAGACGGGAAAGTTGGAGAGAGAAAACAGAGTCCCTAAACTTTGAAAAGGATGGAAGGAAACTGTGGAAACTAATCAAACAGTTAAATGATGAGAGTACTGGAAGAAGTACAAAGGTTACACTAATAGAGGATGGGAAAACTCTTACAGGTAAGCAGGTAGCAGATCACTTTGCTCGCATTTTTGCACAGGACTGCAACATTGATATCCATCCAGAGAAGGAGCGTACAGTGCGCATCGAGCCACAGAAAGAGGAGGAACAAGTCAGAAAAGTGGAGGTCATGGATGCACCAATCACACGCAGTGAGTTAGACCTAGCAGTTAGTAAACTGAAACCAAGGAAATCACCAGGACCAGATGGAGTGTCCAATGAAATGATCAAGAACC
The DNA here is from genome assembly GCA_009760885.1 of Achatina immaculata. NCBI lineage: Eukaryota > Metazoa > Mollusca > Gastropoda > Stylommatophora > Achatinidae > Lissachatina > Lissachatina immaculata. Next base: position 9,899,389 of record CM019700.1, read on the forward strand.
TGGGAATGGCAGCAATGGGAAAGCTGTTGGATATTTTCAATATGTGCTGGAGCACAGGTAAGTTACCTCAAATCAGGAAGGAAGCAAGCATGGTACCACTGCTAAAACCAGGGAAAAACAGTGATACTGCCTCCAGTTACAGGCCAATCAGTCTCACTAGCTGCCTATGCAAAACGATGGAACGCATCATTGACCTGAGGCTAAAATGGTACCTAGAAAGTGAAAACCTTCTCGTTCCACAACAAGCAGGATTTAGGCAGTACTACAGTACGGAAGATCAAGTGACCTATCTCTCTCAAGAGATTGAGGATGCATTCCAAGAGAAAAACCTTGTACTAGCAGCGTGGATAGACCTGAAGAAAGCCTTTGATAAAGTATGGAAAAAAGGTCTGCTGTGGAAACTAAGAAACTGCAATGTGAATGGAAGACTGTACAACTGGATAAAGTCCTATTTACACAATAGAAGAGCTAGAGTAGTAATGGATGGACACAACAGCCGGAAAGTACTTCTGCGACACGGTGTACCACAAGGAGTCCTTTCGCCTACACTATTCCTTGTATTCATTAATGACCTGGTCAAGGAACTTCCCTATGGAATCAAAGCGGCACTGTATGCAGATGATCTGGTCATGTGGTGTACAGATGAATATGCGACAGTTGCTACACAGAGACTCCAAAGAGCAGCAGACATCTTGACATCATGGACAAACAAATGGTGTGTAAGTATCAACACAGAGAAATCAAGTACCACTCTGTTCACCCTCTCATCTAAACAGAAAGCAGGCAAGATCTTTGTAAATGAAATACCCTTAAGGATGGACAACCAACCCACTTACTTAGGAGTGACTCTTGACTCAAAACTGACGTGGAAGCAACACATCAACAGTGCAGAAGCAAAAGCCAGAAGAAAACTAGCCATATTAAGAAAATTGAGTGGAACCACATGGGGAGCTAGTGAAAGAATCCTCAAGAATGTATATCAGCAAAGTATTCTACCACATTTAGAATATGGCTCAACATCTTGGTGCACAGCATCAAACACTACGCTGCATAATCTAGACAAGGTTCAAAATCAGTCACTACGGATTATCACAGGTGCCATGAGGTCCACACCAATAGTAGAAATGCAGAAAATAGTTGGTGTTCAAGCGCTAAAGGAACGTAGAGACACAAAGGTCATGACCATGGGAGAAAAATTCCTTAGTTCTGTAAGCCATCCCCTGAAGGAGAGATTCAATAACTTGGCATTAGGACGGCTTAAAAGAAGCAGCTTCATTCATCAGGCCAAGCGTATGCGTAAGCTGATACCTGACTTTCCAACTGTAGTCGCTCCATTATCATCTGTACCAGAGCATACACCATGGAAAGAAGCAGATTATACACAAATATCTATTCAGACTGAAGTGAAAGGTGTGCAGAATGGTGAGATGCAGAGCAGTCTTGTAAGATCAACAGCCACACTTAGTGTTCTAGATGACAAATATCCATGTGACACCTGGATACGTGTGTATACAGATGGATCTGCACATAATGCCATAAAGAATGGAGGGGCAGGAGCATATATTGAATATCCAAACAACACCATTGACAAGATTTTCATACCCACTGGTAAATACTGCAACAACTTTGATGCAGAAGTTAGGGCAATTATTGCTGCAGTTGAAAAACTATCAGACTCCAGAATTGATACATGTCCTGTAGTAATTCTCACAGATGCAAGATCAGTACTGGAGGCTCTTCAGTGCAACAAACTACCAGACCTTAAGGATGCCTTGTCAAAAATTGGCTTACAACATGGAGTCACTTTGCAATGGATTCCCTCCCACTGTGGGATACCAAGCAATGAGAAAGCTGACCAACTGGCCAAAGAGGGCACTGAAATGGAGCAACTAGACATACCAATCACTTATAATCAGAAGAAAAGCATGATAAAAACCTACAGGAAGCCACAAACACCACCACATGATGACTATCACATGCTAAACAGAAAGGAACAAGTCACCATCTTCCGTCTCCGAACAGGACACAGCCGACTCCGAAGTCATATGTATACAAAGTTTAAGGTTGGTACTACTAATCTATGTACATGTGCCCAGGTGCCCCAAACTGTGGAACATATCCTCCAGAACTGCATCAACTACGAGTCACTGAGAAATAATTACTGGCCCAGTGAAACCGCTAAAGAAGATAAGCTCTATGGTTCCATACATGAATTACAAAAAACAGTGAAATTTGTCCAAGAGACAGGACTGCAGATATAGACAGACAGTGCGAACGAAGAAGAAGAAGACTTTCTGAACACCCCTCGTGAAGCGCATAGTAGCTTGACGAGTTTAAAAAAAAAAATGTATTATAATACAGATTATTATACACTAATAGCTTTCTGATCATTAGTTATCTGAACATGACACATACCTCCCACAAACAGTGTAAGGTTTGAACTCCAGACCTTCCCACCATAGTTACTGCCCATACACTGATAGTTGCCCTCATCAGCAAGTGTTGCATTTTCTATGGTGAGGCTGAAAATGTCAAACAAAAACAAATTAAAATGATGAGACCACAAGACTGCCCAGGGTTCTAAAACTGGACAACTAACGGTAGAAGAATGGTAAACCACTGTTTTCAGGAATTAATTCTAACAATTTGACATAATCTACAGAAGAGGCTGGTAACCTGTGGTCCACATCACACTAATTATGGTGTTCTTATTACATAATATTATGAAAGTGAACTAACTATTATTCATTGTTTTATAATATTTTATTATTATTATTATTATTTTCATTTGTTAGCTGTACACCATGAACGGGGCCTGGTAGCATGTAGGAAAAGATTGCTAGCCAAGTCACTCTGGTTATTTCTCTTTTGATCTTCATGTTTTTAACAGGAAGTCTGCTACAGGCACTTGAATAAAGCAAGTAAATGTTTGCTTTGCTTGTTATGACTGATTTTTCAAACAAGATGTCAAAATTATAGTCAATGATATGCTTTTAGTGTCATGTCACATGTCATCAATACAAATCTACTGATGATGCCACAGAAATTTAAAGTTTCTTCCTCATTTTCTTCACCGGTTATTAAGAAACCCTAAGGATGTTCTGTAAAATCCTGTAAAAGGAGGTCTGTGTTAATGTACCATTTACTGTTTAGGGGGAAGGGAGGCTTGTGTTAAAGTACTGTTTACAGTTTAAGGGGAAGGGAGCCGTATGTTAAAGTACTGTTTACTGTTTAAGTGGAAGTGAGCCGTATGTTAAAGTACTGTTTAAGTGGAAGTGAGCCGTATGTTAAAGTACTGTTTAAGTGAAAGGGAGCCGTATGTTAAAGTACTGTTTACTGTTTAAGTGAAAGTGAGCCGTATGTTAAAGTACTGTTTACTGTTTAAGGTGAAGGGAGGCACAGCAATCAAAGGACATGGAATCATGGACATCTTGAGAAATGAAACAAATGTTAAAGCATGCCTCAGTCAGAATAATGTAGCTGCAATTACAAACTAAACATCTTTTCTTTCTCTCTCTTTCACACTAATCCACTTCTCATTAAAAAGATATTTTCAAGTTTAAACTTTTTTTCCAGTTGTCTGATTATAGAAATTAAAAATTAATTCAAGAAATAGCGAGAAAGCTGCTAAAGGTGCAGGAAGTGGGTTCTAATCCTGCTTAGCCTGCTCCTGTCAATGCTGCAGTGTTAGTAGCAAACTACCTATGATATCTACCCGCAAGGTGAGGCACACCAGACTACACTGTACAAAAAACTGTTCAGTGAAGAGAAAGCAGGAAATTCACATGAAAATTTAATCTCATGTATCTAAACATACAAGGCAACAGCATACTAAAAGTGGATCAAAGAAAAGTAGATTTGAGAAAGTAGATAAAAGAAAGTAGATTAACAAAAGCAAATTATACAGTGTGAATTAATGAAAGTGGATTTTAAAAAAAACTGATTAAAGAAAGTAGCTTAAAAAAAAGAAGTAGATTCAAGAAAGTGGATTAAAGCAATAAAAGAAGATGAGGACTGAACTCTACAAAATAAAAGCTCAATGAGAAAAACATTTTAAAAAAAAATAATTTCACAAAAATCGTAGCAAGAATTACAAAGTAAATGCATCTTCTCAAAGACGGCATGAATAAATTTATGAACATTAATGTTACGTGCAGGGGTAAAGTTTTCAATCTGATTATGAGAACATGAAACAGTTAAGAAGATCACTGTGCTAGAAGAGGCTACAACAACAAATTTCAACAAGGCACAAGCAATGGTAAAATCTGTGCTCTGAAGTGCTAGTCTGTACAGTCACCTGAAAGGTGGGTTATCATTGACTGTGTAATGCGATGTTTTGTTGATGATCAGTGGCTGCTCATCCTTGTACCAGGTGATTTTTGGCGGCGGGTACCCTGTGATGTTGCAGGTGAAGACAGTGGACGAGCCCAGGCTGACACGGCGGGAGCCTGTTGTATGTCCATGAAGAACTGGACTAACTATGTCTGTATGTGAGGAACACAATGCAGAAATCAATGCACAAAATCTCAGTCAAATGGCAGCCACCAATATCACAGTAAATAATCTTTATGTTTGAATGTTATAAGTTTTAATTCTTTATTGATAGACACCATAGAAGTAACTTGATACAAAAATGTTATCTCATTACTGATACAGACACCCATTGATAGTAATTTGATAAAAATATTACCTATTTGTTGATACAGACACCCACAGAAAGTAATCTGATAAAAATGTGACCTCTTTGTTCACACAGATACTCAGATGTCAGACAGTGGTTATTCAAATCTCAAAAGATATCTTATACATATTTAACACACATAAACATTTGAGGTCATTTTGTTTGCTCTGACTTATTTTCCTAAAATTTTAACCATATGATGAGAACAATGAATGTATTAAACACTTTCAAGTGTGGTGTCTTATCTAGGCCTGTTCATGATGAACTAGTGTGTGGAATATTCTTGCCCAAATGCAACATTTGACAACATACATTCACTGTAAATAATTACAAGACAATCATCAACTATGAACTCTCCCGGTGAAAGAAACAGCATAGAGCATAAGAAAACTACAAACAGTAATCATGTTCTTGGACAGGGAGCAAACAAGACAAGCTGTCTAAGACGAACAATGTTAAACTGAATACCTTTCAATATAAGATCATAGAGTGCAGTATGTTCAGCATTCTTGAAGTAGGTTGTGCCTTCACACACATACTGGCCTTCATCAGAGTCTCTTAACTTGCTCCACTCCATGATAACCTGGATCAGGTCTTCTGTCCTGGAACAAGATGTAGTACAGAAAACATGACTGTTTGTCTGTGACCATGACCTTTTCTTTTTCTCTCTGCTTGTACATTAAAGTTGCCTAGATAATGTTGCTGGTAGTGATGGCTGTGAGCTGAAAGCTCTTGACAGACTACATCTTCATGTACAGCTTCATCACTATCATCATCATCATCATAATGTGCCATGCTGACTGACATTGGGTATTATGTTTCTTCATAGCACCTGATCCTTCATGCAGGCCATGAGTTCAGTTGGTGATCTCCTTTCACAGTAAGTGATCTTACTTAGTAAGATCCACTTTCATTAAGAGATCACTTCTTCCCTCTATTTTTCCTGCTGTTACAATATTTCCAATGGCTTCTCTTCTCATTACATGCTCTATGAAAGTACATTGTCTCTCTCATATTTTTTCCCTCCAGCTCTTCTCACACATTCTTCTTCAGTATATAGACCTATGATGTCTTTCTTCAGCACTGGAGTATGTACAGCTTTAAACTGCTGGTATTTCTGGGAGTAGCCTGTATTCTAATTAGCCCAATGCTGGGCATGTTAATAAGAGACATTCACCTACTTCCTTTTCACTGTTAGTCTGTCATTTGTATCCTAACTGCTAATTCTGAGTTACTATATGTACTTATTTCAAATACAAAGTTTTGTTTATACATCAGAATGATGTCTCTGTTAAAAAGACAGTATGACTAATATGATAGATGAAATAAAAATAATAACACTGCTGTCATAACATAATGAACATAATGTTTATAATATCAACAAAAGTTAATTTATCTACCTGTGAGAACTGAGAATACTTTCTGCAAAGCAAGGTGCACCAAGAGCCAACACTATAAACAGCTAAAATTGTACTAAAGTATCCAGGTCAGAATCATCCCTATACAATATGGGATAACACTTAAGCTGCAAACTGCCATAATGTATAATGAATGAAGCATCATGAAGAAAACTGTTCCATTACATTGTTTTTAAAAACAGCAAAAAAAAATATCATCTACAAATCTGTCAAGTGAACTTCTTTATGCAAAATATGTAAAGATAACTCTTATGAAAATGTAGGAATGAAAGTCCGCAGTGTAAATATGAATTTTGAAAAAAAAGAAAAAAAAAGGGTTTCTGGCATCTCCTTACGTGTTAAAAATCAGTCGAGGTTCAGCAGACGGTGGCGTGGCTGTGCTGGCAAGTTCTGACCCTTCCACGGATGTGGTGCTCAATACTTCATCACCTGCTGCCACATGTGAAGACTGCAAACTAGAAGTACTGCTTGCCACTGTGGTATTTTGCAGCCAGGGCTGAGTCTCTTGAATGTGTGCATCCTTCTGTGTGGACATATACAGCTTAACAGAGCTGTAGTGCCACTTGTTTGCTGAGCATGTCAACCTTAAGTTGTCCCCCCGAACTGGGAAACGAGTGGAATTACTGGTGACAGACAGCAGACTAGGGGTGTCTGTAGAAAGGAAGAAAATGAAAAGCAAACAGCCAATAAACACTGCAAAGAGCACAATTTAAAGATTCAAAATGGTGTGGAATAAGCTTTGCTACAGTAACATACACAAATGTGAAATTTCAGTGAGTACCTTCTTCACACAACAAATATAAACATTCATTCTTACCTGACTCTATCTAGCCACATTATCTGCCTGACATACAAAGAGGATCTGTGCCAACTAAGTGCCATTTCTATGTTTATTTGCTATTCCATTACTTTCATCTTCCTTGATAAAGACATACCAATATTGGTTTGTTACTACTTGTTTTATACTTTTATGAGCTCATCTCATCACCTCTTTTGCCACTCCTTCTCATCTTTACTTCTTTCTATCTTTTTCATAAAACTGTAGCATACATCTCTTGACTATCTGTTATTTGAACATAGCTCTCACTGATGGCAATTTCATCAAGCCACCAGCAGAACTATTAGACCTAGCCTAAATGCCACACACTCACCTGTCACAGTAACCATGATGCTCTTCCTCTCATCCCTGCACACACTCACCTGTCACAGTAACCATGATGCTCTTCCTCTCATCCCTGCACACACTCACCTGTCACAGTAACCATGATGCTCTTCCTCTCATCCCTGCACACACTCACCTGTCACAGTAACCATGATGCTCTTCCTCTCATCTCTGCACACTCACCTGTCACAGTAACCATGATGCTCTTCCTCTCATCTCTGCACACTCACCTGTCACAGTAACCATGATGCTCTTCCTCTCATCCCTGCACACACTCACCTGTCACAGTAACCATGATGCTCTTCCTCTCATCCCTGCACACACTCACCTGTCACAGTAACCATGATGCTCTTCCTCTCATCTCTGCACACTCACCTGTCACAGTAACCATGATGCTCTTCCTCTCATCTCTGCACACTCACCTGTCACAGTAACCATGATGCTCTTGCTCTCATTGCCATAAAGATTAACAGCCTGACACTTGAAGAAGCCAGTTTTCTTGGGGAGATAGATGAGGTAAGAGATGTAGCTGCCTATAGCTTTTCTCACAATCCCTTGCTTGCCCTCATTCTCCAGGATAGGCTCAAACTCACTTTCATTTAGGACACACTTTGGTGGACGGCAAGGCTGCGGTAAGAAAACAGACATTCAGGATCAGTTCAACTTTTACATTTCTCAGTCAAAACCAATCAAAAATTGCTTGACCAGCCATGGGAGAAGTTGCAAAGTAAAGCCATGCTTGGCAGCTTCTATAAATAGATGACACTGTGTCTTATCTTAGCTGATCACCAGTAACTCTTACAGACACCTTCCAAATAAACTTTTCTGTTGTCGGAAATTTCTAAACTAACTCAAAGCTAAAAGTAGGCACTACATCATTTTTCAGGGAAAAACATGGAGGATGTATTCATTATGCTTCCCCCCCCCCCTTTTTTTTTAAACAATGTTTCAGTCTAGATGTTGATCTTAAGATTTGTTTTTATTTGCCCTATGAATTTCAGTGATCTCCATTACCAAAACCATGATTATCCTGAACGATTGGCAACTTGTCTGATGGTAAGAAGCTAACTCTCCTCCACCACGGGTGAATTATGTTAGGTCCTATGCCATGAATGTTCTACTAGAATTATGTTAAGCCTTATGCCATGAATGTTCTACTAAAGTTATGTTAGGCCCTATGCCATGAATGTTCTACTAGAATTATGTTAAGCCTTATGCCATGAATGTTCTACTAGAATTGTTAGGCCCTATGTCATGAATGTTCTACTAGAATTAAGTTACGCCTTATGCCATGAATGTTCTACTAGAATTATGTTAGGCCCTATGTCATGAATGTTCTACTAGAATTATGTTAGGTCCTATGTCATGAATGTTCTACTAGAATTATGTTAAGCCTTATGCCATGAATGTTCTACTAAAGTTATGTTAGGCCCTATGCCATGAATGTTCTACTAGAATGATGTTAGGTCCTATGGCATGAACGTTCTGCTAGAATTATGTTAAGCCTTATGCCATGAATGTTCTACTAAAGTTATGTTAGGCCCTATGTCATGAATGTTCTACTAGAATTATGTTAGGTCCTATGTCATGAATGTTCTACTAGAATTATGTTAGGCCCTATGCCATGAATGTTCTACTAGAAGTGCTACTTGAACAATCATCTCAGCTCCCAGACAACTAACATGCACTCAGGCCACACAACATGCTATTGTTTGTCTAGAACAGGCCTTGAATTTGATATAGTCCTTGCTCATAATCTCCTGTCCCTGCTACACATTGCCAGTCTCTAGTGGAAGGAAAATCTAGAAGCATTGTAAAGGATGTTAGAAGATAGGTAGGAAAGAATATAATTCCACACACAGAGATTTTACTGCTGGGACTTGAACTGCCTTGACCCACAAGTGTGGCAGTGGGTCTGACTGGCACTGGCAGTTGTTTACTGCCGTATGACAGCATGTAAATCTGACCAGTTTTTCTTTTTCATACTTTATCATGCCAATCTACACAAGAAACAACCTTATCACACAAATCTACAAAAGACATTACCTGAAAGAACCAGGAAACACTGCTCTCAGGGTATCCTCTTATGCTACAATTAAACCTGGCAGACTTATGTCTCAGCACTGTCACAATACCATCTGGCAAGTTCTCAGTGGATGACAAAGCCTGAAGTCCTACACTTGGTTTACCTGTTCAGACAAACAATTCACTCATGAATGACAGATTATAAATGTTGCCATTTAACCCTTTCAAATCAATTTCCAATAATAGTTTTCTTCTTACACATATACACAGATGGAAGGAAAAACGAGCAAGAGGTAGAGAGAGATGTAGATGGGAAGATAACATGGACAGGACACAGCCTGGCTGAATGCACCATCAAGGTGAAGGAGAGATGAAACTGGAGGTTCATTACCATCAATTTTCATTCTGAAGGAAGCACATGATGATGATGAACATACATACAGGTATAAAACACACAACTTATATCTTTCCCGTGCTGTTAAACATCATATAGGGATTGCATGGTAGTTCGCCAAGTTTTCCTGTTTTCGGCAAGCTCTTAAACCTCATCAAGGGGTTTCATGCCTACTAATTTGGCCTCTCTCAACACTTTTTATACTTCGAGACGCACCATGCGTCAATCCGGCGCACATTTTTTTCCTCAGTAACGTGTAGTGTGATGGTGGTTGAGATGTGTTGGGATGGTAGTGCTTAGGTTTCTAATTTGGTCTCTAGTTCTGAATTTAACCAAACTATTTTTCGTAATCTGGCCAAACTGGTAGTGCTAGTCCATTCTGGTATGTTTTAACATTTTCCATGCCTTGGGTCACTATATCAACCCTTCCAGTTTTCCGACTTGTGCCAGCGGTCGATATAGCGACTCTTGGTTTGTTTTATTAAAACAACCAGTGTAAAATTTAGATTGTACATATTTCGTCCGTGTTTCCGGTGACATTTTTCAAAATGGTGAAAAAGTGCTTAGTTACGAAAGATGCTGAGCGAGAAAAAGGAAGAGAAACATGGAAAATTTTCAATTTTTGATGATGTAGATAGGGGTATGGACATGGCCTGAGACCACCCCACTGCTCTTGAATGTATCCCAAGTAGATCTAGACATATTAGACGACTGCAGAAGTAGTTAGGAGGTTATTTCAGACATTAATTTAGCAAGAATGCAACATAGAATCACAATACAAGAACGACAAGTAGATCTAAACATCTCAGATGATAAGTAGTGTAGATCTAGACGTAGCCGATGGTGAGCTGGGCACAATCATTGTCTAAAATCATCACATTACTTCTTCTTTCCTAAAATACTCTGCATTTATGAAATTTTCATACATTTAGTTATATTTTGAAACATAATAAGTACACGGAAGTACATGGAAATACTGTTTTCCATTCCATTTTACAACTACACCCCCTAAGCATATCAAGACCCGCAGTTTTATTTCGACATCCAACTGAACGTCCGCGTTTCTTCCTGCGGCACGGAAAGTGGGTGTCGCCACGAGGGGAAAACAAGTGAAAATTCTTTGTTGAAAAGAAAGTGTGTAAAAAATGTATTTCTAGGCTGTTCACTTGTGTTTTCATGTTTTCTGATTATTGTAGATTGTAAATAAATAATTAGTGTATATTTTGTGTGAGGAAATGATGTTTGTGTACAATTTAATTCATTTCAGATATCTTCAACCTAGTAAAATGGATTATCTTGAGGGGTAAGTAAGAAAAAAATTTTTTATCATCATTTTCCATTCTTTCTTCTCAATTCTTAGCTCCTTTTTTTTGCTCTATACTAACAATTTTATTAGAAAAATAATATACAACTTTTCCCATCTAAACTAATATATCTCTCTCTCTGAACCTTAAGTGCCCAGGGCACGTGGGGCTTCCGCAATAGTTTTCCACAAATGCCTGTCCTTTGCCTTTTTTTCTCCTCTTGCCCAGGTGAGCCCTCTATTGCTCAACATCCTCTCTGTTGTTCTTCTCCATGTCTCTTTTGGTCTACCCTTACTTCTGTTCCCCTGTGGTGTCTATCTTAGTGCTATTTTTGGTAGTGAGTTGTCAGTCATTCGGAGCACATGTCCTAACCATCGCCAGCGTCTTTCCTCAATAATTGCTGTCAGTGGCTTCATCTGCATTTCTGCCAACAAGATGTTATTTCTTATGGTGTTTGACCAAAATATTTTTCTAATTCTTCATAAACATTTAGTCTGGAAAGAATTCAACTAATATATATCATACTGCAAATCAAGCTTTGCCTTTGCAATCCTTTTAAATGTGACAACCACTTTATGAAATTTACCCCACTGAGACAACCACTGGTCATTTGATGGAAAAACCCAAAATATAAAAAGAGTTAATAATGTCCTCTTTAGAGTTTCATGTGGTCGGCCTGTTTTGTTCCACTTGATGGCTTGTTTTAGGATTCTCTGACTGTTTCTTCTCATCACGTGGCTGAAATATGTCCATCTCCTTTTTTCTGATCACCCATGAGAAAGGTTGTGGTTTGTTCATCTGCCTTATCTCTGCATTGCTCTTGAATTCATTCCATTTTATTTCCTTAGGCATTTGTGGGGATAACACATACACATGAAACATCCACTTCTGTGGAAAAATGGATAGTTACAGCAATGCACACTCGTATAACATGTGAGTGTGTATACTTGTACATGCATGCGGCCATGTTTGTATACTATACATTAATATGTGTATGTGAGAGAAAGAGAAGAGAATTATGGTCACTGAAAGATTTCATCTTGCACCTAACTGTAATTCTCTGACCATCTTACAAATGTATGTCCTGGTCACAGCCAAAACCACCGACAAACAAAATTTTCAATGAAATGCCTGTCTCTTGTAAACACTCAGAAACTGAAGAAAAAAAAATTCTTACAACAAATCAAAGAACTCACCCAAAAATCAGGTCATAACAGGAGCCGTCTAAAGGATGCTGCTAAAATCCTTCTTGGAAATTCAGTGGTGTAATATTAACAACAATTCTACTGAAAAATCAGTCCACCACTCCGCTCCCAAAATAGTTTTCATTACTTATGGGTAGACAGACCACTGTGTTTTTTGCATTAGGTAAGTCAAATGTGAAAAAAAAACCCAAAACAATTTTCCTACTTTTGTTTCCTGTGTAAATTTTCCCCCTTTTGTTGTTCACTGACAAAGGCTGTGAGTCTAGGGGTTTTTTTTTTTTTTCTGTAATCATTTGTTTTTCACGACGACTATGCAGATGATGTGGTGAGGTTGCTGAAGCAAGCTATCATATCAAGTTGGCAATGGGTTCTTATAGCAGCTGTTTTTTGCTTTCTTTTCAGTGCCGGGATAGAGCTGACAAGCAGCAGGCGTGCAAAGCTCCGTTGTCATGGGGACCATGGTAATCCCCATCCCATTAGCCAGGCTGGGCCTGTTACTGGGGTTGCTAGTGGAGAATGGGGACAGGGGGTTGTGGTTGGCCACAGTTCAGCAAGCCTGACACTAGCATGCCAGCTACAGGTCACAGACTGCCAGCCAAATCAAAGAGTACATCAAAAATAGTGACACTTGCAGTTACAAGGCACAGAAAAGTAATAGAAATATTTGCAGCTCAAATCCTGATACTCTGGTTGCTTTTTCCTTTTCTCTGACAGCCTGAAAACAGTTGCAAGAAACTCACCAATGACATAGAGAGTGATATTAGCTGTAGCATTCAGTGACATGGTGCTCAGGGGAGCAAATGCCTTCACTGTGTACACGCCGCTGTTCTCTGTTTTGGGAGATTTGATAACAAGTTTGGCTCTTGTCATTTCCGTCAATGCCGGCATGACCTGGACAATTTAACCATGTGATGTTTTTGATGCGCAATTTTATCAGTTAGTTGTAGCCATTCACTTCTAATAGCTTTGTGTCCTATTTTTCTTAACAGACTGTGAGAGTTGATAATGACGGCAACGCAGTACGTTTTCTATGTCATCACCTTATTTTAGTGCTTGTGTGATGGCCTTCAAAAAGGCATAACACCAAAATACTGGTTTGTTACTGTTGCTGTATACATCCATGTGCTCATCTCACTGCCTCTTTCACCACTCCTACTCATATTTTCTTCTATATATATATTTTTTTTTGCAGAACTGCACCATTCACCTCTGACTATCTCAACTCACCTAGCTCATCAAGACAGCACAATGATGCCAGGTACAGAAACATCATTTTAAAAGTAATGGATATGTGATAAGGTGAATGAACGAACATGCATATGAAAATCAATGTTATGTAAATGTGACTGGCAAGGCAATTGATGGTGATGAAAAGGAAAATGACATCTAGTAGAAAATACCAACCCATCAGTAGTATCAATCTTTTCTCCGTCAAAATACCACTCGATCACTGGCTCTGTGGTAGCATGAATATCCACTATCAACATGGCATATTGGTAAGATTCTTTGGCAATGACTGCATCTTGTCTTGGTACCATACCTATAAATGGCTTATCTGAAAATAACATATATATATATATTTAACAACACAATAAATGAAAGTTTGAAACACAAAGACCCATGTCAGATGACTGACAACAGACCAGGTAGTGGTATCTTGAAAAGTAAACAGAAAGTAAAGTCACTAAGAAAGGTTAAATCATTCTAACATTCTGGCATAAGTATGAGTAGATAGTACAAAACACATAGATTGTAGAAATTAACTCTTTCCACCCGTCTGGACCCTGCAGGGGCTATGTCCGGTTTACGTCGACAATCTAAAGTCCCCTATGGGACACCCTGTTGTGTTTCGTTCACATGTGAAATTAACTTTTTAGTTAACCACTATCTGCGCATGCCAAAATCTTCCTTTACTTCCGGACACGCCGTTCGAAAAGGAATTCTTTAAATCTTATCAAGAATTTATGTTTTCCAGCGACATTTTCGAGACCAACTCAAAAAATGAACACACCCACCGACTCGACAAATGTGACTGCATGAAATTCAGGTAGTGGTAGGCCTGTTAGAAACAGTGCAAAGGCAGCTTTGAATTTATTTAAGTGTATAGGTAACGGAAAGACCATAACTGAATCAAGTTCTCACGTGGATGAACCTGTAGTTAGTTTATCTGCCTATAGTGACGGTGACAGGCATAGTGAAAGTGACTCTGACAATGGCCCTACGACTAGTTCTAGTTCTTTAGCTGAACCGAGCACCAGGATAAGTCCTCCACCTGTGAAACGACCTAGAACTGTTGTTTCTGTGGCTCGGAGAGAAAATAACAATCCAGTATCTAACTGGAGAGAAGGACAGGTGAATGAAGAGCTAGGAACTCCTAGCAGCAGTGATCCTGGCAGTGGTATTCTGTTAGATGTTGGCTGTGAGTGGTCACCACTGGGGTTTTTCTTTGCACTATTTATAACAGATATTTTGGACAGTCTCATAGCCAGCATAAATGCTTATGCTGTTATGAAACTTAGCCAAGCAGGTGATGGTAGTAATGATTCTGGATGGACACCTATTGGCCGTCATGAAATGTATAAGTTCATGGCCACTATCATTTCCATGAGCATGCAACCTAAACCAAAACTCAGTGACTATTGGATCACCACAGGCCATCTGCAGTCACCATTTTTTAGGCAGATGTTTAGTAGGGATAGGTTTCTGAAGATATACAGCACTATGCTGCATGTCGGTGAAGCTGACAGTGAAGGTAAAGCCAAAATTAAACCTTTTGTCAATCAGCTGGTCGCATCTTTTCAGGCAGCCTTTTACCCTTTCAAAGACATAAGTATTGATGAAATGGTAATTGGCTACAGGGGACGCTGGTGTCACAAGCAATATAATGCTAGCAAGCCAGCCAAATATAACATCAAGACGTTTGGCCTTTGTGACTCGATCACAGGTTATGTGTTCAACCTGGTGATATATTTTGGGAAGCAAACCTCCTATGACCCTGCCACTGCTGACAGTCCAAGTCATGCTGTGAAAGTTTTTCAGACACTTTTGCAGCCAGTGAAGGCTTCTCATCATATATTTGCAGAAAGGTTTTATACCAGTCTTCCTCTGGTTGATTATCTGCTGTCAAAAGGTCACAATTACACTGGGACCTTGAATATCTATCGTAAGGGTTTTCCTCCGCAGCTGAAAACTCAGACACTTGAGGAAAACAAGCCTGTTTACCATGTCAGAGATGATGGAAGATTCTCTGTGTTTCCTGGACAAATAAAAAGTCAAATAAGCCTGTTCATGTGGTTACAACAGCTGTCACTATTCCTCTTATCGAAGGACAACGAGAAGTCCAGAAACCAGAGATCACTCACACATATAACATGTGTATGAATGGATGTGACAGAGCTGACCAAAAGGTTTCATACTATGGCATGCATTCTAGAAAGACAATAAAGTGGTGGAAGAAAATATTCAACTGGATTTTGGAAATAACACAGGTGAATGCTCACACTTTATATTTGCTTTCAGAGAACCCTGGCAGGAGTAACAAATCTCTGGTCTTCTTCAAGAACCAGCTTACTGAAGGTTTGGTATCCTTGGCAGACAGCAGCTTCGTTGCAGAAGTTAGTATGCCTGCTCCCAGGCAAACGAGAGCAGCAGCACATCCCCTTATCTCAGAACGCTACCAAGGTGCTCATTTGACTGACATGAAAGATTTCCGTAAACGGTGTTTATACTGTTTGAGGGCAGACAAGAAAGTCCGCACCTATTACTACTGCACTACGTGCTCGGACGAACCTCATCTGTGTCCAAAGAATTGTTTCCGGGCGTGTCATAAGTCACTTCGAGCATGATACCATCGCATTCTAGCACAAATACTTCATTTGCTTGTGCTTTCTACATTTACTGTCTGAGCCACCCTTGACATCTCTGTCTAACCTGACCATTTTTACTCTGTAGGTGACTGATTTCTTGACTGAAGACAGCAGAAGACTAGTGTTTTTGTACCTGTATTGTATATATTGACAGCTAAATTAATTTTTTTTATACTTTTTTATATTGTGTACAGATCACATACTGACAGTTTTATACGACAGTGTGTTGTACAGTGTTCACGTGTTGTACGTATATTCTGTATATAATTTTTTTAAAAATTTTTCATGCCATGTATATAATTTTTCAGTAGCTCTGTAACTACCCTTTTCAGGGCCACTCAAATTGTCAAGACTGGCAATTGCTCAGGAAAGAAGAGGCTTCACCTCAGCCGACAGCAGGTCTGTAACGGCCCTTTTCAGGGCCATCCAAATTTTCACAATTGGCAAGCACTAGGTTTGCGCAAAATGAGTTCACAATGTTTTCTGTTGTGTTTGTGTTTTTGTTTGTTTGTAGGTCTGCAAATTTGTCCACAGTTTTTACACTTCATGTGAGGAATTCCATTTATCTTCATAGTGTGTTTTTCAATTGGATATTTACAGCTGTAATGGTAAGTAGAAAACAATTTTATTTGTGTGTCATAATTCTTTTTTGGGCTGAAAAGAGATATAGTATATATTAGATGTGATTCATTTGGATTTCACAACAAAATGTGCCAAAGTTGGATTTATATTCAGTTGGAATATATTCAGATTGAGGGTAAGTTGAACATACTTTTTTTTCTCAGTCCTAAATAATTTCTTTTTTTTTTTGTTCACAAACTTTTCAATTTTTTCTCAACAGTTCTCTTTCTTTGACAAATAACTACATTTATGAAATCCTCATTCATTTCTACTTATTTTGATATATGATACACTTATGTTGAACCCTGAATTAGTTTGTTAAAATTAATTTTAGAGAGGCACCCAAAAATTATCGCAACACCCGCTCGATAATATAATGTCCGCCCGTACGACGGTAACGTCCGCGTTTTTTTTTTCCCAGGTGGAAAGAGTTAACAGCAGAAGATATAAAAATAGTAAGATAAAGGTAGTCCCATAGAAAATGCTATAAGGGATGAAGCATCAGAGACCTTATCATGCTGGGCCATCAGTGTATGAGTTAGGGTGGTCAGTTCCTTTCCTTGCTGCTTTTCTTTTCTCTGCTACCAATTTTACAAGACTAGGTTGACCTCAGGGTCATACCTGTTGGAAATTCCCCCCCCCCTCAAATTCACAGATGGGGATTCGAACCCTTGACCATTCAGTTTTCAGTTGCTATACGAGTGTTCTAACCACTATGCTAGCCGGTCCCCTTATAACATTACAAATTGAATACAAAAAAATTAGTAGATGTTAACAACAGAAATTTCTGACAGAATGCATAAAGTTAGAAGAAACAGATATTAGAAAATAAAGACAGGCAGAGAAGAGATAAGCGCGCACAGGCATGTATGCATACACATATGGTTACTCCAGCATTCTCACATAGCACGTAACCCACAGCCTACCTACCAAAAACATTGATGGTGATGGAAGCATTCTCAAACACCTTGTAGTCCAGTGTTGTGTTGCAAGAATAGACACCTGTATCATCTGGTTGTACGTTTCTCACAACCATGATGTGATTGATGTTATCATAGCCCCCACTGTTCACACGCAGTGGAGTGCTTTCATTGAATCGCTCAGATTTCTGTCAGAAAGAACAAACACAAGCCCTTCCTCCAGCTTCTACCAGTAAACCAGAATTTACAACAGTAATGTCAGTACAAATGCAGTATAAAATTAAACGGAACTATACTTAAACAGGTGCAGAAATTCAAATACCTTGGAGCAGTAACAACTTCAGATGAGAAATGCAGAACAGAAATTAGGAACAGAATAAGCCAAGCAAAGACTGCATTTCAGAAAATGAGAAACATATTAGCTAACACATCTTTATCAATGAATGTTAGAAAACGAGTCCTAAAATGCTATATTGAACCTATCTTATTATATGGAAGTGAATCATGGACAACAGGCAAGTCTGCACAAAAATCATTGGAAGCAGCAGAAATGTGATTTATTAGAAGAATGTTGCGAATCCCCTGGACAGCAAAAATAACTAATGAAGAATGTATGAGAAGAGCTGGAGAGACAAAAAACCTTGTCAAAAAGATAAGAGAGAGACAAAGCAATCTCATAGGACATGCATTGAGAAGAGGGGGCATTGAAAATATTATAACAACAGGAAAAATAGAAGGAAGAAGATCAAGAGGAAGACCAAGAGAAATGATACTGAACAGTCTGATGGGATGGTGTGAGAGGAGATCACCAACTGAGCTAATGGCCTGCATGAAGGATCATGTACTCTGGAGAAGCATAATAGCCAATGCCAGCCGGCATGGCACCTGATGATGACGAATGTTAGTTTTATTTTTCCTTTCTTTCTTCCTTTTTCTTTTCTGTTTATTATTGTATCCGTGGAATACATTTAACAATGTCTCTCGTTTCAATGTAAGACTGCTCCAGCCATACTATCACTAACACTTAGCAGCGACCTGTACATACAGGTACAGTCGTGGGCCAAGTTAAGGCCAGTCAGACTTGTGGCCACAGTCCCACAATGTGTTGTGATTCATTTTGCAATGAATTCTTTTCTACATAAGCTATTAGATCATCTCACACGATATGGACTCATCATTTAGTTAGTACAGAATTTAACCATGTGCCTGTGTCTATCTATTCTATGTCTATGTGTGTATATATCATCACTAAAAAGTTGCCACAGCATTATTCTCTATCTAATGTGGTCATATCTTCTGATTATTTCCACGTAGTTACTGACTGCGCTAATTTTCATTCTATTAGTATTTTAAAGTGATAGTAAACAGGGGTGAAAATGCTGTCGATTGTGTCAATCAGCGACCCATAGCTGACATGCCAGTGTCGAGGCTGCCGAACCACAGCTGACCAAGACCCCATCTCACCTCTCTGTTGCCACCCCCACAAACAGGCCTAGCCTGGCTAATGGGCCAGGACTAGTCATAGTCCCCACAGTGGTGGAGTCTGCTAAAGAAGTACTGCACACCCCTTGCTTTTATGGCTACACTCTAGGACTGAAAAACTTGCAGCCATAACCTGCTCCCAAGCCAACATGATGCTATGCCTCAATATCTTAACAGCATTGGCTGCCACTGCTCCAGGAAGACTGAAGAAGAAATGATGGCAAACATGTCTATTCATCGTATAACATGTCATGGTAGTGAACTTCGCTTAGTGTCCCACCTCACCCTATAACCACCAACATATGGCCAGACTGCTGGTCCCAAATGTGGCCTATGTCGGCCCATGAATGCACATACAATTTTATATGACGGACAACTGTCTTGACTTTCCATGGTGTACTTTAGAACCTGCTCTACTGGCGAGCTGTATTCACAACCTTCTCAAATACACTCCATCACAACAGGCAATACATGACCTCTGACTGATCTGCCAGAAAGCTGTGACACTGACTGATCTGCCAGAAAGCTGTGACACTGACTGATCTGCCATAAAGCTGTGACACTGACTGATCTGCCAGAAAGCTGTGACACTGACTGATCTGCCAGAAAGCTGTGACACTGACTGATCTGCCAGAAAGCTGTGACACTGACTGATCTGCCAGAAAGCTGTGACACTGACTGATCTGCCAGAAAGCTGTGACACTGACTGATCTGCCAGAAAGCTGTGACACTGACTGATCTGCCAGAAAGCTGTGACACTGACTGATCTGCCAGAAAGCTGTGACACTGACTGATCTGCCAGAAAGCTGTGACACTGACTGATCTGCCATAAAGTTGTGACACTGACTGATCTGCCAGAAAGCTGTGCTGCTGACTGTCAGCAAGAAACACTGTCAAAACAGTTATGGTACTAGTTGGTTGTGATCCACCAGGTAAAGGTTAACCTATAATGCCATGAAGGCACATGAAGATATATTTTCCGTGCCTGTACCGTCCCCCACCTGTCAGCACACTAGAGGGTGATGTGGGCAGCATCACATCTGGCCACCTTTTCTTTCCCAGCTCCAGAAGAAGCCAGGTACCAAGTTCTATAGCTGTGTGTGTATGTATGGGGGGGGGGAGGTGTGACCTGCTGCACCTTTGGCTGGATTCAAACCATCAACCTACACCATGAGATACTAATAAACAACCACTTTGTCACTCAGGCACCCTCATCAAGAAAGCAAGGCTAAAATAAGCTGTGCTTAAAATCAGGACATAGCAAGATAGCATCTAAAGTTACCACTGAAACACACAAAGCAGCTCACACTTACTCTTCACAACACAGTATCTCTACAACATCACAAACAAAACAAGCAGAAAATATCTTACTGTATCACAGCTGAACAAATGCAATCAACCTTCTGGCATAAACTGAATCATGCATGCAGAATTTCACATTAGGAAAATCAAGTCTAATAATCATGCATTCATTAACATGTCCCTATTGCAGAACTTTGCATCCCTAACAGTTCTCTTGAAGGCTTCTCAGTTGTAAGCAAGATGCATTCATTTGCAAAATCATCGACAGTGTCTTGCTGACACCTTCACCTTGGTTTTATTCTTTTTTTTTTTTTTTTACCCATTATGCACCCTTCCAAAACTGCCTTCTCTTAACTCTACCCTTCCATGACTGTCTTCTCTAAACTCTACCCTTCCATGACTGTCTTCTTTGATCTGTCTTGACATTTTAATATGTCCAAAACATTTACGCTTTCTCTGCTTAATCTTCTTTACTAGCCAACCTTCTTCAATACTGAATTCCTGTACTGTGGATAGATTTCTTCCTTCTTGTGTCCATATTTGAAGACTCTTCTATAGCATTTACAATCAAAGGCATTTATATGTTTCTCTGCTGTTTTGTTAAGTTAAATAATCAGAGCTGATAATCTGTAATAATAATCTGATTTTGATGTACAAGTAATAACATTCAGATATTCAGAAAGCATGGTTTCAAATTCCTGTACAAAAACAGGAAAACAAAGAAAACTTTACCCCTTTCTTGGCATAGTTGAAGGCCATGTAGACCAGGGTGTCTGCTGTGACCTTGATCTGGCAAGTAATGGTCAGATTTTCTCCAGCTATCAGGGTTGTTTTTGATGCCTTGATGTAGGGAACAGGAGGTGTGGTGTCTGGGAGAAGAGAGAAACAGAATCATGTGGAGATGGAGACCATCAAGGTAATTACAACACTTTTACGACACAGATGCTTGTGAAGTTAGTGGCCATCATGGTAATTATTTTTGTTGTTGTTGTTGTTGTTGGTGGTGGTAGTGGTGGTAGTAGTGGTGGTACAACAAAAATTATGGCCCATTTAATCTGTAATGGTTTGCTGGCACTGTCAACTGACTGGATTCATATACTCATCATATATATATATAATAATATAAGCATAAGCTAGCATAAACATAGGCTAAAACAAACTTTGGATAATAACAGACACCTAAGCTATAATGAACTTACCCATAGATGATGGGTAGTAAAACACTTGAAGTGACATTTTTTCTTCCATTTCTGCAGTGGAAGCATTGCATGATGGCTTTGATGCAAACTCATAGCTAGGCACCAGTATCTTGAAACCAAACTTTGGGTCCCACTGAACTCCCTCAGCATGTGTCATTATCATGTCATTTGCAATCAGATCCACCTTGGAGATAAACAGATTAGAGGTGTGAGTTTTCACTCCCTGACTCTTCAAAGCAAACTAAACTGATGTTTTGTTATGTAACAGACTTTCTTCCTTCTTTTATAAATGTCTGTAAATTTCTCTTATTTTTGCACAGTATGCTTCAATGCCATAATTCACTTTTTGTCTTTTCAAAATTTGGTTCAAAAGTCTTTATGTACAGCTACCACGAATAAGTGCTGGATTTTTTTTCCCTTGTGAGTTATAAATGAACTCTTTCATTCCACATGGCCGCAACTGGAGTCTTTTATTAGAAACAAAAGTTGAAATACTTCTATCAACAGTCTTGTTATAAAATGGTGATTAAATATTTCAAACATATTTGTAGTTTTCTATAAACATGCATGTTCTATTCTTAAATAAGGAAAAACAAAACAAAAAAACCCCTACTATTTATGGTAGGGAAAAAACAATTAGGAATGTAATACATTAGAAATGTAAAAAAAAATTCCTTACATTTGGTGAGAGATACACAGAAACTGTTCATACATTGACAAGCCAGTAGAATCAAGCAAATACCAAGCCCTGATTGTTATGTTCACTTTTTATCTTTAACCAATGCTGCAGGTTGATAATGGCTGTAAAGACTTTACCACCAAGACTGTGTTTTGGTGAAATATGCCACATTGCCCACCTACATTGGAGTCATTCCTATATATAAACATATATATATATTATCCTATATCCTTCCCGTGTTGTTAAACGTCACATAGGGCTCGCAAGGTACTTCGCCAATTTTTCCTGTTTTTGGCAAGCTTTTTAACTCATCAAGGGATTTTATGCCTATTAATCTGGCCTCTCTTAACAATGCCCTTTTTAGAGTTTCACATGGTCTGCCTCTTTTTCTTTGGCCTGTTGTGTTTCATTTGATAGCTTATTTTGGGATTCTCTGATCGTTTCTTCTCATCACGTGACCAAAATATGTCCATCTCCTTTTCCTGATCACCCATAAGACTGATTGTTGTTCAGTGATCTGTCTTATCTCTGCATTGTTCTTGAACTCGTTCCACTTGATGCCGAGTATTTTCCTTAGGCATTTGTTTTCATAAGAGTCTAATTTCTTGTCAGTTTCTTTAGTTGTTTTCCAGCTTTCGCATGCATAAATGAGGGTGGATATTACATTTGAATTGAATAGTTTTAACTTGGTTTTTGTGCTTATAACTTTTGAATGCCATATGTTCTCAAGATTCTTGAAGATCGATGCTGCTTTTGCAACTCTAATTGTAACTTCCTTTCTGGTGTCACCATCCTGGTCTATGTAGTTGCCAAGGTATGCAAATTGATCGACTTCTTCAACATCTGTCCTTTCTACATGTATTTTTCCATTTCTGATTAATGGGAAGTTTCATTATTTTTGTTTTTTCCCTTGTTAATTTCAAGTCCTATTTTGCTAGCCAGTGAAGACAGGATATCTTTTTTTTCTTGCATGGAATTGACATAAAACAGAATGTGTGCTCTGAGGAAAATATGACACCAAAAGGGAAAGAGTCACACAGGGAAGACAAGTCCTATTACTGAGCTACTACTTCTAAAATTCCAGAATGTACATTTGAGGTGGATATTTATGTAAAGTTTAATGCAAATAAAGTTCTGACCTCAAATGCTTCAAGCAGATACCAATGAACATGCACAAGATGGAAATGTCAGCTCTGATGGCATTCAGTTTGTATTAGATCTGACATAATGTGACATGATTTATAGATTCCATTTCTTACTGTTAAATGCTTTGCTAACCTTTATGTTGGGGTCTGTGACTCCACATTCCAAGTACAAAGGTTTGAATGTAGTAAAGACATAAATATCAGATGAATGTTCCCGAAAGAGGTGTATAGGATCTGTAAAACAAGAGATAACAGGTTAGTAGATCTCCCCAAATATAGTGGATGACTCCAGCATCCATGAAAACTGTGGAATAACTTCATCAGTCCTCCAGCATGATGTGAGGTAAAAGCTTCATCAATTTTCCAGTAAGACTTGATGGAATAAGTTATCAATCTTCTAACAAAACATGTGAGGGAATAACTTCATCAATCTTCCAGCAAGACTTGACAGAATCATTTCATCAGTCTTCTAGTAGAACATAAAGAAATTACCTGGTTTATGAATAGAAATAACACTGTTTCTTGTTTACTTATTTCACATAATACATGTACTGGGAATAATTTCTTTTTCTTATTTACTTGCTGCAAATAACACTGAGAATAAAAACATATAAACTAGGAGAAAAGTAGGAGCAGCTTTATTACTTAACAATTACAAAGTTGTGACGTTTCGGTGTGAGCTTTAATCATATAAAAACATACAGGACGAAGAAATACAGTGGTTTTCAAGCGCTATGCAGCTTGTGTCATCTGCGTGATATTGTCTGATGGCTGTTACACAATGTAAACAATGTCACGCAGATGACACAAGACGCCTAGCGCTTGAGAACTGCTACATTCAGGATTATGGGGCACTGGAACCACACGGGTTAAACTCACTATTCAGCTACACCTAACATTCTCTTCTTCAACAATTATAATCCCTCTCCACTAAGCTCCACTCCCTTCTCACTTGTTACACATAGTTCAGAACCTCCTCACAGCATCACATTACAACCCCTCTACCCTAACTATAATCATCTATTTCATCTTCTCCTGGCTAGGTTAATATTGTATCACTCTCTCTCACCTCCATGGTTTCCCCACCCACCACCCCCAGTTATGACCCACCGACCACACATCACAGGTCTTTATTTGGACAGTCTCTATGCTCTACCATGCTCATTTCTGACACACAGCGTTGGACAAGCCACATCTTCTTACAGTTACAGCTAAGTGCTCTATTCACTATTAATTTTTTTCTTTTTTTTAATAGCATTCATGTGAATCTATACTTTATCTCCTTTCTCTACTTCTTTGTCTTGTATGTTTTTTGTATGATTAAGGCTCACGCCGAAACTTCACAACTTCGTAATCATTAAGTAATAAAGCTGCTCCTACTTTTTTCCTAGTTTATACATTTTGGTATCACAGCTTTACTGCAGTGCTTCATGTATAGTTGCATACTTATACACTAATTATTGTGAGAATAAATATGGTTCTCATTTAAGTTCTCAATATTATAGTGAAAGTAAATGCATTTCTTAGTTACTCACTGCAAGTAATATAGAGAATAAATCAGCTTTGTTTAATAAGTTTGAAATAATAATTTCTTATCATAAGTTGGGAATAATGATAAGAATGAATCTGTGGCTTATCACAACATGGAAATCACACATAAAAGGAGCTATTTTTATAGCTGTCACCACATCCAGGACCATAAACTGTATGAGACAATATGGGCATAAAATCTTGTGGAATTAAACAAAAGGGGTTCTCAAAATACAATTAGTAGTTGTCAAACAGAAATTTTTGACAAAAACTCTGGCTTTTACGGTGCAGGCAGGAGGGAGAACAGTGATGGAAGACCACAGGTAGCCTGACTATGGAGGTCATGGTAGTAACCAAGGCAGTGGCTTGGCTGGAGACACAGGCCTTCACCCAGGCATGTTTCCTCAATGACTCGATGAATATGTCCTAGAAGACTGAGCCAGGTTTCGTGAGAAAGCACTGGTTGGAGTCACTGAAAAGACCATGGTTGACAAACATCTGTTTCATTTTTGTGTCAGCTCATGCGGGGGGTGAGAGGTAAAGAACGAGCAGACAGACTTGCTGGAATGGCTACAGCAGAGGGTGAACAGGCTTGCTAGCATGGCTACAGCAGAGGGTAAACAGGCTTGCTGGCATGGCTACAGCAGAGGGTGAACAGGCTTGCTGGAATGGCTACAGCAGAGGGTGAACAGGCTTGCTAGCATGGCTACAGCAGAGAGTGAACAGGCTTGCTAGCATGGCTACAGCAGAGGGTAAACAGGCTTGCTGGCATGGCTACAGCAGAGAGTGAACAGGCTTGCTAGCATGGCTACAGCAGAGGGTAAACAGGCTTGCTAGCATGGCTACAGCAGAGGGTAAACAGGCTTGCTGGCATGGCTACAGCAGAGGGTGAACATGCTTGCTGGCATGGCTACAGCAGAGGGTGAACCGACTTACTGGCATGGCTACAATGGAGGGTGAACAGGCTTGCTGGCATGGCTACAGCAGAGGGTGAACAGGCTTGCTGTCATGGCTACAGTGCAGGGTGGACAGACTTGCTGGCATGGCTACAATGGAGGGTGGATAGACTTGCTGGTATGGCTAAAGTGGAGGGTGGACAGACTTGCTGGCATGGCTACAGTGGAGGGTGGACAAATTTGCTGGCATGGCTAAAGTGGAGGGTGGACAGATTTGCTGGCATGGCTAAAGTGGAGGGTGGACAGGCTTGCTGGCATGACTACAGCGGAGGGTGAACAGGCTTGCTGGCATGGCTACAGCGGAGGGTGGACAGACTTGCTGGCATGGCTACAGCGGAGGGTGGATAGACTCGCTGGCATGGCTACAGCGGAGGGTGGACAGACTTGCTGGCATGGATACAGCGTAGGGTAGCCATGCAATGGACCAAGTTGATATCCTGAACTCACTCAGAGAAGCTGGTTGAATCGCCGAATGAAGCAACAGTTCTGAATCTCCATGAACAGATTGCTTGAATGTTAATGCCAAATGTGAAGTGTCCAAACAAGAGCGCTACAGTTGGAAGCAAAGAAGACTGGTTAATCAACACAGAACTGCTATCATAAGCCACCAAACCCTGGTGGAAATACTGAAGATAGGATCAGACCACTTACGGACTAATCATCCAATGTGCAATGAGGATGGACCATCAACTAATTAAACAGAAATTTTTGCTAAGCACTCACAATTTTGTGCTGGCAATCAGAGTAAGTGTGTGTGTGTGTGTGCATGCGTTTGTGTGACTGGTGAAAATTTCAGCTCTACTACCTGTGGCATATATAAACGTGTGACTGATGAATACTTCAGCTCTAATACATGTGACATATATAAATATAAACGTGTGACTGATGAAAACTTCAGCTCTAACACCTGTGACATATATAAATATAAATGTGTGACTGAGAGAACTTTAGCTCTAATACCTGTGACATATATAAATATAAATGTGTGACTGATGAAAACTTCAGCTCTAATACCTGTGACATATATAAATATAAATGTGTGACTGATGAAAATTTCAGCTCTAATACCTGTGACATATATAAATATAAATGTGTGCCTAATGAAAACTTCAGCTCTAATACCTGTGACAATATAAATGTGTGACTAATGAAAATTTCAGCTCTAATACCTGTGACATATATAAATATAAATGTGTGACTGACGAAAATTTCAGCTCTAATACCTGTGACATATATAAATATAAATGTGTGACTAATGAAAATTTCAGCTCTAATACCTGTGACATATATAAATATATGTGACTCTGATTTATCCTCCTTGGTCTCCAGAATTCTGTCTATTGTCTTGCGTTTCCTGTGCCCCTTCTCATCACTGTACACACAAGTGTAGAAGCCAGTGTTAAACCACTGGGCATTCTGAATGTGGAGGACTTTAAAGTAAAGCTTAGTGTCAGTTATGTCCTTCTCCTCATCCATAGTGTAGACTTCATTGTCCTTCTGAAATCATAAAAAAGCATTCTCTGTCATTGTTTACAATGGTGCTTCCCAAAATTTTGATGGTTTCTGCCCCATCTCTTCAGATCTTCTCAATGCCATGGGGGGGGGGGGGCAAGTACTGTCCATTCTGAGAATCATTGTTTTATAACATGGAAATATAAGGATAATTTTATTATTACTGTTCTGTACCATAAAAGGCATACAGTGTGATCTTGAAACAAAACTGCAATGTACTGCAGAGATGTTTTCACTCTCCTGTTTAGTTAATGAACTCATTACAGAACAATGCTTGTTAAGACTTTAAACCAAACTAGGAACAGCTTTACTGATTAATCAGCACACAGCTGTAATGTTTCAGTTTATACTTTAATCATACTAAAACATATAGGACAAAGAAATAGGAAAAGAAGGGAAAATATAGATGTGTCACCCTCTCCTGCAAGCCACAAATGAGTGCTCCCTTTTCTTTTCCTATTATTTTTTTCTATTCTTTTTTGTTTTACATCATCTGAGTCAATTTATATTTTCTCAACTTTTCCCATCTCTCTGTCCTTTACATCTGAACACCTTGAAAGACTATTGGCTTTGTGCATGTTAATATATTTATTTATACGAGGGGCATTCATAAAGTAATGCACCACATTGTTTTTCTCAGGAGCTGTTTATTCAAAAAAGCATGAAATTTATACACAATATACATGGATATGTCATGTAAACGTCGGTATTATTTAACATAATCCCCATCTACTTGTATGGCTTTATGCCAGTGTGAAACAGGTGCACGTATTCCTAGCCCGTACCCAATTTTCTCTTGATTACGTAGCCATTTCTTCACTGCATGAATCATTCCTTCGTCATCATCAAATCTTACCCCTTGAAGTGCATCTTTAAGTGGACCAAACAGATGGAAATCAGAAGGTGTCAAATCAAGACTATAGGGTGGATAGGGTAGTACAGTCCAATCCAATCTGATGATTGCTTTCCGTGTTGCCAGACTTGTGCGAGGGAGCGCATTGTCATGAAGGAGAAGCAGGTCTGCTGGATTTTTGTGCGGCCAAACTTTGTGAAAACGTTGAGTTTTTTCAATGTCTTAATGTAAGCTTGCGAAATGATTGTCATTCCTCTTGGCATAACAATCACAAGAATCACACTGTCAATGTCCCAAATGACAGTGATCATGATCTTTCCAGCTGAAGGGCTTGTCTTGAATTTCTTTCTCCATGGTGATTGGGGATGATGCCACTCCAGTGATTGTCTTTTGTCTCAGGTTCAAAATGATGTGCCCAGATTTCGTCACTTGTTACGATCTTTGCCAAAAAGTTCTCTCCCTCAGCATTGAAACACTCCAACAATTCAGAAGAAATTGCTTTCTGTTGCAACTGATGGTAATTTGTGAGACTTTGAGGAACCCATCTTGTGCAAACTCTAGAAAATCCGAGAGCTTTTATAACTGCATTTGCACTACCATTGCTGACTGACAGCTTTAAGGCTAACTGTTGAGTGGTGATATGCCTATCAGTAAGAATAATGCCCTCAGCGCATTTCAACATTTCTGCCTTGGTGGCTGTGGCAGGATACCCGCAGCGCGGCTGATCATGCAACTCCTTATTTCCACTTATTGATTCTTTGATTCTCTGAACCCAGCGACTGACTGTACTCAAGGTCGACTGCAAAACTTCCATACACAACACACAAACGCTTGTGAATGTTCACAACAGTTTCCTTCTCTGCAACGAGAAATTCTATCACAATTTGCTGCTTATATCGCAAGTTGCTAACACACTCCATTTCAATGGTTAGGGCAGCCATATTCTTTGGCCAGTTGCGGTGCAATCTGGTTCACACAATCGGCAATTGCCATATTTAAAGTGTGAAAAATGTTATGCTTCTATCTTCATCATCATTCACCCATAAAAATTGTACTGCTGTGATGATGTGTCTATTAGCCCTACACAGCTGACTTCAACCCAATGCAAGTTTAGGATCAGGTTCATCTTTCCAAATCCCTATTCACGTGGCCCAAATGCTGGCTATTTCCAGGGGCATTGTTGGGAGGTAGAACAGTACCTTGGCTGGCTACTTTTCACCAGCCCTGATACATGTAGTCAGCTATGGGCTGATGACTGCTATCTCATTCAGCTTGAGTGTGTTTTCACCCCTTTGAAGCAGACAATCATCTTCACCCCTTTGAAGTAAACAATCATCTTCACCCCTTTGATGTAGACAATCATCTTCACCTCTTTGAAGTAGACAATCACTTTCACCCCTTTGATGTAGACAATCATCTTCACCTCTTTGAAGTAGACAATCATCTTCACCCCTTTGATGTAGACAATCATCTTCACCCCTTTGATGTAGACAATCATCTTCACCCCCTTTTAAACAGACAATCATCTTCACCCCTTTGATGTAGACAATCATCTTCACCCCCTTTTAAACAGACAATCATCTTCACCCCTTTGATGTAGACAATCATCTTCACCCCTTTGATGTAGACAATCATCTTCACCCCTTTGAAGCAGACAATCATCTTCACCCCCTTTGAAGTAGACAATCATCTTCCCCCTTTGAAGCAGACAATCATTTTCACCCCTTTGAAGCAGACAATCTCCACCATCAGCTTTTCTATTAAAGAAAAAAAAAGAAACACTTGCATGCACTGCTCTAACATGCATTAATAAAGAAATGAGTGGGTGTTTTTTTCTTGAATATTATAAACCATTTTGGATGCACTCAGCAAAGGTTCTAACTTCTGCCAAAACTGAGACCAAAGAAAGAGCTTCCGTTTTTCAGGATGAAGCACTTAAGGAAGTGAAAGAAAAAACGGAGAGCTTGTAGCAGGTTATATGAAAGTGTTGCCAAGCCTCTTGTTAGCTTCCGGTTATTGCTTCTATCAGATGGCAGCTCTTAAGTTGGGATGATGGAAGAACTAACAAGAGAGAAGTCTGTATGAAAACAGAAACAGCATTCCAGCCTGAATGAATTTTTTTTTTTTTTCACTCTTTCATCTTGTTAAGATGTAGGCTAGAAATATTAATGCTGACTTAACAATGAAGCACTGTACTGTATGTAGGCGGTAGTAGTCTGGCAGAAATTCATGAGAAAGCTCTCTAACACAGAGTAACACTTCACATATCTGCACTGCACTGACCAGAAACAGGATTACTATGAAATGGCAAACATTATACGCCAGAATGCTAGAGAACAAATGAAAAGCAAATAGGCAAATTACCCTCACTCCACACAACTTGCCTCAGAAAGATTTTGAACATTTACTGACCACAGACAATAAATAATAGAGACCTACTTGCCAATGTGAATTAGAAGATATGCATGTCACAAGAGCAAAGAAAAAACTGCTGGAAATAGACTGGTCATATGCTCTGACGAGACTCCAGCAACAATGCTAAAACAACCATGAGATGGACACCTGAGGGAAAGAGAAAGAGAGGTTGACCCAGGGCTGTCTGGTGGAGAACTGCAGAAGTGGAAATGAGAGGCATGCAGCACTGATGGGGGCACAATACAAAGGCTGGCTGCAGACTGAGATGTGGAGAGAATTTGTTGCTGCACTGCAAGATGCCACAGGGTGTACTGGTGGTGACTTCTTAGCCAATTGCTGACCAAGAACACAGATGGATGGACAAACATTAGCAGGGACTGGTGAAAGATATTCTCCAGCTTCACTTAAAATTCACAACATTTTGACTGAAGCTTATATAAATCTGCATAAAGTAAAGCTCTAGAAACATTCCATGTCACAGGAGGAGATCATCAAGTGAAGCAGGCAACAGTCTGCCCAGATAAATAATGAAAGCAAGATTGAGTAAGCTGTGGTTCCACTACAGGAAAACCTCATATAGGGATATGGTATAGTATTCAAATGATGAAAAGAAGGTAAAAGGATCTGTGAAAGATATGAACAAAATGCAACAATGAAAAATAATGGATATTTTATTGAATGGTTGGAAGTGACATCTGTAAAATTACAGACACAACAGTGTAACCAGTGTATTAATAATGAGTACAGCTTTCTTTCTCTCTCTCTTTTTTATTGCTGCCTATATCTCTTACTAGAGAGTGAGAGAGACAGAGAGAGTGAGAGAGAGAGAGAGAATGAGAGAGAGAGGGAGAGTGAGAGAAAATGAGAGCACGAGAGAAAGTGAGGGAGAGAGAGAGGCACATGGAGATTGGGAAAGTGAGGGAGAGCAAGAAATGGGGAAAGTGCTGGAGAAAGAGGATGGATGACCATGTGAAAACAGAGAGTGGGCAATGGAAAGTTTAAAAAAGAGGAAAGTAACATACGCTACACATTTTGGAAATAAGTAAAATACATTAAAAAAAAAACACAAAAAGGAAAACAGTGAAAATAGTCCTTATCATGGAAATGTAAACTGAATCTTATATCGCTCTTATGACCAATGTTGATGATAATGACATAACTGTCAAGACTTCATTTCTTTGGGATATGTATGTGTGTGTGTGTGTGTGTGTGTGGGTGTTGGTGGGTGGGAGGGGGGCATATACAAAAAAAAAACAAAACAGGATAAGACTTATGAGACTGTCAATGAGATGGAACGCCAGACATTTCAACTAGCTCTACCACGGCAGGGACCTTCAATTTATCAAAGTCTGCAGATGTGCACAAGTGTGCATAAATATGCTTGACGTTTATACTTCCAGACCAAAAAATCCCAAGACCACACAAGCAACTTTACAACAAATACACTGGCTATATTTTTTACCGGGACATGACGCAGTGTCTATATTTATACCGCTGTTCAAAACTGAACACCTTTCCCGCGCCACCCTAAACACCAGTATAAAACCTACAGAAGCCCTTATTTTATTTGTATTTCTTTTTTCCCCACAATCCTGTCTACATGGCTCATATGAAGGAGAAAAAAAAAACAAGTTAAGTATACGCAGGTAAAACAAAAGGAACTATATAGAGGTGACGGTGTGTATGTCCCTTGGCAGAAATGTTGAGTAAAAGCAGATGAATGACACTGATTACCTCTGTGTTTTCTTTCTTTGGCCACTCCCAGTCCACAGGTTTGACGCCCGAACACAGGATGCTGAAGTTGGTGGACTTGCTCAGGACAACCGTGTCCAGAGAGTAGATCTGTGGTGGGTGAACTACCTCTATCAGCGCTGGCGTGTTGTTGGAGTGCGCGTCTGCCAGGAATGTACAGAAAAACACATGTCCTAACTTCTATGTGGTCATTAAGATCAAGAAAGTACTTACTCGAGTTCATCCTTCCCTGTGTGCCATACCGTGTCCAGGGGAGATGCTGGTGGAGTTTCGGGGCCTTATGAGTGGCGTCGGTGAAGTTCATGTCGTAGTTCATGAGCATTTCTTTAACTCCATCCATGCACCTTTTTCCGGGGCCTTCCTCTTGAGCTGTGTCCTGTAGTTGCTTGGTTGAAGACCCTCATGGCTGGCTGTATGTGTGTCATTCTCTTTAGCTGACCAAACTACTTCATTCTTTGTTTCTCCACATACTGTAAGCATGGCATAGTTCCTATCAACTGTCTTATGTCGCTAGTGACGTTTGCTGATTTTCTTAGACATCTCACTTCGCATGTAGATAGTAATAATAGAATGATCAAAGAACAAACAAAAAACAAGAGTCCTCTGTAAGCAATGCCTGGCACTAATGTGACTGATGCGAGCAGAGATGTGAGCATTAGAGCCAGGATTATTAACCTGCTTTCAACTGAAAGCATACTGGACAAGGAGAGAGAAAAAAAGCATTTCAAGATACAGCACCTGTTTTTTTTCCTCTCTTTCTTGTACCTTCACTCAAACTTCCCAGACACAGTAGGCAGACCTCCTGCTGTGCGCCAGTTGGAGACTGCTCTTTTAGAGTGACAGCATAGGTGGTAATTATGGACGGAGGGAGAACACCTGGCCGAGGTCCTTATCTGGCACTTCTCAGTTATAGGCTGATGCTTTCCTTGGGCCATAGCTCCCAGTGTCAACCAGGCTTGTGGAGTCTCTAGGATACCTGAATGTATGCACCTGCTTCTTATATTTTACTTACACACTACATTTATGTGCTGGGTTTCTCTTCCCCCCCCCCCCCCCGCGCCTCTTTCTTATTCGGGGAGGTAATCATGTCTTTCGGTTTTCTAGCTTCTGTGAGGTAAATCTGTTCACTTCCCTCCCCTGCTTCATCGGATAACTTCTGGCATATTTTCATTCTTGGCTGTTAGTGCTGATTCTACAGCAAATCTTGACACTGTTGCCTCCTGATTTCTGGTCCGGTTTTTAGTGCTAAAGATAAATAGGAGTTGTGAGAGTATACGGCTTTATTTTACTGAGATCGCTTGTTACGCTGTTCACTTCAAACAGTTAGTGGCATGTTACTCACTAGTTCCACAGTCCGTTCTCTTTATCTTGTTTATATATATGGAATAAGGAATACAAAGATGAGGATGTGTGAGAGAGACAATTTCCATTTAGCAAAGTACATTACCCTCATTTCAACATCACATAACAGCTGCAGTCAGGCAGGTGAGAGAGTGTGTGTTTGTGCTTGTGTGTGTGACAGAGAGAGATGCAGAGAGAAAGAGAGTGCGTGTGTGAGAGAGAAAGAGAACAAGGTGTATTTGGAAGAAGAAAAAATTAATGCACTAGTAATTTAAAAAAAAGTTGGTAAAACACATCAACTTCAACTTCACTGAACAGCTGCAGAAAAAGACAATCAAAGGTGAACTTCACAGAGAGAGAGAGAGAGAGATGAGACGAGAGAGAGAGAGAGAATTCTAGATGATGTCACTCACCTGCTGAACTATCCCCATCGTTCTCTGAATGGACATCAGCAAGCTCCTCCACAAGCAGCTTGGAGTCAGAGATTACACCACTGTCACTATTGAGATGTGGCGCGGCGGCAACTGAAAGTACAAAACACAATATGCTTGGGTTAGTGAGCATGATGATGATGATGATGATGATGATGATGATGAAGCAAAGATGTGTCAGATGTGATGGGTTTGCTTCAAGTGAATCCAAGAAAATGAGTTTCTCGATAAGACTCCTCCATTATGAAGGAGAGCTGGGTGAGGGAAGAGCATGTTGTGAGTGAAGCCAAGTGTGAGTTACTACTAGCAGCAGCACAACAAGGTAATCAAGGCCGTTGGTTTGCTGCTCCTAATAACCGTGTAGTCACACTGTCTCCATACAATGTGGGTTATTGTCTATAGTTTATAATGAGCTTGCTCTTATAATTCTTAGAAAATGATTCCTTCCAACAGGACTATCTCCAGTGCTTTTTATCTCAGACCGGTGGTTCTTAACTTTTGTTGGCCGTGGACTCCATTTCGGGCCTGAGAACAGCTGTGGACCGTTCTTTAAAAATTAAGTACTAAGTAGAACATAGATGATATTAGTTTTTTTAATGAGCCCTCCCCTCCCCCTCCCCCTCCAAAAATCCTTTAATAGATTGGCTGGAGGTCCCAGGATCCCAGGTTAAAAAGCACTGTCTGAGACAGAAGTGTGGAGGTCCCAGGATCCCAGGTTAAAAAGCACTGTCTGAGACAGAAGTGTGGAGGTCCCAGGATCCCAGGTTAAAAAGCACTGTCTGAGACAGAAGTGTGGAGGTCCCAGGATCCCAGGTTAAAAAGCACTGTCTGAGACAGAAGTGTGGAGGTCCCAGGATCCCAGGTTAAAAAGCACTGTCTGAGACAGAAGCCTGGAGGTTAAATGAACCTTTGTCACTGATTCCCAAGCCCTAGAATGTAATTTGCTTCTATAATCCGACACCGAGTTAACCTTTGTGGTGACTTTCATAGCTGCTGTTTCATCTTATATATTGTTTGTAGTGATCTATGTCTAGCAGGAAAAGTGCGTGTCACTGGTCTATTCTGCTGCTCTCACCAGCATGAGAGATGATATCGTGAGTCCAGGCTCAAATGTCACAGCTATTTCAGGACACAAGCGTGGCATTAAACTGAAAATACAAGTGAAAGGCTTCAGCACAGCTTATCATGTTAACCTAAAAACACTGTTCAGGCGTGGATTACTGTACAAATTCACATACTTATTTACATAGGTGAAATGTAAAAGACAAGAAGCTGAAGGATAGAAGGCTCTGCGAGCAGTTAGTCTATGGTGATTTTCTTCTACTGGTGCTCTCCAGTCAATCAGCTATTATCACTGGGAAAACTGCCCTGAAACGAAGAATATTTGCCTGCAGAGCGGGGCACACTAGTATATATACGCACACGCGCTGTCAAAGCATGCTGGAGAAATAAAGTTAGCATTAACATGGATGCTGTAGTCCACAGCGGGTAAGAATGAGCAAAACCTTAAAAAAAAAAAAAAAACCTTGGTAATTGTATAAAAAAATAAAGCATGTACATAAACAGTGTTTACAATGAGCACGGCAAACAAACAAGACACTATCACAAACCTAGTGCATTTTCCCTGGGAATTTTTTTGTTCATTCTGAGCTGTCAAAGTGTCAGCGCTTTTATTTCTATTAAAGTGTTTTCATTTCTTAAGCTGGCGAAATGTGCAGGGGATGACCTAATGTCTGATCTGTTAAGAAATATTGAGAGAGATGACCTAAGGTCTGATGTTTAAAGAGATATTGAGAGAGATGATGTAAGGTCTGATATGTGAAGGGATACTGAGAGAGATGACCTGAGGTCTCATGTCAGACTCTCCTTCAGCATAGTTGACTGTGGCAAAGGAGTGCGACCTTTAAAAGTCACCAGTGAACTAAAGGCAAGCAAAATCTAATCCTACCCCATGGCAGTGCTTCTAAAAACAGGCTGCTGTGCCATCTGTAGCTTACTAGCACGGCGCACAGTCGACGTCCTCTTATCTGGTGGGAATGAGCCCCCCTGTGGGAAACAGAACAAGCCATCAGGCACCACTCGGTGCCAGCATGACAGGATTCTACCGGCTCCAGTGGTATAGGAACCATTGGTAATCTACAATCTACCTTTCCCATTTTCTATATCACAGTTTTCAAGGGTCTGCCTTAGTATACGTTTATCCACTTAATAGAAGTGCTTACACGTAGTTTATCTTGGGGATCTTGGCTAGACGAATCGTGGAGCAACGCTGGCTGAGTTCAGGATCTCAACATACACAGTCCTGGCCGCTGATGTCTCTCTGATAGTCCGTGTGACGGTAACGTGCTCTTATAGTTTCTAGCTCTATAACGTTAATTCTATGAGATGACCAAGTGACCAAAAAAGGGAGCGGAGGAAGAGGGTGAGAGAGAGGGAGAGAGAGAGGGGGGGAGACAGAGAGAAGACAAAGTCGCAGAAAATATGAAAACTCTGGACCATGCCCCCCCCTCCCCCCCCCCCTTCAACCTTTGGCCCAAATTACCGGACACTATGCTGTGTATAATATTCTGATACATATTTCTGTACAACATTTTTTTAAAAAAGGGACATTATGGTTATGCTTGTATCTAACATATACTCAGCATTAACAGCGGAACTTGTGGTCCATGTGAATCGGGCAGATGTTGGGTGCTGGTGCGGAGCATCATATTTCGGCACAGTAAAAAAAAAAGTTCTGTTTGTTACTAGATGTTGCGGGCTCTTCTCTGCTTCCGCCTGTTCTCTAATTAGCCGCCTGCTGTCTCTTATGTTTCACAAACGCACATGAAACAACTGATATAACCCACGGTAGGAGTCCCTGGAACGTAGCTGCTGCAACAATGTGAACCACACAGCAGCAAATAACAGCTCAACTACTTCAGCTAAGAGACAATGAGCTGAACTTTTCTGCTACTGCCATGTATGAAACTGCCAAAACTCTTAAATTCCTTCATATTCACACTTACAATCTTATAATCACATTGCTAGCAATATAGAAACAGATATTTTAAAAGCTCGGCATAAATACATACAAGGATATGAGTTTCTGCCGTGAGAGAAATATTTAAAATAGAAAACAACGGTCAACATTTCTAACACGTGAAATGAATTCATCACAATACTTTAATACAGGTCGACATCCAAGCAGATTTGAGAATAACATTAAAAAGATGGACTAGTTTCATCTCAGACGGTGCGCCATGTAAACAATAGACACAGCAAATAGAAGAACCACTGAAGCCACCTCCCTCTGGGAAGAGAGCACTCGATGATGATGATGATGATGATGATGATTTTTTAAAAAATGGTAACTGGCGTCCTATGACTTGGAGCAAGGTGTAATACGGTAACCAACAAGTAAATGGCGTGACCAGACTGGGAACTGTTAACACAGTAATTGCTCGTGTCGCCGCCTCTAAACTTTCACAACTTGCAGGAAACATACTCATCTACTCTACATCCATTCCACCTCAGAAAACCAAATGGTGAGTTTGTTTTTTTTTTTCTTTAAAACGACTGAAATTTAAGAATTAAACGCAAAAGATAACAGTGTCTGTATATCTATGAACATTATAGGCGTACAAAATTGTCTACACTGTCTATGTAATCTTCCCCTGGTTCTGGTTTTCAGCAAACTCGTTTCCGTAAATTGTTAAAATGCAACAATAGCAACGTTTTTTACGAGTGTAAATCTGATACATGCGAGGATAACCGTCGGGAAATCAAGTTACTACGTCGTCATAATGACTAGGAAATGTGCGCGCGCACGGCGGCAAGGGGATGGTGAAAATTTCTGAACAATGACATCTGCGAGACAAAACTAAGGAAAGGGAGAAAGAGAGAGAGAGAGGGAGGGAGGAAGGAAAGAGAGAGAGGGGGGGGGGAGGGTTGGAGAGAGTATGTCTAGAAACAATTAAGATACAGAGGTTATAATATATGGTCTGTCTGCAGCAACAAATACGAAATATGTGTACCTTTTCTCCTTTAAAATTCAGAAAACAGAGTTAAAAGTGTCATTTGTGAGAACAGGGATCAAGTAGAACAGATGATAAAGATACATACAATAATGTAGCCATTTTAACTACTTCTGCTTCTTGTTAAAATAGCCGCCCCGCCCCCAACAAGCCAGTCAGCGCCGCCATTCTTCTAGTGACTGCTTCCAGAGGAAAAAGTCACAAGTTTTAAGTGCCACCGCTCTGAGGTTGAGTAGCATAAATGTTTACATTCTGGGGGTTTACTACCTGAAGTGCCTGTGACACAGGCGATGTTATGTAACTGGCGGTGAACAAGAGAGATGAGAGAACTTGAACTGAGAGCGATGGAAGCAGAGAAGAGGGTAGACACGAGCAGGAAGCAAGCACATAGCTCGTAAACTGCTTGACGTTTATAGCTAGGCAGAACGGGGACTGATGATGGAATGGACAGACAGACAGGCACGCAGATACAGCATGTAGTTCAATAACCTTTGACCTACACAATATTTCTAAAGTACTGCTCCCAACAGCCGACATTTCACACATTCTCTATAGAAAACGACACCACTGAAAGGCCACAGGCTGGGCACAACCATCTCACAGAATAAATTAAGCCCCATGCACATTTGACGGCCTGGTTGGCTGAGTGCTTTGGTGCTGGCTGTACTAATTCGATGGTACCGGCTTTTACCGGGTTTCATGTCCCAACTGTGGGGATTTTTTCTCTGCTACCACCACACTAAAAACACTCCCTGAGATCACACAGTCTCTAAATCTGGGAAGGTAAATGCTGCCAGGCGTGATATGACCGTATCACACTTTCATGTGTCGATGGTCTTAGACATAAAGCCCAATGAATCCCCAGGACGCTTTCGTGGCGTGGAAACGGGGGTGGGGGGGGGGGGGTTACATTTCCCTTACCAGGCAGGAAGATTTATTTCACCTGGCTGTGTGACGCCTAAAATGCTATATTGAACCTATCTTGTTATATGGAAGTGAATCATGGATAATAGACAAGTCTGCACAAAAATCATTGGAAGCAGCAGAAATGTGGTTTATTAGAAGAATGTTGCGAATCCCCTGGACAACAAAAATAACTAATGAAGAATATAGGAGAAGAGCTGGAGAGACAAAAAACCTTGTCAAAAAGATAAGAGAGAGACAATGTACTTTCATAGGACATGCAATGAGAAGAGGGGGCATTCAAAATATTATAACAACAGGAAAAATAGAAGGAAGAAGATCAAGAGGAAGACCAAGAGAAATGATACTGGACAGTCTGACGGGATGGTGTGAGAGGAGATCACCAACTGAGCTGATGGCCTGCATGAAGGATCGGATACTCTAGAGAAGCATAATAGCCAACGCCAGTCGGCACGGCACATGATGATGATGATGATGTGTGACGCGGCATAGGACAAAAAACTACACTGGGGCGAGAGAGAGAGAGAGAAGTGTAATACAGTCAATAATGAAATGTTTTGTCATCCCAACAGTCATCATGCACTTGATCTTGATATACAATCATCCTTGGTGCTGTGGAAACTGCCTCAGAAACTGAATGCCTGCAGACAAGGCGAGGCGTCCTAGGATACACTATATACACAGCTGTCGGAAACACAGCAGCGAGTTTTTAAAAAGGTGATATTTCTCTAAAAGGAACCATCATTTGGATCTGAAACTGAACGGAGCTTGGAAGCTTGTGAAGACCAAGACAAGGCAAAAACGTCCAGGAGTAAATCAAACCTGTGCAGCTCTGTGATGTTCAGAATCACACTATTTACTTCACATTTCAAGCTTACAAATGCTCCCAGTTCCTGATCTGGCAAATTGTTTAAGTTATCTGAACATTTTTTTTCCCCTGGGAGCTGGCCAGAAAGAAGGGAATTAACCACGTTCACAGGAAGGTAAAGTTAAATGTTTCCTGAGAGATGCTCTCCCTTACTTCTCTCTCTCTCTCTCTCTCTTTTTTCAAAACTACCTGTTATTTATCTTGCTCCACACTGCACCGTCTCCGCGACCTGATTCCTACGAAAGAATAGAAAAGGGTACGCTGGTTGAGTTGGGGGATGGCGGAGTTCAGCTTTCTTATGCCTTCGCACTGGCAAATTAGGGAGGAAATAGCGTTGCATGAAGTTCAACAGGAAGTGCCCAGGTAGAGGTTCTTAAACTCTGGCCACAGGTCTATG
The DNA here is from genome assembly GCA_009760885.1 of Achatina immaculata. Lineage (NCBI taxonomy): Eukaryota > Metazoa > Mollusca > Gastropoda > Stylommatophora > Achatinidae > Lissachatina > Lissachatina immaculata. The sequence continues at coordinate 9,939,784 of CM019700.1, forward strand.
AACAGCTACTGATTCCTCATACAAATGTCTTCATATAAAAAATACAATGAATTCAAGACCTTTTTATAAGATAATTTCTTCCCTGCAGTCATTTTCCAATGAACAACTAAATACTACATCAGTGCTTCTCAACCGGGAATGGGGGGGGGGGGGGTTAGTGTTTCAGTAAGGGAACTGGGATCACAGACTGACAGACAAACTCAAAGTGGGATCACAGACAAACTCAAACTGGGATCACAGACAGACAAACTCAAACTGGGATTACAGACTGACAGACAAACTCAAACTGGGATCACAGACTGACAGACAAACTCAAACTGGGATCACAGACTGACAGACAAACTCAAACTGGGATCACAGACTGACAAACTCAGACTGCTAGGATATTACACGCATATTATTTTGAAAGCAGCTTCTGAGGCAGGCAGTTTTCTTGAGAATAACATTCTGGCACATTGCGAGAAGGACGTACGGGTCACACAACGTTAAGAAGCATGGGCTGGCTGAATGATTCACATACATATATCATTATTTACATACGTTTAGTTACCTAACACCATTGTGCAATAAATGGCTGAACGTAATGGGTTTTTTTTTCATATAAACTTTTACTAAGGCTTGTGTTAGTGTACTTGTACTAAAATGAATGTATGTGACAGAGCTAGAAGATGAAGGGCACAATGTTAAGGAGATCGGTTGGCCCAGTTCTTCATACTCTGAGAATACAGCTCGCTGGGTCTCTTCTCTCCCTATCTAGCCTTCAACACTCACTGCTGCAAACATGATCTTAAGCAATAGAAATAGAAAGCTGCATTACACAATATTGTGAAGAAACATTTTTTTAATTAAAAACAATCATCAAAATATTCATGTGGACGCAGACTTGCCGGTCTCTAGCAGTCATCATGCCAGCTGAGTGTTGCTGTTTTTAATTACACAGTTGTGGGTAACATCTTCAGCTACAAGTGGAATGAGTCATAAGCTTGTTATGTAGCATAGCCTTGTAAGTAATGATTATAGTTATTATAATTATTATTATTATTATTAATATTAGTGACATGATCAGGAATAAAGAATGTATTGGGGGGCAGAGAAGTTATAGTTAGAGGAGCGAGGAACGGATACTCGGTACTTCAAAGACCTGATCAAAGGTAAAACCGTATCGATAGATCTGATAGATCGTGAGAGTGGTCCAGTTCTAGAGGTGCGACTTCGCGCGCACATGCAGTAGCCCAGGGGGAACAATTGACCAGTAGATCAAAGACTGAACAGAGAACGGACTAGGTCCCGAAGCAGGTAACATGAAAGAGATGGTGGACTTGTTAATGGGAGGTAACAATTAGACGACGGAGATGAAAAGAGACTAAAGTGAAGACGCCAGTTGCGACCGGTTTTGGCGTGGTCAGAACTTACGAATATAAAGAAGGGAGGAGGATTCAGAAAGGAAGGGGCGGAGAGCAGATAGGGGTTCTGAGAGAGGAGGAGAAAGAGAGAGAGACGCAGAGAGGAGGGGAAGAGGCATTCAGCAAGAGAAATGTAGAGATATAGACATAGTGTTAGATTGAACTAGTGTAGCAAGAGATCGTACAGTAATTGTTACCAAGAGCTTTTGTATTACTGAATATTGTGAACGCTGCTTAAATACTGCTTGTAGAATTATGAGAATTATGATATTGTGATTTTGTGAGATTTCGTACTACTATGATGAAAATAATGAAATGTGTATAATCTTGCCTATGCCAATTATTACAAGTGAGTTATCAATACGAGGATATACGTATTGATCATATTGATATTATTTGTCAAATTAAAATGAATCAGTGAAATGTTCATGAGAAATCTTCTATTGCCATGTATGTGAAACTTCGACGTGTGATGTAGTAAGGTGAGATGTGATGATAATAGAACATTCAATAATAACAATAATAATGAACAATATAATAGGGAACTAAAACAGTGTTATAATGGTGCCCGTGCCTATTCCTGACATTTGGGAGGAGACGACCTGGTGTAGAAGCGGCCACAGTGCGAAGTACTAGCTATTAAAGATCACGTGCAAGACTGTTGAACTGATGTGATTTAGGCGAAGAACAATTGTTTATCATAGCTACAATAGATCGTATGCTAAATGATTTTGCTTATTCAGAGCTATGGCCACTTTAAGAAAAACGAGAAATGTACTGAACAGATGAAATTTCAGAATAAGAAATATAACAAAGATGAAACGACAGAGTAAAATGATCATTAATATTCTTTTTACTGATGTGAGGAATCAAGAGGATGTGTGCTTTCTTTTTATTTACCATAAGGGTTTATTAACTTTACATCTTATAAATGCTGGTAGGTTGACGGAAGCACAATTACGAGGTTGCTACATTTTTTGCGGGATGCAAAGGTTTCAAACTGATGTACATACAGGTATACATATCTTGAGGATAATGTGACTTAATTTTTTTATGTTTATGAGACGAGACTAATATGGCTCGCATTGATGATGTACATTTTTTTACATTGCTACTAGGGTATTTTTAATGTTGAAATGCTCAGAAATTGAGAGTGTTAGTAGTATAACACTCTATGTATCTTTGTATGGTGAATAATAATGTAATATTGCATATTTTTGTATGATGAATGAAGTGCATACACAATATTTTTTTGAGATATGGAAACAAACTTTTCATTTGTATTAAGAAGAGTAGGGTGAGATGTTTGGGTGTTGCCAGATTGTTTAGTGGAACCGAGAAGGTTGTGTTGTGATTATCAATACGAGGATACCCTCACCACTAAAAATGGTTGGCATAGAGGGATGGAGACCCAAGAGTTATCATGATAGAGGAGTACTTGGGGGGTAAAATAATTGAAGTCAGTGGAACAAATTTCGTGAGAATACGATGGGAGTATTCTGGTCTTTCAGGAACCAGTACATCACATTTTCACACTGAGTATGTATCAGGGAATGTGTATGAGATATCCTATGGTTGCCGCTGATGATGAGAAACGGGAGGGTTGTCGAATGAAAATTCATCATAAGGTCAATAAAGTGATTTGTTTTGAGGTTGGGCCTCAAATGTAATGACAAATTATTTTTGGTCATTTGAAAGAATGTATGTTTTTATTTTTCTTGAGTATGTATGGGAATACACTTTGATGCAGAATATGTATAATCTAAAGAAGAAGAATGAATTTATGTTTTATGGGCATGTGTAACAAGATGTAACTATTATTTTACATATTTTTCTATGATGGTTCAGAGTTATTGAGAGAATGTAACTACCAGTTAATTGCTTAAAGCAGTCGATATAGCTGACAGTTAACATTCTGACTTAAACAAGGGGAGGTGACCGCAAAGTGATTTTTGTTGGTACTGTGGTCCACATGGAAATATATTCTGGTAGCTCATTACTTACAAGGCACTTTGCTAGTTTTTTTTTCTGTAGTCATAATGTTAACAATATGACTTAAACGAGGGGAGGTATGTAGCATAGCCTTGTAAGTAATGATTATAGTTATTATAATTATTATTATTATTATTAATATTAGTGACATGATCAGGAATAAAGAATGTATTGGGGGGCAGAGAAGTTATAGTTAGAGGAGCGAGGAACGGATACTCGGTACTTCAAAGACCTGATCAAAGGTAAAACCGTATCGATAGATCTGATAGATCGTGAGAGTGGTCCAGTTCTAGAGGTGCGACTTCGCGCGCACATGCAGTAGCCCAGGGGGAACAATTGACCAGTAGATCAAAGACTGAACAGAGAACGGACTAGGTCCCGAAGCAGGTAACATGAAAGAGATGGTGGACTTGTTAATGGGAGGTAACAATTAGACGACGGAGATGAAAGAGACTAAAGTGAAGACGCCAGTTGCGACCGGTTTTGGCGTGGTCAGAACTTACGAATATAAAGAAGGGAGGAGGATTCAGAAAGGAAGGGGCGGAGAGCAGATAGGGGTTCTGAGAGAGGAGGAGAAAGAGAGAGAGACGCAGAGAGGAGGGGAAGAGGCATTCAGCAAGAGAAATGTAGAGATATAGACATAGTGTTAGATTGAACTAGTGTAGCAAGAGATCGTACAGTAATTGTTACCAAGAGCTTTTGTATTACTGAATATTGTGAACGCTGCTTAAATACTGCTTGTAGAATTATGAGAATTATGATATTGTGATTTTGTGAGATTTCGTACTACTATGATGAAAATAATGAAATGTGTATAATCTTGCCTATGCCAATTATTACAAGTGAGTTATCAATACGAGGATATACGTATTGATCATATTGATATTATTTGTCAAATTAAAATGAATCAGTGAAATGTTCATGAGAAATCTTCTATTGCCATGTATGTGAAACTTCAATGTGAGATGTGAGGAGGAAAGAGTAACTGCTTGAATAATAAGATAGGACCAAGAACATCTTCTTGAACAATAATAGCAGAAAAAAAAAAAACAGTGTTATAGTTCATGAATGGCAATCCTACTACCTTTTTTTCCCCTTAGTATTACGCAAGCAAAGGCGCGTCATTAAACCAGCCTGTTACTTTCAATGTCACAATGAGAACACTGACATCCTGGGACAAAGTGCACCCAGCTGCTACGTAATGGAGTGAAGATGTGACTTCAGTTCAACAAAGACGATCTTTATATTTTGATCGTGTATGAAGTAAGCAAGTAACGGTTCTTTTCCTCTTACAAGTCACTACTTAAGCTGCAGCAGTACTGCTTTCATGATGCCAATATGAGATTTGTTGTTATATCTATGGAAAGTGTCGAGTATGACAGGTTAGTATTATTTCTCTCTACACCAGTCATATTAACATATACCACCTTTCTTGCCTGACAACAGCCATGATTCCCTCCATTACAAATAAAGCAATAAATACAACCATGACGATGCTAAGATTTCTTTTTAATCAAGTGTGGAGCCCAAAATTTCTTCCTTGTACTCTGTGGGGGGTCCAGAGACCTCAGCTGTAGACCAGTGATTATCAACGACGAGAGAGAGACGGTTTCGTGGGGAGGAAATTTTCTCAAGCTAAACTGTCTACGTTTTATTAATTACCACAGTAAAAGAATGTAGAAGGGTGAACATCTTTTCTTGATGATGGTTTAATACATATTAGGAGAATCTGGGGGTGGGGGGAACAGCCTGGGTTCCATAGGGAGGACTGGAAACCTGGACATTAACAACTACTGCTCTAGATCCAAATGTATCACTAACTGACCACGGTAACAACCATCTGTTAAGAACTGCTAATCTAAGACATCGTCTTTTTGAGGGCTCATAAACCATCTATAAAGAACTGTTGATCTAAGAGATCATCTTTTTGACGGTCCATAAACCATCTGTTAAGAACCGTTGATCAAAGAGATTATCTGAGAGATAAAAGAATGCATTTCCTCTCAAGCTCACAAACAACTAACACTCGGTTGAGGTTAGGAAATCTGTCTCTTTCCCCCCCCCCCCTTTCTCCAAAGTTTCAGCTTCCAGGTAACGATTTCAGACCCAATGTGGCTGCTCACTCACTTAGTAAACATTTTGTGCAGCTATTTTGATTTCACTTCTACTGTCTGTTTGATAACACAAGATTTGTTTTTGTAGTCTAGTATTCTCAACATGTTCTCAGTTTCTGTACATTTCTTGCAACCCTTAAGTAAACACGATATGACGAACTGCCAGAAGCAGGCCAAGACGGAGGCAGAATGCTGTATGTGAGGTATTATTTAACTGCCCAGGGTGACCACAAGCACTAGGACGAACTGGTGAGAACACCGCTTGAACAGAGCGGGTCGTGCAGTGATGTCTTGTCATATCTGAGGACAAGAACGCCAAGAGGCTGGACGTTACAACATGAACATCGTTTCTATGTTAGTCTGCTGGGTCAAACATTGGCAGAATCAGCTACGAGCCACGATGCTGGACAAGTTAATATTCGATATCGCTATACTGGCAGAATCTGCTACAAGATGCTGGACAAAATAATATGTAATCTGCTTGAAAACCATATTCCGAGAAGAAGTGGTCAAACAGAAGATATGACAAACTACAGGGAGTCAATAACGCATTCTGAGCATCAGCTATCAGAGACTGAAGATTAATACAGCAGTAGACATAAACTGAAATACTCATTCCTCTTTGTTCAAGAGCTACGTAGCGCTAAATATGGAGAAATGTGGCCATGGTCAAGCTGTTTTTTACTGCTGTTTCACTGGCAGACCTACATCTTCTGCCTTAAATTCTCAACCTCAAGTCAAATCACGCAGTGCAGATCTGTGTTTCTGGAGACATAAACAATCATTTTGTCCAGGACGCTGTGTTGTGGACATAAAAGGCAGCGACATTATGAAGCAGAATTGAACGGCTGTGATAAATTGGACTATACAAGTCCCGCTATCTACAGCTAAGAAGATACCAGACCGAGTTCATGATTCACTCACAGCTTCCTCTATCGCCATCAAGTAATGTGAGTATCGCGTGCTGCCCACGGTATCTTGCCATATCATGCTGTCCAGGATAGTTTTGTTTTCTTTTTAGTTATTTTATTTTTGTTTGTTTTCTGTTAACTGCTGCTGATCCCATCTCATGCTATGTTCTCATACTGTCCAATATCTTCTGCACAGTTTATCTATTATGAGAAAATCTGTTCGTTTCTCCGCTATCCGTTCTCCTTGGAAGACTGACTGAAATGCTCTTCTAAATTGCTTTCTCCCTTGGTTTAGCAGTACACTCGGCTGCCCATGCTGAATATCGTGGATCTTGTGTTGTTTTACCTCAAAGTCTCCCATCAAAAATGGTTTTCATGTTCCTCCTGATATGATCAAAATAACTACCGGCGCCTTACAAATTTAATTATCTCTGTTTTCAGTCTCCCAAGATTTAGTAATTTATTTAGTTTCCTTTCTGTCATTGGAAGTCGCTCTGTTCTTCCATAAATCCACTACTGGCCGCTATTACTGACCATAGAAATGGGAAGAGAGCTGCAACAACATATTTGAGCAGCATGCAGTTCAAGCTTACAAAGATGTTTAATCACTCTGATCTACTCACTGAACGCGGGTGTCGATTAACCATAATCTGAATCATACATAAAATAAAGCGTTATTTACGTTTGTTAAAAGTAAAGTCAACCGACATATGCTTATGTGAAATGTGTGTGAAATATATTGACCTGCTAAGCTGGTCTCTGGTGAGAAAGGTAAGGTTCACCTTCTGTTAGCAAAGAATGGTCTGGGTGCAGCTCACCCCTCAGTTGCGTACCGCACCAACCTTTATATAATCAAAACAACTCGCACAGAAACTAGGTCAATCTCCGCAGCGTAAAGCAGTTCTGAGATGAAATACTCCTACAGCAGCAAGCACTGAGCTAAATCTACGTCCATCAGACCAGCAGGAGGTGGGCGTGCCAGCCGCACTAAGTAAGCTAATAAGTAATTAGAACCAGCCACTAACCTTACATCGCTATCACCGAGTGTTTAACGAGCGTAATAAAATGTTCAGTATCCACAAATACATTTATCTCCGGAAACGGAACATGTCATGATAGAACGATGCTGCTACAAACAAGAGTAAAGCTTTTTAGAATTATCAAAAATAAAAATAGCGAAGAAGACTAAATATGCAGCGTAGAAATGATGGGCACCATCAGTGGCGTGCTGGTTTCTCACACTGAGGTCAGTGGTTTCATGTGAGGCCGGAGGTGTCAAGCTTTAGAAATAGGTAGTCAGCTCCCTCTAGAGCTGGGAATGGGAAGGCGACCAGGCAGGAGATATGCTGACCACATCTAGTAAAACTAACATTATATCACAAATTTTCTCTACGAAATGACAAGTTCAAATTGTATAATAATGGAATATCCTTTACTCAAAAACAGGAGAATGTGTTGGAAAAAGATGGCAGGAGAGCTTGGACTCTGACTGTCAGAGAAATGAACCAATCATCTACAACAACAGTGTGTAGCAGCAGAAGAAAATGAAACCACATGAACGAATGTAAGATGAACTGGTTTTAGTTTGCTAACAATGAAACAAAGGTCCAGGAATAACTTTAAGAAAGAGAGAACGTGTCCAGGAAACTGGTGCTATTAGCGGAAACTATGGAAGAACGGAAGTAGGTACTCAAGGAAAGACGGCGCACTTCTTCGAGCGTCTCGTGGCTGACTAGAAACAATTTCTATGGCAACAGTCACGGGCAGGCAAACAGAAATAAGCTACAGGACGGCGCAGTAAATAATTGGATCTGACAACCCGGAGCTAGGCCAAGACCTTTCGCTGGTGCTCTCGGTTAACAGGTCACCGTGCTCCTTCACCTGACACACAGGGCAGGGCTGGAAGAGGTCCCTGTAGTGATGAGACCTAACGAGATTTAGGTCCGCTCGCGGAATTTAAGCAGGCCACAATAAACAAGACTGTTGAGATAGATCTCTCCTGCTGGAAGGTTTCTTTCAAAGAAAATGTACAGGGCGACCATTTCTCTGGCTGAAGTCCTGCACATTCCTTCACTTAGCATGGGTGCTAACACAGTTTCTGCTATGTAGGTCACACGAGAGGGAGTCCAGTCGATCCATCGACCCAGAGCCAGGAACCAAAAGTCTTCTGTTTTAGTTTGGGCCCAGAAGAAAACAAATAAGCGTGGAAGTGGGGGGGTGGAGGGGAGAGAGGGAGAGAGAGAGAGAACTCTATGCCAGTTAATAAAATTTCTCTGGGAAGCTTTGCTGCTGTCTCAACAGCGGCATGGAAAAGGTAAAAAAAAAGGTTCTTCTGTCTCAACAACAGTATCAAGTAAAGTACAAACACTAATATCTTATCTCTCCCCTCACAGCATTCTAGCAGATGACGAAGATACAATGTAACTGCCTATATCTATTGTTAAAGCAAACATCCATACAACTGTGATCAGTTCCAACATAAAACCCGTCTCTCTGTGCACGTTCAGGACACCGGCGAGAAATAAAAGACACTGTCCATTTCACAACAAACAGGTCATGTTAGGATGAAACATAAAGATATGCTGCTATCTGTTCCTTGATATATTATCATCATCATCATCATCAGCAGCAGCAGCAGCAGCAACTTGTGCCCTGTCCCCAGTGAAGGGTGGCTGCAAATGCTCCTCCCACTTGCTCTGTTCTATGTACTGAGAATGCACACGGTCAAGTAGAGCCCTGTTAATTAACTTTATGTTGTCCTCTCGTCTGTCTCGTCGAGCTCTCCTTATTCCTGCTCCTTCTGCTTTTCCCTCAAGCAGTTTTCATGACTGTATGAAGCCTTTGATGTGACCCAAATATTTAACTGCCTGGTTCCCATGTTTGTTGTTATTTCTCTTAACGTTTCATTGGAACGTTAAAAAAAAAGACAAGCGGATGTACGCTTTGTTAGCTGTGGCTGGGTCTGTGTGGCAGATACATGACATAAACGTGTTATAAACCTACCATACACAATTACCTCCAGCAAAAGGACCATGACAAGACAAAGATGTCATAATAGCAATAACACGTTCGTTCTTTCCATTCTAGCCACGCTGTTAATATATGCAGGGGAAAGTGTCGGTCCTCAGATACTTAGACTGCTTTCACAGAGAACACCAATACTCTTCTTCCCTCTCACACATTATCTCTACACAGTTCTCTTCTTCCCCCCTCACACATTATCTCTACACAGTTCTCTTCTTCCCCCCTCACACATTATCTCTACACAGTTCTCTTCTTCCCTCTCACACATTATCTCTACACAGTTCTCTTCTTCCCCCCTCACACATTATCTCTACACAGTTCTCTTCTTCCCCCCTCACACATTATCTCTACACAGTTCTCTTCTTCCCCCCTCACACATTATCTCTACACAGTTCTCTTCTTCCCTCTCACACATTATCTCTACACAGTTCTCTTCTTCCCCCCTCACACATTATCTCTACACAGTTCTCTTCTTCCCTCTCACACATTATCTCTACACAGTTCTCTTCTTCCCCCTCACACATTATCTCTACACAGTTATCTTCTTCCCCCCTCACACATTATTCCCACCATCAGATGGGTTAAACATGACGAAATGTCAGGAAAACATCGCAGAAAGTACATAAACATCCCAACTAAGAAAAAAAAACCCTGGAAAGAACGCTGAACTAAATATATGAACATTTAAGACTTGGTTTGTGGACATAATGTCCCAACTGACCTGGCTTTAACAACACAAACTAATCTACAAGAATGTTCTCAGTTTTACGTCTGTGTATGGGCTGCTGGGATCGCTGAAATTCTAGCACTAATATTAAGTGTGGCGATGTCACAACTGACCTAACAAGACTCTGCTTATGGTGTGATTAGACTGCTGCACTTTACTTTTGCTAGGCTACGATATTACTCCCTGCTTCTCTCCCCACACACAGCCTCCGTTATCTCTTTTTCCAAAACGCACAAAATCTTGACAAAAAACAGCTGTACTACTCTGACTTTCTCCAGGCCAGCTACAGAGAAGAGCGGGAGAGACAGCCAAAGTAAGTTATATAACTAGATGAAAATAGTAAGTTATATAACTAGATGAAAATAGTAAGTTATATAACTAGATGAAAATAGTAAGTTATATAACTAGATGAAAATAGTAAGTTATATAACTAGATGAAAATAGTAAGTTATATAACAAGATGAAAATAGTAAGTTATATAACTAAATGAAAATAGTAAGTTATATAACTAAATGAAAATAGTAAGTTATATAACTAAATGAAAATAGTAAGTTATATAACTAGATGAAAATAGTAAGTTATATAACTAAATGAAAATAACTAGATGAAAATAAAGCTGGGTAAATTGCTGTAGAAAAGAAAGTGAGAAAAGTGAATATGAAAGAAAGTTAACTCTGCCATCAGGGACTGGGGCCAAGAAAACATTTACCTACCTCTAAACGATGTTTATGCTTCTTCTTCTTCTTCTTGATCTCAGTTCTACAAGGGGGGACAACTACCTTGGGCCAAGACAACATTTACCTACCTCTAAACGATTTTTATGCTTCTTCTTCTTCTTCTTCTTGATCTCAGTTCTACAAGGGGGGACAATCACCTTTGGCCAAGAAAACATTTACCTACCTCTAAACGATGTTTATGCTTCTTCTTCTTCCTGTTGATCTCAGTTCTACAAGGGGTGACAATCACCAAAGTCACTACCTGAATGGTTGCTGGTGCCGGGAGCCAAGTAGACTTGGGCGTGTACCGAATGTTATAATTCTGATTCGTATAACTAGCTCGTTCAACTGACATAAGTCTGAATATTTCACGCAGACTTAGTGCGCCTGAGAAGAATAAACTCACCGCAACGGACTACAGACAGAACGCCCTGTGTTACAAGATATCTTGGAAGAAGTATCAGAGAAAAGTATATCAGACAACGACGGACATGCGACGGTGGCCGTACGCCGCTGTTCTCTCCAGGCTACTAGAATATGGGGATGGAGTGTCTTAATATTTATCTTTCCCTAATTTCTTGTCTACTATGTATCACAGCTAATCATGCATACTACGCTCTACTACTTCACAAGCCTCGCTGTTTCCAACTTGCTAAAACCAAACAATTTCTTCAACACAAACAACAGCTGTAAAGAGTTTCAAGTTACAGTTGTCAAAAAGACTACAGCCTATTCACTCTTTAGGTGCCAGATAACACTACCTTATCAATACCTTCCTTCGATGATACAATCTATCATCGACCGACACGTGACCAATCAGTCATTGCCTTGGCGCACTAACTGAATCTGCCATGAAGGGAGAAAAGACATTTAGGGTTCTTCATATCGAGCGAGATAAGAGTGGATATTACAATGTTTCCGGCCGTGCTAGCAGACTGATTAAAGGTGGATTCACCTGTTATTATTTCTCTCGGCTAAGGCTCATCACACAGAGTGACTAGAAAAAAAAACAACTCTTGCCAAGTAAACCTGGCAACGTTAAATTGGAGCATTTATTTTTAAACTCTTGCCAACGTTAAATTGCAGCATTTATTTTAAAACAAAAACCAGACTTAAAATGATTGCATTATTTCGCCCCCCCCCCTTAAAAAAGGGGGGTGAAACACTTAACATTTTCTAAACAGCGAAGCTCATTCACAAGGAAAGACGCCTTACGAGCCAAAATGCTTTTATTTTTATACAATGTATGTGAAAAGCGAACTCCCATCTTTAGCTTTAAACACGTTTACTGCTGCTAAGACACATTTTTATCATATTTTTGCCTCGTGTCTGGCTATATGAGGGCATCTAAATGGCGAAGCTATTAGTGAACCAGTTTCTCATGGGAAAGGTAGGTGGTTCGAATCCGACTGGTGACCCCTCAGTCAGCTGTAGAACTCGGTGTAATGCTCCTGGAAAACGATCGTGTTACTTTAGCTTGGGTAGGGACCGACATATTCTCCACGATGATGAAACTTCCCGAGAAGATCCGCTCAAAGAAGACAGAAAAGGCCATAATAACTCACTCTCAATCCGATACGACATTTCTGAAAATGCTCACAAATCAAAATCGTTGCTCCCACAAACGCTCCTTGTATCGTTTACCCGTTCATACATCTAATTTATCTTGCTGTTATTACTGTACTGATTACATTAACTACATATATAATATCAGTAATCCCTTCTCTCTCGTTTATATGTTGTTGTCCAATGAAGGCGTATTGCTGAAATATTTTTGTGTCTCTTAAATCTTATCTTCAACACTTTTAAGTTAGACTAAACATACACGCACACACTCACGGACTTCCCACCTTCCTATTGCTTGTTTTTTGCAGCCTAACAATCTCAAATCATCTCAGATGAAGCTTATAACAACTCCTTACTCCCACCTGCATGTACATAAAACACCTGGACTCTTCCTCGCCAACTGTCTATGCTGTGTTTTGCCATTCAAACTTCACAAATCTCTGATGGTAGTTCACTCTATCCTGGCACTAACCCTATCCGTTCTTTGTGCATCTATCGTCTCTACACTAGTACCAACGTTATCTGTTTTCTTTCAACCATGTCCCTATAGAACAGTGTTTCTCAAAAGTGGGCGATAACTCCCAGCTGTAAGCGTTGGAAAATAGGGGTGGGGGGGGGGGGAGAGGAGAGAAACGGAGCCGAGGTGGAGGGGGGGGGGAGGGGTTGATGGAAAACGAAGCAACAGATTGGGGCAGTAATACCTTTCTTCTTATTACTTTTCAGCCTGATATCGAGAAACTTGTGTCTCTACATTAAACTAGTATATCACATTAAAAGTTGAGAAAATAATGTAGCAGGTGATTTATAAATGCACTCGATATTGTTAAACTGGTTTGCTTGATGGAGTTTTTAGATGTGTAATGAATATCCTAGTTAATGGGCCTTTGTATGAAGAGTACATAACGGGGGGGGGGGGTTGGAGGGAAATAGAGGAGACATAAGGGGGGGGGGGTTGGAGGGAAAGAGAGGAGGGCGTTGAGGAAGTGGTCCATGAGAAAAGGGGGCGGCAGCCCAAACAAGCCTGGGGAAACACTGCTGTAGAACGATCAGGAAAGAAATTTAGTTGTAAAGCAGGTGAGGACGAAGCAGGACGTGATAATACCTGGCACACCTTGCTTAACGTCAAGAATTCTGACAACCTCAACCACCCGTTTCCGGTGAAGGTAATTCAATTTCCGAGAAAAAAAGAGCACGTCCTAAGCTCAAACATGAATAGATTTGTGGCCCGCCTCTATGTATTCTAAAATAAGGCTTTAGTAGTTGTTTCCCCTCTTCTTTAGGCTATGAAATACTGCCCTGTATTTTATATGCGCTTTTTTTTTTACTGACTATAACACTAAACGCAGAGAGAGAGAGAGAGAGAGAGAGAGAGAGAGAGAGAGAGGGGGGGGGGGAATTTTTCTTAAGGTTCTCAGCATTTTAGACAAACACAAAAAAAAATCTGACAGAATAATTAATAGTTGAAAGCACGAAGATAAGAGAGAAAGAAAAGACTAGACAAAACTGTATTCAAGGGCGCTCTAGATGAGTAAAGAACGGCACTGGCCACAGCAAACCACCGCAATCAACAAGAACCAAATGGCTGTATTCCTTGCCATTCCTTCACTGAGAAATAAAGACGCGTACAAGCAGCTGCTTCACCGGAAGACCTATCACGTAACACACAGAAGGGAAGTGAGGCTCTGACACAGGAATTTGCCTTTATAAAAACTCCACGCTTTCCCTGCTGGCATACACATGCACACGTCTACCTGTAAGACTGCTTGCACCAAGTATAGCAATGAGGTTAAATGAAAGAAAACACTCAACCTTTGAAAGTTTCAACAAAAAAAAAATTTCATACAGGTATGCACATGTATTCTTTAGCTTTTATTATCACTGTAAATGGGGTGTCCAATTTTGGCAGTTTTTCAAGGGCCACAACTGTATATAGAAATCAAGTGCTGGGCCACATCTAAATCAATTAGTTTTTGGCAACTTACACAAAAATGAGAAAAAGTGGCAGTTATTACGGGAAGGTTAATTAACTGTATTTAAATTGCTTTTCAGATCTTTAAAAATGTTTTTAAATGTTTCCAAGAAAATAAATGTTAATTTTAATCGCATAAATTACATTTTCATAATAAGCTCGTGCGCCGTGTAAAAGAGTTGGTGGGCCGCCAGATGGACATCCCTGCACTATAGCATAGCCGGCTGAATGGAACAGATTCCCCACTGTCTCTTCTTTCTTTTAAGCCAAAACATGCAGAGACGACAACAATCAACTAGAGATATTTACAAGACATAATAGATACACACACGGTTTCGTGGACACATATAGACCCAAACATCCACATCTGCTTTCCTTTGTGGCCCCCCGTGGTTTCCATGCCTCGTCTATGAGACACGCATTCTTGTGTTTCCTACCTTCTGGAGGATGCCACTAAGATAAGTTTGTTTTGTCTTAATTATGTTTGTAATCTTCGAAAAAGCCTCATGTGGAAATATTGGATATTGTATGTTTTTCATTTATACATTCTCATCTTACTCTCACACTTTCTATTCGTTTTTTCTCACTTACTCACTCCTTCTGCCGCCTCGTAAAACTGCACCATACACCTCTAGCTACTTTTATTATTTGAACCAGTTTTACTGCAGTCGCCATCACTTTTATCTGATACATTACACTCATACCCAAAGACAACTCAGACAAGACACAACTTAAAAACTACAGACCCATGTCTCTGCTAAACGTAGACTACAAGATCCTTACAAAAGCGCTTACCAACAAGCTCAAAGCATTCATGCACAAGCTCATACATGAGGACCAACAACGCCTGTGATGCACACACCGTTGTCCAGACAACGGACAGATAGAACAAGCAGCACCTGGAGACGGCCGCATGGTTGTACTAACTTTCTACACTAACCTTCTCTTATCCTTGCTCCTAGTCTGGCACTAAAATAAACCCACCGACTTTTCTCCTTTTACCTGCGGAGTTCATACACTTCACAACAAAGCCGGCTCCCTGGGTCTTTCATCTCTTCACTCAGCTAAGCCTCCATTCAACAACCAAACAACAAACAAACAAACAAACACGCACATTATAAACTACACCTTATCTGTATTAAAGCCTGCATTCAACAACCAAACAACAAACAAACAAACACGTACATTATAAACTACACCTTATCTGTATTAAAGCCTGCATTAAACAACCAAACAACAAACAAACACGCACATTATAAACTACACCTTATCTGTATTTTTAAAAAAAACAAGTTAAAATACATCAAAACTTATAAACAAACCACATTAACACAAGCTTAAACGCAGAATAATGCAAAAAAGAATTATTTTTGAAAGCACCAGAGAAATAGCAATGTACGAGGGGCGTTCATAAAGTAATGCACCACATCGTTTTTCTCAGGAGCTGTTTATTCAAAAAGCATGAAATTTAGATATAATATACATGGATATGTCATGTAAAACCGGTATTATTCAACATAATCCCCAACCACTTGTACGGCTTTACACCAACATGAAACAGGTGCACGTATTCCTAGCCTGTACCCGATTTTCTCTTGATTATGTAGCCGTTTCTTCGCTGCATGAATCACTCCTTCGTCATCTTTAGATCTTACCCCTCGGAGTGCATCTTTAAGTGGACCAAACAGATGGAAATCAGAGGGTGCCAAATCGGGACTATAGGGCGGATGGTGTATCCAATTTGGTGATTGCTCCCAGTGTTGCCAGACTTGTGTAAGGTGCGCATTGTCGTGAAGGAGAAGCAGGTCTGCCGGATTCTTGTGTGGCCGAACTCTGCGAAAACGTTGTTTTTTTTTTCAGTGTCTTAATGTAAGCTTGCGAATTGGTTGTTTCTCCTCTTGGCATAACATCCACACGAATCACACCTTCAATGTCCCAAAAGACAGTGATCATGACCTTTCCAGCTGAAGGGCTTGTGTTGAATTTCTTTCTTCGTGGTGACTGCGGATGATGCCACTCCATTGACTGTCTTTTTGTCTCAGGTTCAAAATGATATGCACAGGCTTCGTCACCTGTTACGATCTTAGCCAAAAAGTTCCCTCCCTCAACATTGAAACGCTTCAACATTTCAGAAGAAACTGTTTTCCTTTGCAATCGATTGTCATTTGTGAGACTTCGAGGAACCCATCTTGGCAAACCTTAGAAAATCCGAGAGCTTTTATAACTGCATTTGCACTACCACTGGCGACTGACAGCTTTAAGGCTAACTGTTGAGTAGTGATACGCCTATCAGTAAGAATAATGCCCTCAGCGCATTTCAACATTTCTGCCTTGGTGGCTGTGGCAGGATACCCGCAGCGCGGCCGATCATGCAACTCCTTATTTCCACTTATTGATTCTTTGATTCTCCGAACCCAGCGACTGACTGTACTCAAGGTCGACTGCAGAACTTCCATACAGAACACACTGACGCTTATGAATGTTCACAACAGTTTCCTTCTCTGCAACGAGAAATTCTATCACAATTCGCTGCTTATACCGCAAGTTGCTAACACGCTCCATTTCAACGGTTAGGGCAGCCAAAGCACATGCCATATTTAAAGTGTGCAAAATTTCACGCTTCTATCTTCACTATGAGCTGAAAAAAAAATGATGTGGTGCATTACTTTCTGAACGCCCCTCGTGATTTCCAGGCTCAGTAAGTAATGTACCGCAGAGAGCAGAATAAAATGATGTAGTAATAATATAGTTTTTATTTCAAGAAAATGATGGAGAGAACATTAAGTTAATAGTGTATGGCAGGTGAAGAAACAAGAAGTTAATGGTATTCATCAACTGCGTGAAGCTGCATGAAGCTGCTGGTGTTGGCAACTGAGTAAATGTACAACTGTGTCAAACACTTTGACATAAAACTAACAATGTCCCAGATCAAGGCACAAGCTAGGGATTCTCCATTTTAATACTTTCCTTTCCTAAGGATTCCTTTTCAAAGTCCGTGCAACTTTCCAAAACATTGTTTTTATATCCATGTATGTACCCAGCCTCAATGTGTGAGTACCCAGCGTCAAAGCGTAAGTACCCAGCACCAGTATAGTTCATGAGAGGGAAAAAAAAAGAATACTTCATATAACGATCTCTTGTGGTATTTCTTCAGCGCCTTATATAAAAGTATGATAATTCTCAAATACATTTGTTGCAGCAACAGATATTTTCGGAGTCTCCAGTTCTCAATGAACGACCTGCTAAATTTAAGTGAGACGGTTAACCGATGTTTCTTCCCCACATCCCCTGTTTTGTGGAGACAGTTTCTATATTGGAATTCTAAATGATGCAGATTTCCATGCTACTTTCTGAGTGTTTTTGTGTCCCCCCCCCCCCCAGTATTTTTCTATTATGGGCTGTGATAGGAAGCACATGTAAGAGTGGCTAGACGTTATCGCTGAGCAATCAGGTTTGAAAGCAAATGGGACAAGCAAAACGCATTGCAAAATAAACATCTTCAGATATAAGCAAGATAGAGGCGAAGTAAATCACACCTGCTGGAGACCGGATAAAACTGGATGCAGGCTGTCTGCGCCCAACAAATTTCTGAAAACATGTGATCAACGGAGGAACTTTCCACGTGCTAAATACAAAAATACAGGGTGTCCACAAAACTGTATGAATAGACTTCATACTTTGTCGCGTCTTCATCTTTTGTTCTGGTTAAAACTGCCATTATGAACAGACTACAAAAAGCATTCATATCAACAACAGAAAGCTGTAAAGAAGTGGCACTGGAAATTGTTAAAAACGAGAACGACGGTTGAACACTTGAGATGAAACATCGCTTTTTTTATGTAGTCAATGAATAGTTTTTGGCTATCAGTATATGAAACTAAACACATAAATACACAAAGTCAATGTAGTAAAGATGGGGTAATAAATACCTAACACAATTTACAAAACAAACAAAAAGCCCAGGAGCAAATTATTCATTAATGTATGTTCTCTTAATAAATAAATCTGTGTATGTTCTTTTAATAAATAAATATGTGTATGTTTTGTTAATAAATAAATATGTGTATGCTCATATCTTTTCTTTTTTAATAGTTTAATCATTTTAACGTAATATTTTTCTTGCATATATTTACTTTAATCATTAATCTTAATTATAAAATTAACAAATCAAATTAATTTTTAAAAAACTAAACATGGAGGTTTATCAACAACTGTAGCAGCTCAACATTTCTGAGACATCATGCGTGCGTGTATGCGAGTGAGTGGCTGACTGGGTGTGCTGGTTCAGGTATCATAGCAACATTATGTCTATTCATACTGCGACAGGAGAATGGAAGAAAGTGAACACAGAAGACTTAACAACAGGGAGAAATGTTCTATGGCCACCACTGTCGTCAGCATTCCCCTTCCTTACAGGGACACACGAACCGATGACTAGGCTCATTTCTCTAATTATATGTTGGGTTTTTTCTCCTCATTAAGATTTTCGCTACTTACGTGAAGTTTATAAAAGACAGCTTAAAATGTGAGCTGTTAACTAACTCCAAAAAAATACTCCCCTCCACCCACAACATTTAACAATAAAATTTGTTTTCTTGAACTGCAATATCTATTCAATGAAACCTGAACACAATAGTGAAGCGCCAAAACCTAGCTTGAGTAATATATCTCTGACATAGGATAGGTAAGGGTCGTGATGTGATATTTCACACAGACGGACAAAATGCGTGAGCTAAGGTTAACAGGAAGCATTTTATCACAGCGAGCTGCCTCTGAAATCTGATGGCCGGAGCGGGTTCTTGTAGAGTTTTTCACTCTAGTACTTGGAGAACCCGGGCTAGCACTAAACAACTACCATAAGCGGGTCGATATGCGCAGCATAAGGTGTACATCTGGCTGTAGTTACACCCATACTACGGCGGATACAGGGCTATTGACTGTTGACATCTTAGCTGTGGAATCGAAAGTTCTCGAGGTGCAACAATCCAAAACTGGCAAAGGATCAACAATTTTTACACTGTTTGGGGAAGTGAGCAATATTTTCAGATGCCGGCCGGTGCATGGTTTGCCGGAAATACCGACTTTCTAATAATTTATCAACAGTTTTCTATATGTGCTTCGTGTTTGCCTGGAGACAGGTATAGGAAGGGAATTCAAGATAAATAAGGTTTTACAGCGGATAAAGACGGGAGAATGTAGGAGTTGTACAAAGCGCAGGAGCAGGACATGAACCGATTGTCAGCTTATTTATATCCACGAGGGCGGTACACTCACCCTGCATATATGGCTAACACGGAACAGGAAGAGGAACCTCTACTCGTAAACACTGAATGGACTAAGTACATCTACACCACAGGACCCGCTTTCCGGTCTCAGAACAGTTATGGACCTTTCATTAAAACGAAGCAATAAATGTAACCCACATGATGCTATTTTTTTTTTACCCCAAAAACTCCATTTCCTGGTCCGTGAACCCCCAAAATTTCTTGTGTGGATCCCCCCCCCAACCCCACCCAACCAGATTAAGATCTAAACTCTTATGTAGGCATTTACCTGCTGGGGGTGAAATCATAATTATACACTGGTGCATGATTTATAGAACAGCCAGGAGTGCCCCGATAATTTAATTCTAAGAAGACGTATGTGCTCTGTAAGACAGTACAACCATAAGCTAGTATATAAGTATACAACTATAAGCTAGTATATAAGTATACAACTATAAGCTAGTATATAAGTATACAACTATAAGCTAGTATATAAGTATACAACTATAAGCTAGTATATAAGTATACAACTATAAGCTAGTATATAAGTATACAACTATAAGCTACTATATAAGTATAGAACTATAATCTAGTATATAAGTATACAGCTATAAGTTACTATATAAGTATAGAACTATAAGCTACTGTATAAGTATACAGCTATAAGTTACTATATAAGCTACTGTATAAGTATACAGCTATAAGTTACTATATAAGTATAGAACTATAAGCTACTGTATAAGTATACAGCTATAAGCTACTATATACGTATACACAGAGGAAATTAGAAATAGAAATTAAAAGCCGAGGAGTGAAAAATAACAGACGAGTAAGGAAATGCTAAACTGTTTGTGGAAAAGTTTGGATATTCATCTTCTTCTTCTTTTTCTTCTTCTATCTCCATAAAACTGCCAGCTGATGCTCCTTACAGCCGATGTTGAGCCACTGCATCGTGTCAGATTGTGAGCTGGTTATGGGAGCTTTTTTTCAGTCCCTCAGTGGGGCTAAAAAGGAGAGACAATACTTCTTTACCAGACTCCACCAACAAAGGGAGGGACTATGAGGATCCATGCCCCGTTAGCTAGGCTAAACCTGGTAGTGGAGATGGCAAGGGAGAGGCACCCTGAGGCTGGCATATTTGCTGACTGGCAAGTCGGACAGCGTCTTCACCTTGTCTGGAAAATGACACCATGACAGGAAAGAACGGTAAATTGTGAATGGAGGGAGAGGTAACATTAACAAGATCGAAGGACGCAAAAAACAAAGAAAATCAAACAAACACGCACGCACGCATGCACACACACAGACAAAAGCAAAGACAAAGACGGGTGCTTTATTTTTTAAAAATTTTATTAAGATGTAAACGGAGGCCACACTTCTTTTTTTTTTTTAATCTAAAGATTGGGGAGAAAAAACCAGACAGAGCTTAGAATGATAGACGTGGAATGAGATCAAATAAGAAGAAAGAACTAAGTACGCCGCTGCTGTCTTCATTTACAACCCAAAGTGCACAATTTCTGTTTATGTAAGAAGACATGGGACCCGATTAGAAGATCTTAATTTTGCTGATGACATAACTCTTATCAGTAGCAATGTGAATTCCATGCAGAAAAAAAAAACAGATACCCTGTCTTCATTGGCTAGCAAAATAGGACTTGAAATTAACAAGGACAAAACAAAAATAATGAAACTTCCCATTAAACAAAATGGAAAAATAAATGTAGAAGGGACAGATATTGAAGAAGTCGGTCAATCTGCATACCTTGGCAGCTACATAGATCAGGATGGTGACACTAGAAAGGAAGTTAGAATTAGAAATGCAAAAGCACCATCGATCTTCAAGAATCTTGAGAACATATGGCATTCAAAAGTTATATGCACAAAAACCAAGTTAAGACTATTCAATTCAAATGTAATATCCACCCTCATTTATGCATGTGAAAGATGGAAAACAACTAAAGAAATGACAAGAAATTAGACTCTTTGAAAACAAATGCCTAAGGAAAATACTCGGCATCAAGTGGAACGAATTCAAGAACAATGCAGAGATAAGACAGATGACTGAACAACAACCAGTCTCACGGGTGATCAGGAAAAGAAGATGGACATATGTTGGTCACGTGATGAAAATAAACAGTCAGAGAATCCCAAAACAAGCTATAAAGTGGAACACAACAGGCCAAAGAAAAAGAGGCAGACCGTGTGAAACTCTGAAGAGGACATTGTTAAGAGAAGCCAAATTAATAGACATAAAATCCCTTGATGAGGTTGAAAGGCTCGCCGAAGACAAGGAAAATTGGCGAACTATCTTGCGGGCCCTATGTGACATTTAACGGCACGGGAAGGATATAAGATAAGAAGGCTCTAACGTCGAAGGCAAGCCTATTTTAAGTTAGCATTTTCCTGCCTATATACCTCAGCTGCTTAGGTGTTTGTAGAATAATTTCCTAGAAAACGAACTTCAGACGAAAACTAACAGTACAAGTGTCACATTAAAATAACAGAGTCAACAACAGAAATGACAGAAACTAGCTGTATTCAGCTACAAGACAATCAAAGTTATTTTGACTTGTGCCGTCATGCAGCAGTTACACTAATAAAAAAAAATGTGACAGTGATACAGAGAGGAGAAGAAGAAAGAGAAGAGAAGGGAGGAAAAGATAGAGAGGGAGAGAGTGGGTGATGTTGACATAAGAGAAAAATCTGGAATTTAAATTTTACAAGTACTGTACATTTAAAAAAAAAGAATAATAACTCATCTGATATTGCTTCTACCTTGCCATAACCGTCAATAGCAAAATTAATAATTAGAAATGTGTTGTGTTCAAAAGCAAGAGAAAACGATATACAGTACGTGTAACGGCTTTTATTTGGATGAGGGAAACCCGAGATAGAAGAATCCTTATAAAGTATCTATGAGAGATTTTTTTCTAAAATGTCAAAAGAGAAGAAAAAACTGATCAAAGACTGTGCCAAATGGGGGAACGGCTGTGCAACGGGAGATATGCTATTTAGAGAAATGAGAGCCAAAACTGAATGCAGAAAGCGCGCACAATTTCGAGTTCTTCTTTTAGGCAGAAAAAGGACATGGTTTCGAGTGCTTCTTTTTTCCTGCAGATGTGTCTCTGGTCTTCGGCTCAAGCTGTTGCCATACTGTGTCCATCTTAGTGCTCTGTGTATTAAACAGACCTGGAGGCAGCCTCACTGTAGGTCAGAATCAAAAGTACAGGTAAATGATATGTTTTTCCTGGTTTCACGCTGCCTTCCGCTGTTTAGCACTGTTTTGAAATGGACATAAACGCTGCTTTGTCTTGTCATATCTCAGATTTGGGAAATGGTCATTCGCACTTCCGCATCGCGAACCTGTATATTGTGTCTTTATTCAGTTGTCTCTCTCCTCTCTCTCTCTCTCTCTCTCCTCTGTGTGTGTGTGTGCATGTGTGTTATCTGTTTGCTTTCTTGCAATGAAAGAAATGTGGTTTATTAGGATGGGGGAAATTTGGTTCATTAGATGAATGTTGCGAATCCCCTGGACAGCAAAAATAACTAATGAAGAATGTATGAGAAGAGCTGGAGAGACAAAAAAAACTTGTCAAAAAGATAAGAGAGAGACAATGTAATTTCATAGGACATGCACTGAGAAGAGGGGGCATTGAAAATATTATAACAGGAAAAATGGAAGAAGATCAAGAGGAAGACCAAGAGAAATGATATTGGACAGTCTGACGGGATGGTGTGAGAGGAGATCACCAACTGAACTGATGGCCTGCATGAAGGATCGTGTACTCTGGAGAAGCATAATAGGCAACGCTAGTCGGCAAGGCACCTGCACCTGATGATGATTTCTTGCAATGATATTCTTTGTCGCGTTATCACCTCCTTGTTTTCGATGTAAAGAGAGTGTGAACGGGCGGTGTCTGGTTGTCGTGACGTGGCCAGTTGCGATGACCAAACTCATGGTCCGTTCGCAGGTTCTGGGGTTGGGGGGGGGGGGAGATGCAAAACGTGGTTGAGCACATGACAGGTAGACAGGTAAAAGCGAATGTGTTAGATCTGTCTTTAGTGAGTTGGTGTCTCGTCCAGGTGACTGGCCGGCTGCACTGTTGTACATTGGGAGAGCTTTGTCCGTTTGACTTGACATGATGAATGTTATGATGGAGATGCGGAGGTCGTGAGATTATCTTGTCAGCGATGATCTCAGGGTGCTGTTCCAGCCGCCTCGTTCGTGTAAGTTAAGTCTATGATTGTAAGTGTCAAGTAACGTCTAAGTTAAATATGATGTCAGCAATCGTAAGTGTGACATGTACATTCTTTATGAACTAACTAGTTAGGATAAGAAGACTAATGAGTTATGATGTAATTTTTCATTGAAGATTTAGTTGTACAACATACTTTTGCTTGAGTTACACTGTCAGAAGAAGACTGACTGGAAGAGACATGTAACTATGTGCTGTCATCTATAGCGTGATGGAAATACTATTTCTTGTGGCTCACATTTTGTTCTATTGTGTATAAAACTGTGGTGGATCCATGTGAGTGTAACTCTTTTAGTTTGAGCCAGAGAATCACTATATGTTCTTTTAATATATTTCAGAAATTACGTGTTGTTGATTGTTATTGACAACCTTGATATATGTGTGGTGATGCGGCCACAAGTCCGCGTAGGGTGTGTGTTTCTGTGCTCTGGAAGAGAAGACGATCTGTTTGTGTTGATGCCGTCGGAGGGACGGGAGAGCTTATAACACAGTTGTAAAGGGTACTTTGAGATTATGTGTTACTGATATGTAATGGGCCTGTTTATGTGGAGATTTTGTTAGGGAACAGTTTCGTTTGGTTCTGGGGTGCTATTTTAGTAATAAAGTATTCTTTGTTGGTTTGATAAAACAGTTGTTGGGATTTTATAATTTACTGTTGGTGGTGGATGGATCTGTATGAAAGTGGAAGGATTATTTAGAAGCGGAGGTGGCTGATTCAAGGAAACTGGCCATGAAGGAAAAGATCCTGTGTTAAATAGTAAAGTGTTGGATAGCTGGGTTGTGAAAGAGGTAGGAAATTGGGATTTCCACCCTAGCCACAGTGTCGGTTTGTCATTTTCCCTATCCAGATGAAGCACTACAAGAACCCATTTAAATTAAGCCCAGACAACATGTGAAGCCAGATTTAATAATGAGTAGAATTCATAATAAACAATACAATATACCGAAATATTTTACAAGAGCAGTACTGTGTGTATGTTCTAGTGATGTCTGTCAAACTCCCCGACGCGGGTATCTTTATAACAGTTTTGTTTCTATGACTGTTCCGTCTGACGTGTTCGTGTCATATACACCATACTTCTGACACAACAAGCTCTTAATTAAAAACATGATTTCCTGTTGCGCCTTAAGTGTGACTGAGGCATATCTGGATGTGGTATTATACCGTATATTTTCCTTGTTGTCTTACAGGACAATGTGGTCAGTTTCATGGTGGACCGTTCTTTCTTTCTCAGCTTCAGAAACAGCAGGTTATCCATGTCCAAGACCCGAGCTACCGATCTTGCAGTGAGAAACCACTACGCCACTTATGAGCTTAAAGTTTTGTTGGGCTGGGTATTATTACATCGACTTCAAAATGTTAAAAAATGTTTCATTATCACTGAACGTTGGCGGGTGTTCCTAACTTTTCACTGGAGGGAAAGTCCCAACAAAATCTACACAGCGCTCTCTGGCCAGAGCTCTTTAACTACTGAAGAGTGGTGAGAGCGGGGCCAGATCTCAACGCTGAGAAGCCGTATCGCTACCGATTCGACCCCTCCCACCTCTGACACTACATACACTGATGGAGGCATCTCAAATTCCCCCCCCCCCCCAACTTTCATGTCAAAAGATATATGGCTCCTTAAAGAATTATGCACATAAACTATCTCAAGTATCAATTATTCGCACCCCTCTGGCTAAAGATGGTCAGCAAGGATCCACCACTTTAACCAAGCTACTACTTTCAGATGTATCTCGTTTGAATTCTTTTTCTGCTATCTTCACTAACAGCTGTTCTCTCTTCCAGGAAAATTCCGCCCCGGGGCATGGCGAGCTCCCATGCGCGCGCCCATGGTCTGGGACAGACCAACTTCCTTTTGCTGATTAGAACATTATGTGGTCCTTTCCCGAGCTCGCCTTGACCTATCTGGCCACTCCCACTCCACGTGTAAGACATCCTGTCATCCTGCCAAGATATGAAAGCCAGACTCATTTGCAGCTGTAGGACTACGGTTTAGCTCGAGCAGCAGTGAGTGCCATGTTACTAGTCAATATCATCATTACTAGCCGTGCTGTGACCTGTGTGAAGATCGCGCTTTTCCCTTGTGTGCAGCTGGTGGTTATTTTGTGTGCAGCTGGTGGTTATTGCACACCAGACATGTTGCGCTTCACTGCCCGTGCTGGCTGTGATGAATATTAGTAGCATCCGGATCATCTTTTCTAATATAACCCTAAATTTAATCAGTAGGTTAGATTTTTAACTTTACTTACAAGTAAGCAATCAGATCTACTTCTCTACATAGTCAACCAGTCAACTGTCTTCAAAATAGTAACAGTTCTCTAAGATAATGAAGAAATCCTGGCTATGACACAACATGGTGCGATCAGATTTGAGAATATGGGACAATATGGCACACATGTTTTAAAACAAGTGACGTTTAGGTGCCCCGACCAAAGTAATACGATTCCCAGGCTAATTCTTAACATACGGAACTGTCCTGTATAGTATGAGACATACCCACAGTGCATGTACAACTATCTTCAGTGACTGCTTTCTTCAGGTAAAAAAAAAAAAAGATAATATACGAATCTTGAATCTTCAGTCTAAGAATTAGCATCATGGCACCCGGGCCACACCCAGACATGCTCTGCTCTCTTTCAGTAACCACCAAAGAGTATGAACTCTAATTGTGGCAGTCAGCTGCTGGTTCTGGCCACCCAGCTATTCCTTCACCCCTCCTCACACCTCTATCTTTCATCCTCTATAGACTATATTATCAACACATGCCCATTCCTCCTGTACCATTCATCGGCCACAAACGTGTTACTACATAACCTGTAACTACGTAGATATATAGGAAATAATATAGAATCTCTCTGGTCATTCCGGATCAATTTTCTTCTAACTCCACATACTGCACCTTTCTTTCCACGAAAGATTTCCTTTCTTTTTTTTCTTCTGTCTTTAGGTAACTCGTGTTTTGTGAATGTTTATTTATCAACATGTAAAGATAAAAGAAGAGCACACAAACAAGGAACTGTACAGGTGACTGGTTTAAAATGTTCAGAAACGAGAGATATGACATTCCAGCACGCAACAGCCATACACAAACAGTAACCACTACACTACAGTAACAAGAGTTAACATTTTACAACCAATAGTAAGTTGAAGAAACTGTCAATCACAAGTGATCTTTACAAAGCAAAGATCGTGGAAGAGACTTTCCGCTCAGAACCCCAACTTTCTTCAAACACAAACATACACAGATATTTAGTCTGTGCTGAACTTGTGGCTCCAGGTTCCCTTTGCTTTGTCGCACAATCCCCGGGCGGACCTATTTGTTTTCCGTACACTCCAGGCAGTCCGCGGAAAAAGGGTTTCCAGCTGTTGTTGTATATTATGTTACAAGCCAAATTTGCACAGCTGTCTCCATCAAACGTAAACCTCAGTTCTAACAGAAGACCATTTCCTCTCTCTCTCTCTATCTATCTATCTATCTATCTATCTATCTATCTATCTATCTATCTATCTATCTATCTCACAGACACACACACACACACATATATATATATATATATATATATAAAAACTGAGGACAAAGTAAAACTAGCAGCAGCAGAACAAATCTCAAACGAAGATGTAATAACTGTACTCTCCTCAGCAATAAAGATAATATCTTCTTATCCTTCTACTGGAGACTCTGCCATAGAAATCAGAGACTACCAGCCTACGAGTGAGCACCACTGTCAGTCAAACATAAAGGGATGGATATATATATATATATATATATATATATATATATATATATATATATATATATATATATATATATAAATACCACAGCTCATGGCCGGATCATATAAAAAAATACACTGCTAGCATTTTGTTAAGTAAAGAATGATTTTAGAACTTATGCAAGAAACACAAAGAAAAAACCTGCACACAAACAGCTGTCAAAGAAAAAGAAGATGGAAAAGCAGTCTGCAAATAAGTTGTTTTTTTTTAATCCTTCAGCAAATCTACCTGAGATTCTTTTTTTTTTTTTTTAACACAGTTCCCGCAACCGATGATATTGATGAAGTTTTAAACATCCTTTTCCTCTACTTAAAACAGCACTTTCCTCCCTCATCCGATTATCTTGATGAAGTTTTAAACATCCTTTTCCTCTACTTAAAACAGCACTTTCCTCCCTCATCCGATTATCTTGATGAAGTTTTAAACATCCTTTTCCTCTACTTAAACAGCACTTTCCTCCCTCATCCGATTATCTTGATGAAGTTTTAAACATCCTTTTCCTCTACTTAAACAGCACTTTCCTCCCTCATCAGATTATCTTGATGAAGTTTTAAACATCCTTTTCCTCTACTTAAACAGCACTTTCCTCCACGTGACAATCTTCAGACTTCTTTCTACTCGCTTTAAATATTCTTTAATCGTTTATGTTTTTTTTTAATGTCTTTAAAGCAACGTCTAAGCTTAACTTTTCTGTAAATGGATCTATTTTAGCAGTACCTTTTCTATTAGCGAACCACTGAAGACGTCTTAGAAACTGAATTTTCTAATGAGGTAACATCGCTTGGAATTCCCCCATTCTTCTCACCGATTTAATCATCCAAACTGATCAGACTACACAGGTGTCAATCAGCTAGTGGCGGAGAAGTAATCTAGACTCGAGACTTTCGAGATCTTGGTTTCTTGGTTGGACGCCGGCTGGCTCGGCTCATCACAAAAGACCTGCCCAGACACTGGCTACACATCTCTTCCACTTATGAACAGAAGACATCACACGAGTCTTGTTCTGGCTGTTAAGCTATATTACATTCTATGTTATGTACGTTTTCATATGTCCACTTACTACTGCTAAAATTCTGCTAATTAAAATTCTATTTTGTCTTTGGAACAATAAATGGCCTACTTTTGTTTAAGAGAATAAATGCCCTCCCTTTACATTGGAACAGTACAAGATAAAAACTTGTCATAAGTTCCTTGCATGTTTGTCATGGTTGTTCTTTCACTATCAGAACCCACCACTCCTGTAAGATAACCATTCTTTGACTATAGCTGCAACATATCATATAATGATAACAATAAAATACTCCCCAGTATCTGCGGCCATTTTCTTCCATGCCTTCACATGGCTGCTTAAAACCGCAGATAACAGTGAATGCGCGGGGCCGCGATCACAAGCTTCCTAGTTGGATTTCGCTCTCTGGTAGAATTTTTTTCAGAAAGATCGGCACGAGGTCTAACAAGCCTCCAAGAAATGGGTGCTTCGGATTTCCTTAGAAAAATAAAGGTGGCGAAGACAGGTGCTGGCATCCCTACCTCTAAAACTGTAGTGACCTAGAAATGTGAGAGTACTAACACTTCACACCTGTACAACACACACACACACAATCCCACGGGACATACACGTAGATATATGCGTGCTGTTATGTGTGTGTGTAAAAATAAGTAAGTATATAAAAATTATACACATTAAGGCATCAACAAAAATAATTAACACAAAAATAGAATAATGTGGTTATGAAAAATACAGTACAGCAACAAAATGTGTGTGGGAGAGAGAGAGAGAGAGAGCAGTGTACTCACTCACTTAGATGTGTGTACTGTTATCTATGTAAATGTGCTCTTTCTCTCTTCTCTCTCTCTCTCTCTCTCTCTCACACACAGACGAGGAAACGACTGCCCGAGAGATGATTCATGACGTGGCTCACACAGAGGGGTGTGGGGCGAAGTTTATGAATTCAAATGTACAATATTTTTTTATTTATTACTGAACATTTCTCCAAAGGATGGATTATGATCCCACGGTTAACCAGGACACAACTGTGATGTGTTTCTTCATCTCTTGTAGACTGTTTAAAGCAGATAAAAGTGTTAGCTCATTGTCGGACATGACAACTTCTTTCATCGATTCTTATAATCGACAATAGCAACACCAACAAACAAAGTATGTGTCGCAGAGCTCAGTATCCTTACCCTTGTCTCTTTTTTGCCTTGAAAGCTGGCCCTAATTTCCTCGTTAAACGAGGCTGTACTCTTACGGACAGTCGCTCTCACGTGGACTTAACTGCTATCACCTTTAAAATCACTGGATCCATTAGTATGTTTGAGTTTTTCTTTTCTAACTACATCATAAAAGGTCATGTACTTGAAGTTCTTCACTCCAACATCGCTTGTTTACTGTTTTGTTTTTTCTTAACCCTTTTCAATTTAAAAAAAATTCTAATCTTTGTTACCTTCATTATCTTGCATTAGCTCACCTGTCTTTCGCCCGACAATCAATTCGTACTGCGCGATGGGTTTTCCGAGAAAAAAAGAAAGACAACTCATGTGTGTGTGTGCGCGCGCGCGCTGGAGGAGTGGTTTAAGAGCATAACTGTGACGAGTGACCTTATGTTGAGCTCAGTACATTGAAGAAGATAACAGGGTTAAATACATGATAGTGATAAAATATTTCTGTAAGGTTAACAATAAATGAGAGTATTTGAGTTACAAACAGCTCTGGGGAGCTATGGAGGAGTGGAGAAAGCAGAAAATGTTTAAATTTCTTCAGTTTTTAGTCAGTTCGCCAGGTGAAATATGATTCATCTCTCTCTCTCTCTCTCTCTCTCTCTCTCTCTCTCTCCAATGTTAAAGTTGAAAGATAAACAGCAGAATGCATCTTGCATGCTCATCTCTTTTATCCTTGAAAAGTGAAACTGGTTTCTACTTGTTCTCTCTTCTGTAACAACAAGACAAAAATCTATCACAATAATGATCATCCAAACAACACAACTTATATTAAAATACCGTCAACAAAAAAAGCGAACTTCAATGGAGAAAAACAAAACACAACATAGCGAGCTCTGCTTTCAACGATCTACTCACGTCTGTAGCTACCATTCCTTTTCTCTCATGACTCACAATATTAGTGTAGAGTGATCTCAACTTTCCCAGCTGAGGAAGCGTTTCTTTACTTCTGCTGTGTCTACACGGTAGCACTTACCAACCTTTTCTCAAGCGGCAGGTCCTTCAACCCAGTGATAACGCATGAGTACAGTGATTTATGGTATTACTTATTTCTAGTAACTCTTTGTAACCCGCAGACCCGCAGTATTTGGCAGAGCTACAATGTGTCCTAGTTTGAACTTCTCAACCCTGTACATTTCTCGTGGCGATGAAAGGTAATTCGAATAACGCAAAAGGCACCCTCGTCTCCAGCTGTAGAAAAGAGTACCTGGTTCCTGAAGATAGGGAATAAGAGGCACTCAGGCGTGATGCTGACCACCCCACTCTCTTGTATGTCGAAAGGAGATGGAAAATACGGATATTGAAAAAACAAAACAAAACAAAAACTCTGTTAAGTGCCTCCATCGCCTGACAGAGCAGTCTTTAATTTTCTGCTCACTTTCTTTGAATCCATCCTTCCTTAAGCTCTTCTTTCCCTCCTATCTTCCCTATGCTCATTCCCTCTATTTCTCCCCAGCCTTATCTCTCTCTCCTCTGTCCTAACCAGGCCTCTTTCTTCTATCTGCCCCAGGTCTTTTCTGTCCCCATTATCTTTCTGCGCCCTATCTATCTCTGTATGTCTGTCTACCTCTTCCACACTCCCCATCATCATCACGTCTCCACATCCCCATGTATGCAGTATGAGGCCTCGCATAGCTAAACACACCATAAAACATACTACAGCTACATTCACTTGCGATCTACAAACCTGATAAGTATATCAGCGCACAAAGCAACGAAACATTTAAAACAAAGCTTCCAGGACACATTTATATACAGAGAAGAAAAAAAAAACAAAACAAAAACTTAACGTTGTATACACACACAATGGCACGTGGACAAGAAAAATGTCTAAGAAAAACAAAAGAAAAAAATCTACGTGACACAGTACACCACCTTCATGACCAGTTATCGACAATCCATACATTAAGATATTAATCTGTAATCCCTTCATCCGCCATGAAAACAAAAACAAATGGAGTAGATGATTATTAGAAGACAGCGAGTACTAACATTTTACAACAGTGGTTCTCAGTGGGATTTTTTTTATATCGAGGACCTCTGAATTCAATAATAATTCACCAAAATACACTTCTGATATTACTTTAAAACCGTCCTAGTGTTCGTATTTTCAAAATTTGCGGACCTGAGTAACCTACAAAATGAAATTTAATGTTAACATATAGACTTCCTCCGCAGGGTCCAATTTCAGAGAATTATTGAGTTGTTCTTTAAATGAACAATGATCTGGGTTCACAGGCCCGTCTAACATTTTGCCTTTCATCTTTCAACTTTCATACCAACACAGTCATCCAACATCCAGTTAGTACTAATATTATACAAAGAACAACAATAAATGTGAAATGAACAACTGTCACGTATAACCTGTTATCCATACATTACAGAATGAAATATACAGATAAAACTAACGCTAATTATCAAAGATTAATTACAGGCAGATTGATAAATAGATTCACAAGACCTGATAAAGGAGAACATCTTATGATATAAGAAGGAGGAGGTTATACGTTCCGATACTTACACAAACTGGATATATGTAATCTGTTCTGCTTATTATTGATTCTTCCTCAGCTTTCCAACCATTAAGGCTCACTGCTGCAGGTAAAATTCGGGCCCATTCCTCCCTATTGCTAATATTTTCTCTCCAGTTAGAGAAGATAACATTCCTTTTTCCATGCCATTAAAGAATATTGGGAATAAGGCGCCAGGCCCGTACTTCCACTACCTTCGCCACGTGAAAGTGTGATGAGGTCAGTCTCATGCTTGGCCGCATTTATCTTCCCAATTTTCTCTGGTACCCGTTTTTAGAGGCAGGCTCAACCCCGGGGCCTTTTCTGGTGTGTACCAGAAAAAAAAAAAATACCACTGCGGGGACTGAACCCGGTACCACCAGTTGGTGACACCAATTTCCTGTATATCCTTTGCTATGGTGTCTCTCCATCCGTCTTGGTCTACCTTAAGTTATCTTAAACTACTCTTACAGACACCGAATACAATTAATTGTTTTCTGAACAGTCCCGAAATTTTTGTTTAGTAGATAGTCATTTATAATGTATGTAGTTACTTCTGTACTGAGTGAATGTTTAAGAGCGGAACGTAAATGTTATATTTTATTTTATGTCTCTCAGCTTCAATGTTAGTTATGTTTGTTATATGAACAGCATATTTGCAGAATGTCTGGAATAGAGTGAAAGATGTAAGATAAAGGGCAGAATGTCAGACGGGCCTGCGTGCCCAATTCTTAACCCTTCTGAAATAAAGATCAATCAATCAATCAATCAATCCCGGTGATTTGTTCCTTCAACTCTTACAGATACACACTTTTCGTCTGTTTGTTCTCTTCCACTCTTTCTATATGACCCAACCAGCGTTATCTGTTCAATTTCAAGACGTTTATAATCCAGTGTGATTTAAATAAGCTGTTCAGTTCAGTGTTATTTATAGCTCTTCATTTCCCCACTGTTAGTATCCTTTATGGGCCCGAAGATTCTTCATAGGATCTTGTATACAAGAATAATCCGCGACACAAGATACACAGACAGTAGGAACACCTGATTCAGGCGGACTACATATCCCAGATATGTGGTGACTATGCTGCAAATGTTCATTTTGATTAAATAAAATGTTATGGAAATGGGAAGGAGAAAAACAGAGAAGAAAACAGATAAAAAAGAAATAAAAGTAATGGCTATTCTCTCTATTCATCAAGGGTTCAATGACTTTGATGAGACAAGATTACATTTGTTCTGGTTTATAATCTCTAAATAAACTAAGCACTCTATTCAGTGCGACTAATACATAATGCATGGTCTCTACACTCCAAATATTTTAGCTAACTTCAGTGAAACTAGTTATCTAAAAATCATTATGCCACACACGGAGTCGCTTTCAAAGTAGAAATAACTGAAACTCGCAAAACTGTGAGCAGCAATTTTACCAGCTATTTCCCATTTCTTCACGTACGAATGGATCAACTAACAAAACGTAACACGAAGCAAAGTAACAGAGTTAGAAAAAGAAAGTGAAAGTGGGACGCATTCTGTTGTACTTTGATAATTTACGGGTGGGCCAACTGTTCTGTAACTGGGTATATTTCATTTGGCTTGAAGAGAGAAGAGACAAAATAAAAACACTAATATTTTCCTACATAAAGGGAACACCCACATTATTTCTTTCATTTACTTCATTAAGAAAAGACAAATGAAAGTATGGAATGTTCAATGCGAAGCTACTGTCTTGCATATGTCACATTCCCGTATACTTAAACCTGCGAAACAGGGAAACAGGATGGAAAAAAGGAAACTTTCCTGCCTTTGAAATCAGAATAACACACGCTTCCTTCAAAAAAAAAAAAATACCAGACCACAAAAGATTTAGTAGCCTTTTATCACTGGCATAAAATACTGGCTTTATACATTTTCTCTAGTGTATTTCACACACCTTCTGTTTACTGATATATAGATAAATATACCAACTGTTGAAATGCACAGGTAAAAAAGCTGAGCAAACAGCGCTGGCTATTCTCCAGAATCCTAACTCCAAGACTCGCGGGGGGAAAAAGGGGGGGGGGGGGGGGGGGGAACAAGACAGGCAGAGAGAGAGAGAGAGAGACAGAGTGAGTGAGAGAGAGAGAGAAGGGTAGAATGCACCAGGGAAGCCTACGAACGTATTTGTTTTAAAAAAAACGGTGGATGTGAAGAATAAATGATCAAAATGAGTGTAGGTTTGCTAAGATTTTTCTTATCCTAGACGCATCAGTCAAGGTGATGAATGATGTGTGCGTGTTTGGGGGGGGGGGGGGGAGAAACGCATCACCAGATAAAAGGATGAATATCTTTTTTTATATATAAAAAGCTTACTGCACTCAACATGACAAATACTGTGTGGTACTGTGCATTCAATATTCTCTGTCCCTGGTACTCTGCATCATCAGCTGTGCTTGTAATCTTACATCCTTCTCGTGCCGTTAGACATCACATAGGGCTCACATGGTTGTTCGCCAAGTTTTCATGTTTTCCGCAAGCTTTATCTTATCAATGAGTTTTATGCCTACTAATCTGGCCTCTCTTAACAATGTCCTCTTTAGAGTTTCACATGGTCGACCTCTTTTTCTTCGGCCGTTGTGTTTCACTTGATAGCTTGTTTGGTATCCTCTTAGATGGTATTCCGTATAGTCTTAAAACTGTCCACAAGGAATCTCTGTGTATGCTTTCATCCTTTTTAAAGTCTATGCAGTTCAGCATTACTGGGTTTTGATTTTCAATATATTCTTCAAATATTCTCTGCGTGAAGATCTGGTCAAAACAGCTTCTCCCTTTTCGAAATCCTGCTTGTTCTTCTCTCATTGGAGTATCCACCATATCTTTAATTCTATTCAGAATGTCTTTGCAAAATACTTTTGACACAACTGATGGTAAGGTTACTCCTCTCCAATTATCGCAGTCGCTAAGGTTGCCTTTTTATTTTATATTTTTTTTTTTGGTGGTATTTTAACAATTATTCCTTTTTTCCATTTAGAAGGGACTTTTTCTTCTTTCCTTTTCTCTGCTTGTAATAGAGACTCATAACACCTAAAATCCTTTAATTCTACTACGTTTTTTTAACCAACTTACAAGCAGCTTCCGATTTAGGAACGTTCAACTTACGTACAGTCCATAGTTAATAACGACTCTTTCCCCCCATCCCCCCCCCACCCCTTCTATAAAGCCTATTATATTAAAAATTCGTGTCACATAACAGTAACAAACAGGGACTACTTTGCAGCGCGCATCAAAACTGCGCATCCGTAGCGATTTTTTAAAAATGTTTTTTAGGTCACTATATACTATATAACTGACATTAGATAAATATTTAGCTAACTATTCTTAACCGCATATGATCTGGACTTAGACTTATAATAGAAACTATCTCGTAACCCGGGGACTGTACTTTAATTACCCGTATTTCATTATCCGTTTTCAATAACCGTTTCCCTGTACATATATCACGAGCTAGTTCATTTCTCTAGTTCCCTCTCATCTCATGCTATTAATCGCATCGTACTTCATCTGTGTAATCATTCATCAAAATCTACAGGCATGTTAGAAGCTTCTCCATTCTCACGGATATTTCCACAATCGTCGTCGTTGTCACTGCTGTCACTCCTGTTGGTGATCATGATGAGGCAATACTTCTTTGTAGCTTCAACTTGAGTTCTTAACTGTGGTAAATATGCAGATATCAACCCTAAGGGGTTTCTTTAATTCCCCAAGAAATGACACAAGAAGCGAAGTTCTCTGCAAATCCAGCACCATCATAAGGCATTTGTAGATATGTAACTTGTTGGCCTTGTTTCCCAGCATCTTGTTGCCGAAGAGTATAGCATGAATATATTATACATAGTATCGTCAAGCTTTGAAGACAATGTCATCTGTCTAAGGCTTATATTATTACAACAGCTCCCAATATCTCTAAATAAAGTATTCTCATTACCTCACATTTTCATTCATGTTCCAGCTTTACAGGCAACGCCTTTACACTTTTATTCATGCTCCAGCTTTACACACGACCTGACAGTCTCATCCATGCTCCAGCTTCTCGCACGACCTGACAGTCTCATCCATGATCCAGCTTCTCGCACGACCTGACAGTCTCATCCATGATCCAGCTTCTCGCACGACCTGACAGTCTCATCCATGATCCAGCTTCTCGCACGACCTGACAGTCTCATCCATGATCCATCTTCTCGCACGACCTGACAAGTCTTATCCATAAGCTAGCTTCTCACACGATCTGACAGTCTATCCATGATCAAGCTTCAAACACGAATTGGCAACAAACAATGAACGACATATTACATTATTTATACACATCATCTTAAAAACTCTTTCACTTCTGGAAAAATTCTCCATGCAAACATCTGAGGCCAGCAGAAAATTCTAAAGCTTTGCATTCATGAAGAAATACTCCCGCTTCCTGTTTACTTCTTCTTACTCTGTCTCTCTTCCTGTTTATCGTTTTGTTATATGCTTATATTAATCTTCTGTCGAAGATTTCTATACACGCCTATTTCTGATTTCCCATAAGCTCCACTCCCATTTCCTTCTCAAAGGCGTGAGGAATTTATTTTATTTTCCAAAACCTGATTGTCTCTGCTCTTTTTTGCTTTCTGCTGCTACGTCCAGAGAGTGAAGGATTCTTCCTTCATTCATTGCTCTTAATGCTACTCTCATGTGGCCTCCACTTTCTTCCCCGTTCATCCCTCCCCTCACAACCACCACCAAACTTCCTGTTCTAACATACGTAACCCTATTCTGCATTCAACTATATAAATTTACAGTAAACTTATTCACTCTTCCTGCCTCTCCCTCCCCTACTCATAAAAAATGACCCTTGTCTACATCTGGTAAGGTCACATTAATGCCAGTTCCCAAATAAAAGGGCACTCAAAATCTTTTCAAGTGTTTCTAGATGTAAAGGTCACTCAGCCCTCGTTCTCACCTCACACGATGGAGACCTGGTTGGTTGGCCTCGTAAAACTGTGAAGGTCAACGAGACCTCAGATGACTCAAGCCGTTTGAAATCATTTTAATAAATTGTACTAGAAATTATTACAAGAAATATTTGAGAGACGTACCTGTGACAGAGACAAAAAAAAAACCACTTAAACGTTAAACTTAACTGAATATTTTACATTTCTATACAACAGCTAGACTATACGTATATAGCAAAATATATAAAATGTATAAAACTTTGTATCACTGATTGGATTTTTCGGTGAGCCCACTCCAATAACTTGTAGCACAGATGATAAAGTTTCACCAATATTCTAAGCTTGCTGTAATTTCCACGCCCTTGACAACAAACAAAAAAATAAATCTCCTGTCGCCGACGCCCAAAACAAAAAAGCATACAAAAATATTAGCTTTCTCATTTTACTGGCTGTACAGTCAACACACCCACTCTAACCCGTTATTGTGTGTGTAGTCGAATTAGTGTAACAGTGTCCATTTATAACACTGACAGAAACTGGAAATTCCAAACACTTCAAATCTCAAAGGGCCTACAAGAAGAAAAGAGACTTTCGGGACGCCATCTAGACTAGTAGTTACCAACCTTTATACGCCCAATGGCCATTTTTCTAACTACATATAGGATGCAGACCACAATTTTATATGTGAATATCGTAAACAGCCCTTAGTTTCTATTCACCAGCTGGATGGCACTTATTACTAAATCGATAACCCTGATCAAATGATGATGCTCCATGGACTATAGACTTATACACACACTTAAACCAACTTTTCTGATATATATATATATATATATATATATATATATATCAGAAAAGTATTTTGCAAGGTCATTTTGAATAGACTCAAAGATATAGTGGATACTGCAATGAGAGAAGAACAAGCAGGATTTCGAAAAGGGAGAAGCTGTCTCGACCAGATCTTTACTCTCAGAATAATACTTGAAGAACA
Organism: Achatina immaculata; assembly: GCA_009760885.1. Taxonomy (NCBI): domain Eukaryota; kingdom Metazoa; phylum Mollusca; class Gastropoda; order Stylommatophora; family Achatinidae; genus Lissachatina; species Lissachatina immaculata. Next base: position 9,978,186 of record CM019700.1, read on the forward strand.
TATTGAAAAGCAGAAACCATTAATACTGAATTTCATAGATTTTAAGAAGGCATTTGATAGCATACACAGAGATTCATTATGGAGAATTTTATGTCTGTATGGAATACCATCTAAAATTGTCAACATCATTAAGGACTTATACAATGGATATGATTGTGCAGTCAAGACAGAAGAAGGGATGAGTGAATGGTTCCAGATTGAAACAGGCGTGAAACAAGGATGTATACTGTCTCATTTACTTTTTGGGATTACAATAGACTTCATAATGACAAAATGCTGCACAGGTAACACAGGTATTGACTGTGTACATGGGACCCAACTAGAAGATCTTGATTTTGCTGATGACATAACTCTTATCAGTAATAATGTGAATTCCATGCAAGAAAAAACAGATAGCCTATCTTTACTAGCTAGCAAAATAGGACTTGAAATTAACAAGGACAAAACAAAAATAATGAAAATTCCCATCAATCAAAATGGAAAAATACACATAGAAGGGACAGATATTGAAGAAGTCAATCAATTTGCATACCTTGGCAGCTACATAGACCAGGATGGTGACACTAGAAAGGAAGTTAGGATCAGAATTGCAAAAGCAGCATCAATCTTCAAGAATCTTGAGAACATATGGAATTCAAAAGTTATAAGCACAAAAACCAAGTTAAGACTATTCAATTCAAATGTAATATCCACCCTCATTTATGCATGCGAAAGCTGGAAAACAACTAAAGAAATAGAAAGAAATTAGACTCTTTTGAAAACAAATGCCTAAGGAAAATACTCGGCATCAAGTGGAATGAATTCAAGAACAATGCAGAGATAAGACAGATGACTGAACAACAACCAGTCTCACGGGTGATCAGGAAAAGGAGATGGACATATGTTGGTCACTTGATGAGAAGAAATGATCAGAGAATCCCAAAACAAGCTATCAAGTGGAACACAACAGGCCGAAGAAAAAGGGGCAGACCGCGTGAAACTCTGAAGAGGACATTATTAAGAGAGGCCAAGTTAACAGGCATAAAATCCTTTGTTGAGGTTGAAAGACTCGCCGAAGACAGGAAAAATTGGCGAACTACTTTGCGAGCCCTATGTGACGTCTAACGGCACGGGAAGGATATAAGATATATATATATATATATATATATATATATATATATATATATATAATATATATATATATAACTTAATGCTATACCCTATGCCATAGGGCCTATGGGACATTAACATGTTCGAATCCACTGAAAAGTGCAAGAACATAGGAAGAATAGGATAGCGTTCAGCAACCCATAGCTGACTGCTTGCTTGACCATAATCTGCCAAGACCCTATTTTACCTCAAAATGTTGATACTGGAAACAGCCAGCGGTCTGGGCAAGTGAATACAGATCGAAAATGGGAAGGCGAACCCAGTCCCAAAAATACGCCGTGCCTCAGTCAGGTGTATTGGGCCGAAATACGCATAACTGCGACATAACGCAAGCAACGACAACAAAGAAACAATAATACGGTATATTTATTAAACATAAAATACAGACTTGATAAAGGATTTGTGGTGGAATGACCACCACATTATGAGAACGACAGGTGAATCTTTACCACGAACAGTTTTGAAGTGGACCCCAAAGGGCGAAAGAAGATGGGACGACCTACACAGACATGGAGACATATAGCAGATAAAATGTTGGTAAACAAAAAAGTGACATGGGAGACAGCCAAGAAGATAGCAAAGGACCGACAAAAGTGAAAATCTCTTACTACTAGCAGGTGTATCTTGGACACTGAAGGGACACGAGAGTGAGAGAAAGTGCGTGCGTGCGTGCGTGCGTGCGTGTGTGTGTGTGTGAAAGAGAGAAAGTGAGAATGAGTGTGTGTGTGTGTATGCAAGATTGTGTGAAAGAGAGTGAGAGAGAAAGTGAGAGGGAGAAGCAGTACATATGGTGCCGACTGATGGTCGATAAATGTAAACAATTCAATATGTCCTCCAAGAAAGGCAAGAATGAAACAAACAGGAACTCCGTTTGAGGTGTAACTTTCTGACAGAAACTTCTAGAACTCGGCCAATTTCTTGACTTTGTGTTTGTAGCGGGAACTTCACTCTCTTTTATCATTTCCATCTCCTTCAAACTTTTAACCCTCTCGGCTAAATGTTGACATTTATTACTGGCTTGCCCGCCTACTGTCAACTCTGCATGGTTAGAAATAAGACCCAAAAAAAAATGTTTGCACATTAAATAACCTTTCTATTTTCCTCCTCCAGGGTTGAAGTAAGTTTGTTTGCTTACCCTCTTGTAGTATTGCGATGTCTCATAACTTACCCAAAAACACACCTAAAAAAAATATGGTTTCCTACAGCTGTTTATATCACTTACTACACTTACAAATATGGACATAATAATACATTAGTAGCTATACTCTGTTAAATATACACATATATCTGGGGATAATAAGTTCATATAAATGTTGTCTAGCTTCCCCTTTTATTGTACCTATCTTACACTTGCCTGTTGTAGGACTTGTCACCCTTTCTGATTTATGCATTTCTACTTTGACAGTCATTAGAAAAGTCTCCCTAGCTTTTAGGGTCTATAATCTATGATCACCACATTCATTATACGGTTTGTGCTTAACTTTCAACCATAAATATGGGCGCTTATATGTTATCAGACTGTGTAATTGCTGTCCGTAAATAATATCTTTAGGAAAGCAGCATCCTACATCTCCATCTTTTATTTCCAGTTTATCATTTTAAGTATTTTACTAATGCGTGTCTCTTAAATGGCTTTTATATAATTTTTTTCTTTAAAAAAAGATAACTGCTTAGGCATACAGGAGAGCTGTTATGGAGGTAATGTTCTGCAAGGGACAGGCAAGTGACTGACTGACTAAGCTAACTAAACGTATCGTATTATTTCCAAGTTAAAACACGGCGGACGTGTTTATTATAAAGTCGTTTGTGTGGTGTGGGAACTTTTATCTAGCAGTATAGGAATTACATCCCTGAATTTTCTAGACTTAGGAACAAATTTGGATATCTTCAAATAGTCTCTTTTACTGTCTATATATGCAGTTTAGCTTTGTCTCTTGGCTACATTGAATGGTTTTATTTTGTAGTTCCTGGACAGAACCATATAGTTTGGCTTCTTGTGCAGTTTCAGTGGACCAGTAGATGTGTCTGGTAGTTTTACAGCTGCTAATTGAAAAGTGTCCACCGATAAGCACAACATAAACATGAGTTACCGAGGCTGCGCTATCAAGCGAAAACACAGAGGAAAAAAACACTTGATTTTAAGAAAGAAAAAGCTTCGGGGAAAAAAAAAAGAAACAAAGAAGAAACAGTCAAGAGTTTTACAGAATGCTGGTGTCAAGAACAGGTCACATTAGCCAGACATCCTGTAGTGAATGAAACATGAGCCGAGAGACAAATGATAAATATAATGTACTTGGAGAAGTGCCCATGCAGGCACTGACAGTGACCAAGCTCCACTACAGTGATTCTCAAATGTGTGGGAAGAATGAAAGATGGAGTGATGAAGGGCAGAATGTAAGACGGGCCTGCCTGCCCAATTCTATACCCTTTACAAATAAAGATTATTCATTCATTCATTCATTCAGCAGGGAGCTACGTGGTTCCTTGGGAACACGTTTCAAGTCTATGAGAAGGAATTTCTTCCAAGAGAAGAATTGGGGGGGGGGGGGGGTCTCATAACAAAAGAATGTACAACTGTGAAAATCCTTTCTGGATGATGATGATGATGATGCAAGGGAGGATTATGGGGAAGCCTGGGTTGAAAAGAGAGAAACAGGACATGGGATAGTGAGAACCACTGCTCCAATGTTACCATGGCGGACAGTCTGGTAGAAAATCAATGAAAAGACACTGCGACAGTTAAGCTTTATGAGACAGCACAAGAAAGACACTAGTCTATTAATCCACATGAGCCAAAAGCATGCCGAACAGCGTTTTAAAGCTGTTATCTAGTCTATCAAATGTCTTCTAGTATAAGAAATAATACTGCAAAGCTAGACAGAAAAAAATACTACACATGTCATATGCCATTTTACATTGCATTCAAATCTACTGATATCAGGCGTTCAACATGCGAGAACTCTTCTAAACCTGTATCAATAACTACTATGTTATTCATATATATGTAAATCATACCAAAAAAACATATGAGTTTAATTTATTACATCTTGGTTCAATCGCACTGACTTTCCTACCATTTAAAACAAAATGTAGGAACAGCATACATCTGTAACGTTTCGATGTACATCTTAATCATACAAAAACATACAGGAAAGAGACAGGAAAATATAAAATCACATTAATAATACATAACAAATAGCAATGGAAAAATATGGGGAAAAACGGAAAACTCAGATGTGGCAAGCATGGGCAGGGTCTGAGTGGGCGTAGCGAAGTAAGGCGAATGTCTAAGACTTGTGAGGTGTGATATGACCAGTAAACAGGAGTTAGGGAAAGGGAAAAGGAGAGAGAGGTATAAAGGTTGTCAGTGGAAGGAATGTATGAAAGCTGTTCGGTTAGAGGGTTTGTAATATAGTGCAGTGAAGTTTCTAGAATATCAGCTGCATGTGAGAAAAGATTAGATGAGAAATGGGAAAATGAATCAATATATCGAGCTGAAACACTGGAAACACATAGTAAAACTAAATTCAAAGACAAAAAAAGACAGAAAGAAAGACGCACTTACATGCAGGTCATCAAGCGTCTGTTACAGTATTTCCCAACATTTCACACGAGATATCGAGGACAGAGAGAGGGTTAAACACGTCACGAGATACTCAAGAAAAGCCATGTACGACAACCAAAAGTCCTCGACAAGAAAGAGGAAAACAGCGTGAGCTGATTCATGTGATAAGATTTGGCATGCGTCAAAGTTAAAAGTCCAAGTTAAAAACATTTTTTTAACTGTACAGAATATTCTATGTCACACAAGCTAACTCCATTTCTGACTTGATTCCGTGTACGTATGCCAGGCTGACTGTCTCTATATTTCGGTCAAACCCACGAGTACTTGCTTTTTCTCTTCAATATATCCTACACCGAACCAGTGCTTTACTTATCGTGTTGTTTTACATACATTACCTCATTACTGACAGCAAAATGCATTCTAGTATCATATAAACATAACAAATCATATGAGTAAATCCATTTACTTTATGTATTATTTTTAACTCAAGAATTCCGCAATATCAAACCACAATTCATTTATCTGTGAAAAAAGAAATATTCAAAGAAGATAAGTGGACACTGAGTGCCGTGCTATATTCCTTTCTGATGTCTGATATGATAGAGAGGACAGTGACTGGCCTGAAGTGGGAAGATAGTGCAATGTCATGTCGAGAATTAAAAAAACAAAGAAAAGGCAAAGTAACAGGGGATATAATACGTGACTAATAGTACAGTACTAAGGTCCGTGCAACTACTCTATCTTCTTCTTCTTGTTCAATCTGTCTGGAACAGCAAGCTGATGATGTCTGCAGCCGATGCGGTGAAACATCGTGATGACTTTGGAGTGGGTCATGGGAGCTATTTTGTCAGTTCCAACGTGCAGTTAAAAAGCAGAGGGTGTACAATACTTCTTTAGCAGACTCCACCACGGGAACTATGGGAACGATGGCCCTCACACTTCTAGATCACTACAGCATTTGAGGTAGGAATGCCAGCACTTGTCCTCGCTGGTTTTCTTTTCCTAGGAAAACCCAGGTACACATTTTCTGGAGGCTGGGTTGAACCGATGCCGGTAGCTCCGAAAAATTTCCACCCGAGTGCAAAATTTAAACCATTGACCTTCTGATGGACAGACGAATGCACTAACAACTGCACTTAATACTCAGAGTATAAAATATAGAATGTTCTAACCGGATCTATGGAATCGGGAGTGGGAGTCGGTTGTGGATCTGAAGTAAGCGAGTAAAAAATAGAAGATATTCCCCTAGTTCTAACATTCATTCAATTAAGATTTCTTCCCTCCCCCTTCCACCCACCCTTATCGTAACTCCGCAATCTACGCATAGATGGTACAATAAGCACTGAATTCGAACTTTTGCTGAACGAGATAATCTTACACCAAAATCTCCTGCATCCTGCTGAGAGAAGACATGAACCAAATACAGTTTCTGACATCGTCCATTGCACTCAAGTTGCTTTTAACCAGCCTATCGCTGCACCAGTGCTCATACAGACAGCTCTGATGAAAACAAGAGTTTCCCTATATCACGCGTACATATAAGGTAACTCTAGTCCTGAATCGCACCATTCTCATGGTTTATGCCGGCAGAAGTGGTGGTGATTAATCAACTGCCATCGTGGCGCCCACGTGAACTTTCCTTCCACACTGACATACAACATACATCCTGTCATAAGAAAGTGTACCGGTGCACATATGATAAATCTTCGTATAATAAGACATTAAACAACTCTGTCCATGTAACCAGAATGTATAAAATCGGAAAAAAGTAGGAGCAGCTTTATTACTTAACGATTACAAAGTTGTGACGTTTCGGCGTGAGCCTTAATCATACAAAAACATACAGGACGAAGAAACAGAGAGAAGAGATAAAGTATACATTCACATGAATACTGTTTAAAAAAAATAATTTTTTTTAAAGGAGTACTTAGCTGTAAATTGCAAGGTGTGGCTTGTCCGGCGGTGTGTGTCAGGAATGGATCTGGTAGGACGTGGAAATTGTTTAAATAGAGACCTGTGACATGTGGTCGGTGGGTTGTAACTGGGGGTGGTGGATGGGGAACCGGGGAGGGGAGAGAGAGTGACGCACTACTGGCCTAGCTAGGAGAAACTGAAACAGGTGATTGGGGAAGAGGGGTTGCAGAGAAGAGGGGTTGCAGAGAAAATAGCGGGGTTGCAGAGTGATGCTGTGAGGACGTTTGAAAAGTAAGAAGGGGTGGATTTAGTGGAGAGGTACTACAATGATTGAAGAAGATGATGTTACGTGTAACTAAACAGAGAGTTTAACCCATGTGGTTCCAGCGTCCCATAATTTTGAATGCAGCGGTTCTCAAGTGCCAGGCGGCTTGTGTCATCTGCGTGACATTGTTTAATGGCTGTTACCAGAAAATCAGATTTGCCTCTGTGGTTGGGGCCATTGAAATGATTTGGGACTGGTTTCGAAGCATGCTGGGCGATGTCGTACAGATGTTTTTGTATAAAGTCCCGTAATATATGATATATGTCATCGTTTGCAAAAGATGCAGGATAACATATATCGGTGAGACTGGCCTCAGATTAGGGGACCGCATGCAAAAACATCTGTACGACTTTGTAATCGTTAAGTAATAAAGCTGCTCCTACTTTTTTCCGATTTTATACATTCTGGTATCACAGCTTTACTGCAGTGCTTAGTGTATAGTTGTATACTTATATACCAATTACCGTGTCCATGTAACCAGTGCGGCTAGTAGAGATATGAAAGGTTGTGAGGCGAACTCCTTGGCCAGGTCTCCTCCTACTACATTCTTGTAGTAAATGTACACATATCCCAGTATGAATCCTACGCACTGACCGATTCCGTCAAGACTCTCACACATTTCCCCTCCCCGCCAAAAACAAAAAAATACCCCAGCAATGTGCAAGAAATATAACACATTTCTGTGAAAATAAAACAGCAGGAGGGAAACACAAAACATGAAAAAACAAAAAGTGTAATTACAAACGTTCTCAATCAGTAAATGGAAATAAGGGCTGATTTCCCACGTCGCTGAGACAAAACTTTCTGTTCCGATTCCTGTACTTTTTCTTCAACTATCCAACAACAACAACAACTACAACTCTGCTGTATAAATGGCAGATTTCCATTCCTCTGAGAGACTAAACTGCTCCCTATATCACCAAAACCTGCTTCCTACATCCCACAAGCCCACTCTTTACATCGCCCAAACTTGTTCCCTAAACCACCCAAAACTGCTCCATAAACTACCCAAAACTGCTCCATAAACCACCCAAAACATCTCCATAAACTACCCAAAACTGCTCCATAAGCCACTCAAAACTGCTCCATTAACCACCCAAAACTGCTCCATAAACCACCCAAAACTGCTCCATAAACCATCTAAAACTGCTCCATAAACCATCCAAAACTGCTCCGTAAACTACCAAAAACTGCTCCAAATACCACCCAAAACTACCCCCCCCCCAAACCGATGAAACTCACTCACGCACTATCAGCATCGATTACCCCTAGATATAACAACAAAACAAATAAGACTGGCCACCATACAAGAAATAAATCATAAATGACACTCACAAACACAGACATTTTTCCTCTGTTTATATAATCTCAATCTGAATCTCTTATATCCGGAGATTGCCGAGTACGTGCACGATCAATAAACGTCTGTTAATGGCGATTGCACTGTTTCCTCTGACAAGAAAATTGTTCACATGTATTTAACCGACATAAATGGGAGTGACGCTTCTATCACGTGACGGATAATTTGCTTCTTAACAATATACACTTGGAACACTTATAAACCACACAAAACAACACAAGCAATGCTGGCATCCGTGACATAAGAAACAGGATTAATGAACACAAACAACAAAAATAAGACAAGACTCTAGTTAGCAATGTTCATCATGTAAAAAAAAAAAAACCCAGCACATCCATACAAATTCCTACCTGATAACATAAACTTAACGAAAAAAAAAACAACTGAAATATGACTGCTTTTGTTTCTGCGTGCCCAGCTATCTTGGAGGATAGACGCGTTATAATGAACAAATGACTGTTTTATCATGCGAAGCTTGCGAGGTGGGGGCCCCTCAACAGGGCCCAGTAAAGTATAAGTAAAGGTCAGATAAAGACTCTAATAAAGGGACCTAGGGGATATGGTGCTAGTGCCTTTTTTTTTTCTTTATCAGCCTGCACACTAGACGATTATGTTCAGTATCTGGCCCGACTGCCTTTACTTTCAAATCTCCAGGAGCCAGGTACCAATTTCTAAAGCTAGGGTGTGACTGAGGCCTCTTCCGCACAACCATAACCACCGACCTTTGTCGTAAGAGACTAGGCTGGATGAACACACATAGAAAACAAACAGAAATAACCCTAACCACTTCATACATCCAACAAATCCTAGATACTACATTCTTAACGAAGAGCTACATGTACATTTCAGGAAGACAGATTTAATCCTTGTTATCAACAAGTGTCTGCTCCGGCCTTAGTGCTGCTTTATTTCCAAACTCACCGGTTACCCCGGCATGTAGACCTGGTTTCCTCAAGAACCGGATACACCGCTTGATGACCTAACCGAATTTTTGCAGGCAGCTGCACGTGCGCATCTTCTCCCCCCCCCCCCTTTTTTACAAAGATAAGATAAGATGTTTTCGCAAGCGTCAGAAAAATATATAAATCAACTGAAGATCTTGATATAGGCGTATATTTACGCATCACTATTACCTGTTGTCTGAATACCAACTTGCCTTATTCAAACGCGGAACACAAAATGTTTTGGCTCAACTTCTACTTGAAAACAAATCTAATATTTCGGTCTGTGGCTTCATCAGACAGCAACACTAACAACAAAATAAGATGAAGAAAAGATAATGGAGAAAAAAAATAATGGAGAGAAACGCTAAGAGCAATGAAATAAGCATATAAAATTAAATGTTCCAGGTTTCATTTCAATAATTTATCACGTGAAGAAACACAAAATTTAACTCCAAAAATGTGAAGAACAAACAGCGTACAGAGATGTGGGCGTTATTACCACGCTGAACAGATGTCTGAATAGTAAGAATCACTAACTTAATCATAGTGTGAAAAACAAGAATTGAGCGGAATGGAAACAACTTGTCCTAGATTTCCAAATAACCAACATAGATTAGCACATTTATTTCTCACCTTAAAGAGTCATATACAAGGATTAGCATGTTTATTTCTCAAGTCAAAGACTCATTCACATAAATTAACAAATTTATCTCTCAGTTCAAAGATTCATCCACATAAATTAACAAATGTATCTCTCAGTTCCAAGATTCATCCAAATAAATTAACAACTTTATCTCTCTGCTCAAAAACTCATCCATACAGACTAGCACATTTATCTCTCAGTTCAAAGATTCATCCATACAGACTAGCACATTTATCTCTCAGTTCAAAGATTCATCCTCATAAATTAACAACTTTATCTCTCTGCTTAAGAAATCATCCATACAGACTAGCACATTTATCAGTCAGTTCAAAAACTCATACATACAGACTAGCACATTTATCTCTCATCTCAAAAACGCATCCACTCAGACTAGCACATTTATCTCTCATCTCAAAAACGCATCCACTCAGACTAGCACATTTATCTCTCATCTCAAAAACGCATCCACTCAGACTAGCACATTTATCTCTCATCTCAAAAACGCATCCACTCAGACTAGCACATTTATCTCTCATTTTAAAGATTCATCCACATAGATCAGCACATTTATCTCTCAGCTCAAAAACTCATCCATACATACTAGCACATTTATCTCTCAGCTCATAAACAACATAAAATCCTATTTATAACACTGAACTAAAAAAGATGAGACCACAAGGATCAATGAAGAAGTCTAAGAAAGCCTCAGTCTAAAGATGAACAAATTAGAATGTAATGTGTAAAGAAGTAATGAAACACTACAAGCCCCCAAGAGTTTTGAGATGACGGAGGACTGCCCGTTTGATCCAGGAAATATAATTAAGCTCTTACGAGCTGGAACTGACGCAATGAGCTGCCAAGCTTACAGCCCACTGGGAGCGATGTAAACCAAGCCCGCCGTAAACAAGTGCATAAGCACCCACCAACCGCACACACCGCCAGTAAACAATTCCCAGTCACCAAGGTACGATGAGCAGTTTTCTCCCCTTGCCTACTCATTCATGTCTTTAGCACAAAGGCACTGCTTCCTACAAGATAGATACTGGTGGTGGCCTGAGCAGGGAGAAAAACTTGTCAAGGCTAAAGGGGATAGTCAAACATTATTTGGGAACCTCTGATCTAACTCAGGCTGCAATTTTTGTTTTCTATGAGGAAAGGGGCAAGAATTAGGAAGGACCAGCCTGCTGTATCACGTCATGCTGGATAATAAAAATCTGGGAAATTACAGCACTGTTACAGAGAGAAGAAAATCACTGGCTCAGAAATTACATTTCTCTGACCCTAAATGACCACGAGGAGTTTAAAAAGCTAAAATCAGTTCTACAGATAGTGTTTATCGTTGCTGTCTAATGTTCATCGTCGTTTTATGAGAATATTATCACTAGTTATGATTCTCGTTTCAAAATAAATATATAAATAAACACACATTTAATGGCCACGGGAATATATCATAAAGGGTTGCACCTGAGTCTAAGGCTGCACTTGGAACATCTGGGCGACCCCAAAAATGAATTTGGGAGACTGATTTGTCAAAGTGGCAGCCGAGGCAGAGCTGGCCATGACCCTATCTCACCTCCCAGTAATAATCCCAGCAACAAAACTGGTGTATCTCTTCAGCCTGGCTCACGATGTATGGCTCTCTGGGGTAACGCACTCAGCCAACAAGCTCGTTTCTTTTGTCAGCTTGGCATCTTCAGACAAGCAACCGCAACCTACTTACCATCCTATATATTGCATGCCCTTCAGCGTAACCACAAGGACGCCTGCAAAGAACTTTGCAGTTCCGATGAAAAAAAAAACCACAATGACGAAGATATGGGCAATTCATTCATTCATTCATTCACTACGTGCTAAGCTGCTTCACATTTCTCAATCTCTAACGCTTCCCCATCACTTTAAATGCTTTCCTTCTTCCGTGCCACTTAGTCAATCTAATGAGATATTTTTTCTCTTGACCTCCCTCACCTTGGACAGTGCAAATAAAGCAAATACTACCCAATTATTTCTTCTAATCTGCCGAGCCGGATAGCAATGGCCATTATGCTTCTCTGTCTTGTGCAGTCCTTGGTGTTTCCTATCAATTCTAATGCTTTCCTTCTTCCGTGCCACTTGCTCTGTCCAATGAGATTTTTCCCCCCAAGCAAATGAAGAAGAAAAAAAAACATCGCTATGTAATACTAACAGAATACAAGAAGTATCCTGATGTAAAAAGATGAATGTAAGTATCAGGAAATAAACCGCAACGCACACAAAACCACAGTCACTCCAGCCAGAAACCAAAGGCCCCCGACTGCTGCATTAGTCACTGAGTTCAACAACCTAAGAAACGAGAAACTGTACGTGCAAACAATTTTACGCTGGGAAATGAAAACGGACTTAGAAGACAAATAAACTACAGTTCTTGTGGGAATCTAAAAACCTACCGGCTTAAAAATAAACCTGAATGTTATAAAAACGAGCATCAGAACAGCTCTTCCTGTATGCAACAAAACTGATAACATGATGCGAATCTCATACGCCAGTGCTTCTCAACCTTCTTCAGGTCGTGGACCCCTGAAGTCAATGTTAATTTGCCAAGATCCTCGCTCATCGCTAAAGTTAAAAATTTATAACAGTGTCTGCTCTATGTTGCTAGAGGGCTCAATATGACCCTTCCCAGACTCCAGGACGGAAGCCTGAAGTGTAAGAGAAACAGACAGACAGAGAAAAAGAAAGGAGGACAACAAAAGACATGGAAGTTCAAGAACAGATCATCATTGCATATTATTCTTCAAAGAATGTAGAGGTGATACGATGCAGAATGGTTATGTTAAATTTGAATACAACGCCAAGAGACAATCAGGAAACCTGGACAAATGCAAAGACACGTGAAGGCAAACTTTTTCAGCGATACGAACAAAAGACACAGAATGAGAGAAAGACTCTGGGTTAGGCTGGATGGAAATGAGATGGATGATGTTTCTGTGCTTTGTGTTTTGCCCATTCTTGAAATAACATATACAAATAAAACAAATGTATGTTTAAACGACCTACAAATAATAATAATAATAATAATACGCCTGCAGTTCACAAAATCAACCATGTTGTACTTTCTTCAAGTTCCAACAACTGTCAGCTAACAGCCGCTATTAAAGATTACATATGTCAAGCACAAGACCTTAGCAACAATTAACGCCATTTATTTGACAGAACCGTGAACTGTTACGCTCCGTCTGGTTTACACGAAATCCTACTTGCCTGTATGTCGCTCTTCTCGGCTTTCAGCCCTGCCGCTAGCCCAGATAATGGATCAATGTACACCAAAAGCCTGCACACACTACAGCACGCCGAAACATTAGTCTACTATTAATAACCCACACTAAAGCCTTAGGAAATATGAAGGAATGAGGGCAAGGAAGAAGAAAGGCAGGCATACAATGAAAGACAAAAAGAGATTTAAACGCATGTCAGGCACTAGACAATGTAGTCTAGTGAGCCTTCCCATTTCAAGGCTCAGATGAGACTCGGTGCTGGGCGACCTCTAAGTTGAGTCTTGGCCACCTATAACACTAGCGTCTGAGGAATGCCACCTGAAAACGAGGATATGTCTGGTTGCAAGGATACCTGCACTGAGCTACACACAACATAATGCTGTCAATACGTGAAGAATATGATATAAGTAACAACAAAAAAAGAAAGAATATCAACTAAAAGGCATAATCATTAATATAGGACTGCATGGACTCCCTTGCGGGTGAGCTGGAAAAGAAAATAAAAAAACAAAAAGTGTCAGAATGAAAATACATGTATAACAATTTTGTTTAAATGAAAATAAAGTGGTTATAGCACTCGTCTAACAATCGAATGGTCGAGGGTTCGAATCCGCAGCTGAGCTGGATTTTTTTCCGACCAATACGGGCCCCAAGGTCGATCCACCCCCGTAAAATGAGTACCAGAGAAAATCTGGGAAGGAAAGGCAAGGCAGCGAAGAAAGGAACTGGCCCACCCTACCTCATAAGCTGATGGCCCAGCATAATGAGGTCTCTAACGCTTCATCCCCTACGGCATTTGCTATGGAACTATCTTTACCTTTTATCTTTAATGAAAATAAAAGTAGAACATACAAGAATAGCCCATGCCACAGACTATCACCATTTATGACTAGAACAGCCAGTACATGCTGCTGTTAACACGCTCTACGCACACAAGCAGTCCTGGAGATCCAGCTTGGAAGCTGCCGGCCGGGAACTGGCACAAGCTGCCGATCTGATTAACCCGGACTCTTCAGGTGGGCATTTGGAAAGCTCAGCGGGCAGCGTACTTAAGTAGGAAATCTGATTCTTGTTCACACTGGGTTGCTGCGATGCGAATCGGTGCAGGATGACTGGGGATCTGTATTTTTAATATCCAGTCCAAGGTTAGGATTAAACAAAAAAAAGTGAGTAATGAAAAGAGCTGGAGATAACAAATGCGTGGTTAAAAAAAAAATCAAAGTAAAACTGTAAGAAGCTGTTAGGGAAAGTAACGATGTTTTTCATAGTACTTCATGACTGCTACTTTAATAAGTTGTCCTTTCTTGATTAGGCGCTTGCTTGTTCTTCCAGCGTTCAGGGTTCTTCTCTCTTATTCTATTACTACTTTTCTTTCTCGAAGTGTTTCTATACTTTTTCGAATTCCGCAAAATAAGAGCATAACAATGCTAGAGAAATCTGATGTTTTTCATGTTTGTTTTTAACCTTCTTTACTTCTATATTCCTCTGCTTCTTCCAAGAAAACCCGGAAAGATTTTGTACCAACTTTCAGGTGAGAGACTGCAGGTTCATTTACAAGAAAGGAAACGGGAGATTTGCAATTTTATTTAATTAAAAATAAAGACAAAAAGCTGGCTAGAGAATGTGTAACAAGACAGTTTTGTTTTTAAAGCCAGGTAAGCAAAATTCTGGAAATTACTCCACGAAAGATCACGTTTTAGTTGTAAGACGAATGAATACAAACTATAAACACTTTCAAATGAGTCAACAAAGATAAGGGATTTCCAACTGTCAAGGGATTTTTAACATGCGAGACAAAGCACACGGTCGCGCAATCCCACTGTCTAGGGGCCAGGGGAATTGCTGGAGAATTGGCGAGAGAAAAATCCCTGCTATTTCAGGTGGGACTCGAAGCCGCTTCAAACAATATAACCTGCAACCGCACAGGCGCACGTATAAACCCCATGAAGTCCAATGACCGCTGCTTGAGCATAGCAATCAGGAAAGGGGTGGGCGTGGCAGGGGTTGCAGCGCAAGCAGATATGAGAATGTCCTGACTGCGATGAAGCCATTTCCCGAAAAGATAATAACAAAGATAAATATTATTATAAAGAAAGAGCCGGTAAAAGACATGTCTGTCACTATCTTTTGGCTCCTGATCCTAATATACGTAGTTTATTTTTTTAAACCCATACTGGACACTGTTACAACACAGTTCTTCAAAATCACAAACTACTGGTGATACTGTGAAAGTAGGGCATGGAGAGAACATGTTCAGCCTGGTTGGTCAAACATAATGCAGAGTTCAGAAACAACCTGCCACCTGCCTGGCGTCCTTGTTCATATCTTTCTCTGCTTTCATAACCAGACGACCTTCTCTATGTGTGCTCCAATTCTGGCTTTACATATAAGGTTGTCCTAAAATAGGGGCTGGGAAATATGTTCTCTTACCTGTATATTCACGGCCCCGCCGGGCAGACGAAGTTGTAAAACAAAAAGTTATCTCTGACAAGATACAAAGTAACACTTGCATACATTCAGATACTTATCAGGCAAGCTCATCTGTATCAAAATGTTATATATTTTATCTTTAAGAGATGTAAAATTAATAATATCTTCAAAATTTGATTTTTAAAACGCGGTTAAGGGCCCCATGCGACCAGTGTGAAGTAGTCTGCCAACTAATTAAAAACGAAAGTGCTGACTGTAATAACGGGCCATCCTAGTTTCCTAGAGCTCAAGAGGTTAGAGATTGGATGTGATCGATGTAGCCCGCCTTGGGTAGCTGCGCCATGTCTCAATAACACAATCATCAATGCTAACAAGCGTCCAATTTAACTTTCCCACTTAGTAGGCACGGCCTCCTGAACTTTGACCTTTATGCTGGCTGCTCCCACCTCAATACAGCAGTGCTTTCACATAAATGAGATAAGGGACTCATTGTACGAATGTCATCTCGACGCTTAGTGCTTTCCTTGTTTTTGCGTTGTTAGAATGCGATTAAATTATTCAAAAGCTCACACTGTTCATTCGTTATTCTGTATTTACCGTGACACTAACCAATATAAAGCGATCTCGCCATAATATAACTATTTCTTTTTATCTCTTCTTTTTTCCAACTATTTCTGGCATGAACTAAATTTAATTTAAATGTAAACAAATGAGGTCAAGATCTCACATGAAACTGGTGTAGACAGCTGAAAGAAAGAAGATAGGTGGAAGTTGAAAAAAAAAAACTGGAAATAAGAGACAGCACAGCACAGAACATTGTCTAGAGTTAGCAGAGATAGAAGCTGGCCAGAGCCCTGCCACCTAAAAGAGAAGCTCTACGGTGATGCTGAAAACATGAGACGAACTGTCCGCATTTGTAAGAGAGAGAGAGAGAGATTGGTCTCGATGTCCGAGGAGCGAAATACAAAGACTAGCTACTGGCTCGGAGACGTATTCCTTCAGGACAAGCAGCCGTGTCTAGTATAATAGTTCTTAACCTTTTTAACCTTCACAGAATATATATATCTATCGAGTGTTTTATTAAGAAAACCGGTGTTTCCCTAAGTATTTCATTCAAAGTGAAAGACAGGTGCTATATAATTGTACTGTTTTCAACAAATCCTAGCCGGATCATTGGATATCTGGGAAGTGAACAGCTAATATATATATATATATATATATTGTAGCGACAGCTGTTTAATCGTGTTGTTCCAAACGTGAAGGCAAACTTTTTCAGCGATACGAACAATAATTCTACAAGCAATCATTTGTTGGCAAACTCCTAGGGGGCATGAATAGCCCTGCTTTAAACATTCCTGCACCAAGCGCCTGCATACTATTTCAAATCACTTTCACTAAATACAGTCACTGAAGAACAAAATAAGATCCCTATGAACTTAAGTGTGTGGGTGTGTGATGTCGGGGGAGGGGGGAGGAGAGAAATGGGAGCGGTAGCCAACAAAACTGAGCCACTAAGCCAGAACAAAGTGAAGTCGAGGAAGCTGATATCTGAGCGGCTTCAAGTAGCTACTTACAGAGTGTGGCCAAAGTGCCTCAAGTGTAGCATGTGTGTGTGTGTGTACGTGTGTGTGAGCTTCACTTATATTTGCCGTCGCTGTTTTCTTCCACGCGCACGCGCACACACATCATCGTCATATACGAGAACAAGTTAAGCAGCTGGTGAGAAGAAAAACACACACATTATATATAAGTAGAAAGTGTTATATTCGGCCCAGCATCAATGGGAGGGTGAAAACGTCAATTTCAGGTGGGGGGGGGGCGGGAGAGGTACTGCACATCATCAAACGTGATTAACTACACAATCCGGCATGCTGCCAATGACATAAAAGCCACAAACATCACATAACTATTTTGAAAATATTAATATCTTGGCAATAGTTCTGATGAAACATTCCGTTGATGTTAAAATTTAAAAAAAAAAAAAACTTGCCTAAACTTACAGCGCTGTAACTACGCCCACATCAAAAAATTAAATGCCTCATTCCAGCAGGTGGTTTCGAATTTCTAACACAGTGGTTCCCAAACTGAGGTAGCGCGGTCAAAATTACCATTGCATGGCGTGTGAGATCGGGTAGCGAAAAGATATGATAAAAAATAGTTTTTTTAACAATTACAATGAAACTAAAAGAAAGAAAAAAATTTTACAGGTTTTCAGGTAAATCCTACTAACCAATTTACGTTTTGGAACTCAAATATTAAATAACTACATTACCTACTACTCCCTGAAATATTTTAAAATAGATTTTTGTGTTTTCAATGTTTTCAGTATTTTATAATAAAAAAAAGTGTTTGCTATATAGCCTCTGATATTTTGCTTAATTTTTTATACTAGTGACATAGTTACGTCATATCAGATGTACTGAAATAGTACTTATTCTTATTCTTATTTTAATGGATTTGTTTTCATTGGTCTCCTTAGGAGGGACTGGGGTGGGATGGGGGTGACATGGACAAATAATCGAAAATGACCAATATTAGTGTCGAATCTATAGTTTTCAGTGTCGCTGAGATGAATAGTGGCACTCGCCATGCCGTTTAAGTCCAAGTTCAGCTCCAATCGGCATAGGGAGGGGGCCCTCGGACTGTGGGTTGGATGGGGGTGACATGTACAAATAATCGAAAACGATCGATATTCTTGTCGAATCAATAGTTTTCAGTATCGCTCAGATGAATAGTGATACTCCCGTTGCCGTTTCAGTTCAAGTTCACTCTCCATAGGCATGGGGGTGGGGGGTTAGAGAGGGGTGGGGTCAGATGGGGGTGACATGTAAAAGTAATCGAAAACGACCGATATTAGTGTCGATTCCATAGTTTTCGGGTGGCTGAGATAAGTAGTAACACTCCCAATGCCGTTTAGGTCCAAGTTCAGCCTTGTGCCGTTCGAGGTGAAAGGGGGTGAAAATTATTTATTTATCCAATTATTTTACTACGGAACCTCGACCCGCCAAAACTTTGCAACGGCACAAGGCTGTGTGTAAAGAGGACGTTGGGCAATGTAGCTGAAGCGACTATCTTAATAGGGCAGGGAGAGGGTGACGCAGTTTTTATACCACGGATACCATCATTCCGACAGATCTCCTTTTTAATTTTAAGAGAGTGCAATTTCCGGTGAGACTTGCATTCTCAATCACGATCAACAAGTCTCAGGGGCAGTCTACACAGTATAAAGTAAAGTCTTTTACAAATTCACCATAATATTAATTTAACTCTAAACTGGATTATAAAGAACATTTAAAGTTTCGTCTCCAGGAGCAAGAATAAATAATTTCTTGGGTTAACCCCCCCCCCCCCCGGCATAAGGTTGTCCGTGGGAGAAACATGGCGATCTGAAATGCACTCCGCAGTATTAATAATGAATAACTTCCCGACACAAGAACTTAGTATTGAAGAAGGCTGGCTAGTAAAGAGGATTAAAGAGAGAAAACTTAAGTATTCTGGACACATTAAACGTCATGACAATCTAGAGAAAACTGTCTTGGAAGGGTGCATAATGGGAAAAGGAAAGAGAGGAAGACCAAAGCGAAGATGGCTGCAAGACAAGATGATCTGCAAATGGATGCATCAGCAGCAGGCCATCTTGCTCACAACCGAGAGGCCTACAGAAATGCTGTTAGGGAGGCAAAGTTCCGCAAGGGACATCAGCTAGTTAGTAATATATTATGGAACGACTTCAGAAAAGAGGCGAGGCAAAAATAATGCAAAATATGGATTATATTAATGCATTAGCGTCTGTTGTGCGATCTTGTTTCTGGCCAGAAATGATGAGTTACTTCTTGAAACACAAGCAAGCAAGGCGTTGACTGTTATAATCTTGCCCCAAGTCTTAGCTCGTAAAAAAAAAAATCTCACTTTCTCGGCAGGTCTTAACTGCTTCTTTCTCAAACGTTTTATACACATTCTCTCTCCTCTTTTCTCTTCTCCCCCCTTTCCACACATACACCCACACACAAGAAAAACTGAAACAATTTCTCAAGCGGCAGGGAAGTCCTGTACAACAATCATAATATCTACATCTACCACACAACAAGTGAGCGTGAACAGTAATTTGTGAATACAGTAATCCACGCTATTCAGAGTTGAGAATAATGTGGATCTGTTGCCCCTGCTCTGCTCACCAGCAACACACAACAGCATGTTTACAAGGTACTGGTCAGCTCTCATTTAGCAACTGTCGTCTAGTACAGCAATTTGTATAGTGGGGACCACCAGATTGCTGCTACAGTGCTACAGATGTGCCGAACACTCAAATCGAATTCGTATTCAACCGAATACCTAAAGCTCTGTATTCGAGACATCTCTCAATAGTACATTTTTACATTCTAAACAGTTAAACAGCTATTATTCACATCATTGTACGCCCCTCGGGCACAGTGAGTCATAAAGAAACGACACGTAAAGGGGTTGGGGGGGGGGGAGGTGAACAACAAACAGAGGCGTGATTTCAAACAAATTTCAAGGAGTTTTGCCACAGCCTTTCCGTCTTTAGACAAAACGTTAAAACAATGGTCGCGCAGACCACCTTGGACGCGTCAACAATGCATAAACCTGCAAACATGCCACTATACCTCTACACTGGTGTGTGTGTGTGGGGGGGGGGGGGGAAGGGTGTTGGTGAACCCTCGTGCATATGAATGTGTGTGTTGGGGGAGGGGTGGTGAGGGGGAGATAACCCCCCTTCATGTGAATTCCAAGAAGACATACCACATTTACAACGGATAACTTTACGTGCCATCATAACTATCCTATTCTTTCACAACGAAACAAACCTTACAAAACCACAAAAAGATGTAGTAAACACAGCTACCATGTTATTACCAGAAAATTATAGGATGCTTATATTTAATATACTTATGTATGTTTAAAATATGAATCCCTGAAGCAAACACCTAAACCAGTTAGATATTTTAAACAAAGACATTTAAATAGTTCTTAGTTTTATTAGTGAAAGAATCTTTTTTTTTTTAAGAAAGAATTGGCGAAGGCAGAAATGTTACTAGACAAGATGAAGTCATTTTTAGAAGGTACAGTTAATCCTTGATTTCACGGAACCCGATATAACAGATTTAGAATGTAATGGATCGGTCAAATCAAATAAATAAATCTTAAACGCCGCACTTGTTTTAGGTAAGCTAGAATAGACTGGCTCTATTTCTTTCCAGGCGTTCGTGCCATCAGTCAGGTTGTATACAGTGTGTTTCTATCTCAGTTTGTTTTCCTACGGTCTGATTCTCTTCTGTGATTTCCCAACTGCGACTTTGTTTATTATAATTATGCAATCCTTACAATTCAAAATTCCCCACCCGGGGGTGTTAAATTCAAATTAATGGACTTCCGGCACAAATGAACATTCCCCCCCCCCCCAACCTTCTATTAGTCCATTAAATGGAGGCTTTACTGCAAGTTATTATTTGTTCTCTTCATTAATGAATGCATCCAAACATATGCGGCTTATTTAAGGTCAGATAATTTTTGCCCTGGATACTTGATGTTTTGTTATGTCTTTATTCTCTATAGCTACAAGCAAAAATTATTTGTTTAAGTTTACCATACTTTTTTTTTACGTTCAGTATACAGGAGGACATTTTATTGCTCATCAGAAAGTAAAACAAATAAAGAATCTGAGAAGAGGAACAGACAGAACTACAAAAATAAGATATTTAAGGGCATGCACATTTCCCATCACAACATATGCCTGTGTGTCCTGGACATTTAACAAAACAGCTGAGAAACACATAAACGCCTTTGAATGTAAAAGCTACAGAAGAGTTCTTCAAATATCGTGGACACAAAAAAGAACAAATATATCCATACTACAAGAACTTAATACTGAAGAAGGCTGGCTAGTAAAGAGGATTAAAGTGAGAAAACTTAAATATTTTGGACACGTTAAACGTCATAATAATCTACAGAAAATCGTCTTGGAAGGGTACATAATGGGGAAAAGAAAGAGAGGAAGACCAAGGCGAAGATGGCTGCAAGACATCGTTGATGATCAGCAGTAGGCCATCTTGCTCACAACCGAGAGGCCTACAGAAGTACTGTTAGGGAGGCAAAGTTCCGCAAGGGACATGCAAATGAATGAATGACAATTTCTTTACAAATTCTACAGTGCTTGGTATGGGAGTAGGCGCGAGTGCTGAGAAGAAGTAACAGCTATCAATACAGGCGAAAGACAGCTGACTGATACCTTATTCCACCTATCTGTCTACTCGATATGCTCCTTCAGATCTGGCAACTGATGATGTGATCCTAATGTAGTGCTGTGATCTTCTTGACAGAGCTGTGATCTTCATGACAGTGGACTCTGTTGAGGCATCCCCCCCCCTTTTTTTTTTGCGTCCTCTCCAGTACCTCAATCAAGCTATCGTAAACTTTACCAGCCTTTCCGTCTAAAAAAAAAAAACGTCTGCTGGTACAAATCTATCTGTAAACTTCCAACATCATGCCAGTTTTTCAAGATCATAAGGATGTGACCTGCGCTGAAGACACAAGTTCTCAAATCCACGGAGAACAGAAGAAAATGGGTGCTTGGCCTCACAAAATGAATCATCTTTGTTGGGAAAAATCCGACAGGTCCATTACATGAAATAAATAGCACGCCATGTGTCCAGAACGTACAAGAATAATAAACGCACAATGAATTCAGCACGAAGGCGTTATGGACAGTACAGTCTAGCCAGTTGATGGAGATCGATATAATGGTAATCAACCAGTTGTAGATAAAAAGCAAGCATGCATATAAAAGGAAGGTATTAGAAATTCGAAACTGAGCTATCGATTTCTCGTTAATGACACCTGCAATACAGCGCCAAACATTTTATGAGTTACACTGACGTGTCTCATATATAAACATTTATTTTCATACAAATATGTTGTTGTTTAATACACAATAATTTGTACTAATTAAATACCACAGAAATTGAGCTTCTATTATTCATTTTTCTTTCTTCAAGGAAAAAATTTTTGAAAACTCAGAATGTCTGCACTAACAGTTAAAATCAAACACAGAATCTGTGTCTGTATCAAGATCTGCACAACTGCAGAGTGATGCACAAATATCAATATCATTACAATATCAATATCATTAAGCTATCAATATCATTAAATTGTTATGTTGGACACAACTATCATGATCATTAAGCTGTTGGGTGAGGCACAACTATCATGATCATTAAACTGTTGGGTGGGACACAACTATCATGATCATTAAACTGTTGGCTGGGACACAACTATCATGATCATTAAACTGTTGGGTGAGACACAACTATCATGATCATTAAACTGTTGGGTGAGACACAACTATCATGATCATTAAACTGTTGGGTGGGACATAACTATCATGATCATTAAACTGTTGGGTGGGACACAACTATCAAGATCATTAAACTGTTGGGTGAGACACAACTGTACAGTGGGACACAACTATCAACACTGTGACCTGTAGGGTGGGACATAACTAGTTGAAATTGTAGTATGGGTGTAAGTGAAACCAGACAGAATAGGATTTCAATGTTACCTAATTCTGTAACAGAAATTTTATTTTATCAAAGCAATAACAAAACAGATTAGTATGAAAAATAACAATATCAAGATTAATAGTGCTTATTTCTTTCTTATTTATTTGTCTGTATGAGAGGGATGTGCAAGTTAAAGAGTTGCCTACATCAGATTAGAAAATACTTGCCTACATCAGATAATAAGATACTTGCCTACATCAGATAATAAGATACTTGCCTACATCAGATAATAAGATACTTGCCTACATCAGATAATAAGATACTTGCCTACATCAGATAATAAGATAATTGATAAACAAGAAGTCTCCAAACAGGACCAGCATTCAGAATTTGTCAGAAACATCAACAAAATGGCAGGACAAACATGAATAATATTCTAGGTAAAAAATAACAAAATAGCAGGTCAAACAAGAATAACATTCCAGGACAAATAACAAAATGGCAGAACAAACATGAATAACATTCCAGGACAAATAACAAAATGGCAGAACAAACATGAATAACATTCCAGGACAAATAACAAAATGGCAGAACAAACATGAATAACATTCCAGGACAAATAACAAAATGGCAGAACAAACATGAATAACATTCCAGGACAAATAACAAAATGGCAGAACAAACATGAATAACATTCCAGGACAAATAACAAAATGGCAGAACAAACATGAATAACATTCCAGGACAAATAACAAAATGGCAAGACAAACAAGAATAACATTCCAGGACAAATAACAAAATGGCAGGACAAACATGAATAACATTCCAGGACAAATAACAAAATAGCAAGACAAACAAGATTAACATTCCAGGACAAGAATAACATTCCAGGACAAATAACAAAATGGCAAGACAAACAAGAATAACATTCCAGCACAAATATCAACAAAATGGCAGGACAAATATGAATAACATTCCAGGATAACTATCAACAAAATGGCAGGACAAATATGAATAACATTCCTGGACAAACATAAACAAAATGGCAGGACAAACATGAATAACATTCCTGGACAAACATCAACAAAATGCCAAGTTAAACACATGCAAAATGCCAAGGCAAATATCAGTGAAAATCACCTTTCTAAGCAGATGATTCATACCAAAAAATCCAAGACAAGTTCATACATATCTTTAACAGAAATGAAGATCAAAGTTACATGGAATTTTAATGGAAACAAATATTAAGCAAACATAAATGCTGCCCAGGGAATGAGCAAGAAGAACATCAATTTTTAATTAACATCAGAACACATGACCATACATAACAGACAAAATGCAAAGTGAAAATCAATAACAGAATAAGGATTGCTAAGTGCATTTTCTGCACAAAATGAAAATATGAACACTACCTTCAGAAAATTCAGACAAATCAAATTATTACTTAAGACTTTTCTCAGGCTTACTATAATTAATGGACACATTGACCTAAGATGAAAATATGAAGCCTTATATTGGAAGTTATGAAATACCAGAGATTAAATATGCTGATGACACAGCATTACTGTCCACAACACAAAAAGGAATGGGAAAACTAATTATGTCAGTCCGTAAGAACAGCGAAGAACAAAACCTCTATCTTAATGCAAAGAAAACTAAATTGATGACAACTGACAAAACAAACAAGGCAGTTGAAATATGTATCAATGAGGAAAAATTGGAAGAAGTGGAGAGTTTTGAATATCTTGGATCACTACTAACTAATAATGGAGACACAATGAGGGAAATTAAAAGGAGGACATCTATCGTTCTTCAGAAAGTAAAACAACTAAAGAATCTGTGGAGAGGAACAGACAGAACCACAAAAATAAGATTTTTAAGGACACGCAAGTGCCTGTGAGACTTGGGCACTTAACAAAACAGTTGAGAAACACATAAATGCCTTTGAATGTAAAAGCTACAGAAGAGTTCTTCAAATATTGTGGACACAAAAAAAACAAATATATCTATACTACAAGAGCTACTGAAGAAGGCTGGCTAGTAAAGAGGATTAAAGAAAGAAAACTTATTATTTTGGACACATTAAACATCATGATAATCTAGAGACATGCAAACGAATGAATGAATATATATATATATATATATATATATATAAAAGAGGAAGAGAAAGATGAACAAGGTGAATACTTTAGACAGACAAGAAGTGTTGCTTCAAATGAAACTGAAAAGAGAAATAATAAAACTCAACAATCACAAGGAAAATGTATTTTGAAAATATCAAAGATATAACACCATAATAAATATCATTTTTATAGGGAGGCATAGGGCAATTTTGGATAGCTTGATTCATATAACATCTATCAGATTGTTTATACAGCTGATTCCAGACAGAATTTGATGGGAAAAAGTGACTCTCTGGCCAAGGATAACTCTTGCCTTGGTAATAAATACCTTCACTTCTCTATAATAACAATTTGTGTCTTGTTTTGAAGCAGAAGCATGTTAGCTGTTTGCAGTACTTGACAAGTATATATATACTGATCAGATTTTCTTATGGCTGATTCCACTGATAATGGATGTGCACAATCAGCCATAGTACCACCAAGCATTGTGCTGCATTACTTTTCCAAAAAGTCTACTTGATTTTATGTTTTACATTAACAAATGCATACATGAAAGATGAAAACACATTTAACTGCCACTAACAAAACACACTTAAGCATGCAAAGATAAAAAAAAACATTTAACTGTGATTAACAAAACACACATGTACATGCATAGCACTGTAAAATAAGAATTTACCCCCCCCCCCCCTTTTCAACCCCATCTCCACATTGATCCCCTCTAAAATAAAATACAAAATGACATATCATTTACATGAAATCCACAACACAAACTTACACTGCGAGACAGCTACCAAACTTCACGTGAGAACAATAATATGATGAAAGAGAAGAAACAAACAAAAAACAATACAATAAATAAAATCGTCCACTCACCTAGGTTCACAGCTGCGATGACAATTATTCCAAACTGAACGATCTTCATCATCCCTGACCCAGAAATAAATGTCACTGTAAACAAATAACACAGGTAACAGCTTTCAGTAACAACACGACAGGTATTGCACCTTTATTCCGTTGAATCTTCGTAAATAAGTTCACTAACTTTATCCCCAACTTCGACCAAGTAATGTAACCATTTTTTCTCTAAAAATTGTAATCCTCGCAACACGATAAATTCATTTCCTGTGCACCTTCACGGATCAGAAAGAAGTCTAGGCTACAATCAGCCCCCAGGTAAAGATAGTTTTGATGAAAATATTTAAGAGGTCTATCAAATGGTCTGTGCTGTTTGAGACGTTCAGTTTGTCCGAGTTAACCTGTACAAGAAGGTGTCACACGAAAAAAACTCTTTGAAAGTGAAATATATTCAATAATTAATTGTTTGAATTTACCAAATATATGCTTGAACTACACACTGTACAGTAATGTCTTGTCTTATATTCGCGGAACTTCTGATAAAGTTAATCTTTGATTAAAAAGTTTTTGCGACTCTCCTACTTACTGTCCCTCCTCGAAACACTTCACGTCTGCTATAACTTTTGGGAGAGTGTTTCAACCAATCAGAACCTTGCGTGCCCCGGCAGGTAAGTGAAATTGCTAGAATAGCGTTTCATTGTTACTTATTTTGTAATACTAGCATTATTTTATCATAACAATAACAACAACAGCTTTAAAAAACAAAAATAAATATCAGTATTAAAAATACATACAATATTTGTTATTTTTTGTATGACAGTGACGTGGAACTTGAGTTATTTTACAAGATGTTCAGTTCCTGGAACAGCAGCATAAACTTTTTGGTCGTACTTAATACCTCAACATACCGTAAATGTCTGAAGCATTGAAATATGTGTAGGGGAGAAATGTAGACGCGGAAAAAGCATAATTTAAAATTATCATGTTTTATTGAACACTTTTAGAAATAGAAAAAAACTCTTAAATTCCAAATAATGATACTTTAAATGTCATGGTATAAAAAAGAAAATTAGTAACACACGATAATTAGTGTCTAGGTATACAACTATACACAACGCACTGCAATAAAGCTGTGATATCAAAATGCATGGTGTTACGATATTTTCGATATTTAACGATATTTCAATCGTTAAATAATAAAGTTGACAACTGTGTAATCGTTAAATAATAAAACTGTTCCTACTTTTTGCCTAGTTTATACATTTTAATAAAGAAAATTAATCCGACTAATTAGTCAGAAAATGTAATGTAATGCATACTTTCGTAAATTAGCAGGGGTGATTTATGAACATTGGTTAAAGCGGACAATTACAACATGTAATATATTGATTACTGGTTTAATATTGACTGTTCGTATAAAGACAACTGAACACTAAAGAAAGACGCATAGAAACAGATGTAATATAGATAATTAGGCGCTGAAAAAGAGACAATTTAAAATTACAAGATGTCAATAAACACTTTTAGAAAGTGTCAGTAACGTATCTATGGCAGATAAGGATCGCTGAATTTCGATTTTTCTTAATCTGATGCAGCACTGTCTATCCGGCGGCATGCGAGGTTATTCTAATTTTTTATGTAAGTTGGCAAAAACTATCTGATTTAGATGCCGCTCACAGCTCGATGCTGTTATGATCCCTGGAGCCACAGAAATTTGGAAAATCCAAGGTCTAGTTGCGCCAGTAACGTTCCTACATGTATCTGGACAGCTGGTTTGGCAGTTTCTACGTGCCGTTGTGTCTAACTGGCCATTATGTTTCAAGAGCGCATGTGATTGTGCTGGAGGTGATGTCGGAACCTGCGAACTATAGCTGATCAAGACCCTGCCTCCATTTCTTCATTCACACAGCACCAGGCCCAACCTGGTTAACGGAGCACGGATTGCCATGGGCCCGCGATAACCAGTGTGCCAAAAAGAGCTGCGCCTTCTCCTCTGTGTGCGTGCGTGTGTGCGCCCGCGCGCGCCTTTCCCTTGAGTCTGGAAGATAATAGCCGTAACCCTCTCTGGATCCGACACCATGTTTGTGTTTTAACATCCTCACTGCGTCGTCTGCAAACATCATCCTGCTGCGTAGCTCCGGAAATAACGAGACACGGACAAGTCTCCTATAAATTTATTTAACTTGATGATAAATTTTTAAATCTTCATCCTTCTGATTGTCTGAGTGGTTAGGCGCTCGGTCTGTTAGCCCAGTAGTACTGGGTTCAAGTTCCCCCCCCCCCCCTTTTTTTTTTACCACCACATCAAAAGGCCAGGTCACCCAGTCTCTAAAGATGGATATCAGAGAAATCTGGGAAAGTAAGTACAGCCAGGAGTGATACTAACCACATCACACTTTCATGTGCCGATGGTCTTGGAAATACAGGCCTAACGCCGTATCTCATTAATGACATTGAAACAGGGATTTTACCTTTATCTTTTACCTGTTTTCATGCAGATCTCGTCACTTCATGTCACATTCCTGAATTTTCATCTGTTCTATCACTTATATTGCGAAAACTAAACCTGTATCTTCTGTGTAGGCTTCAGTACCATGAATAATATCTGTTACTGTCTTGCATGTATTCTGAAACATGAATAGGCGTAGAATATGGTCTTGACCATTATCTGCTTTGCTGATTGTGTTAACAAGATCGTTTCTGTTGCAGTCATCTTTGTTCCTATTTTAAGCATTGAGAACAAATGAGGATCCTCACTTTATTAAATCACAGTCTATGGAATATAAAGCTATGTGGTTTTCGCAGGTGTCGAAAAGATATGTTCATTTTCTTCACGAACTTTTGTTTTCAGAAACCCTAATTTTGCTTTTTTCTCTATTCTGTTTTGAATGCAGTTAATTATCCATTACAACCATTACAAAATCCGTGTGCGCAAGTTCGGTAATGTAGATTTCTTCAAAGGGAGATAAATATAATTTTTTAAATGTTTCAAAAGGATTCAAGTAAATTTCAAATTTTCAAATATTTTTATTTTATACAAGGAGAAATTATTAGTGCCATTAAATTATAAAGGATTTTACGAATGTTGCTAAAGATTCTTTAAATTAAATTAACTCTTATCATAAAAATTTAAGGTATTTTTATTTTTGTTGTTCAATTAACCAACTAGAACGGGTTCCTTTCAATTTTTATAAACGATGGTATCGTTTAATAATGAAATGAGGGTTTTTTAGTCAACAAAAAAATTTTTGCCAGGCATAACTTAGGTTATGCAAATTAGTACGGAAGCAACTTCCATAAGATGTAACACCATTTTTTTTTTCTCTCTGTCCTCAACCTGATGAAGATACAGGCGAAGAATATCACGATGCCATATCTATAAAAAACAAAAGATTAGATATTCTGATGACACAGTGTTACTGTCCACAACGCAAGAATGGAAAAATTAATGTTAGTCCGTAAGAACAGCGAAGAGCAGAACCTCTATCTTAATGCAAGGAAAACTAAATTGATGACAAGTGACAAAACAAACAAGGCAGCCCAAAAATTGGAAGAAGTGGAGAGTTTTGAATATCTTGGATCACTACTAACTAGTAATGGTGATAAAATGAGGGAAATTAAAAGGAGGACATCTATCCCTCTTCAGAAAGTAAAACAACTAAATAATCTGTGGAGAGGAACAGACAGAACCACAAAAAATAAGATTTTTAAGGGCATGCAGTATAAAATTAAACGGAACTATTCTAAAGCAGGTGCAGAAATTTAAATACCTTGGAGCAGTAATAACTTCAGATAAGAAATGCAGAACAGAAATTAGGAACAGAACAGGCCAAGCAAAGACTGCATTTCAGAGAATGAGAAACATATTATCCAACACATCCTTATCAATGAATGTTAGAAAACGAGTCCTAAAATGCGATATTGAACCTATCTTGTTATATGGAAGTGAATCATGGACAATAGGCAAGTCTGCACAAAAATCATTGGAAGCAGCAGAAATGTGGTTTATTAGAAGAATGTTGCGAATCCCCTGGACAGCAAAAATAACTAATGAAGAATGTATGAGAAGAGCTGGAGAGACAAAAAAACCTTGTCAAAAAGATAAGAGAGAGACATTGTACTTTCATAGGACATGCAATGAGAAGAGGGGCATTGAAAATATTGTAACAACAGGAAAAATAGAAGGAAGAAGATCAAGAGGAAGACCAAGAGAAATGATACTGGACAGTCTGACGGGATGGTGTGAGAGAAGATCACCAACTGAACTGATGGCCTGCATGAAGGATCGTGTACTCTAGAGAAGCATAATAGCCAACGCCAGTCGGCACGGCACCTGATGATGATGATGATGAAGGGCATCCATCTTTCCCATAGCAACATGTGCCTGTGAGACCTGGACACTTAACAAAACAGCTGAGAAACACATAAATACCTTTGAATGTAAATGCTACAGAAGAGTTCTTCAAATATCATGGACACAAAAAAGAACAAATATATCCAAACTCATCATCATCATCAAGTGCCGTGCCGACTGCAATTAGCTAGTATGCTTTTCCAGAGTACACGATCCTTCATGCAGGCCATCAGCTCAGTTGGTGATCTCCTCTCACACCATCCCGTCGGATTGTCCAGTATCATTTCTCTTGGTCTTCCTCTTGATCTTCTTCCTTCAGTTTTTCCTGTTGTTATAATATTTTCAATGCCCCCTCTTCTCATTGCATGTATTATGAAAGTACATTGTCTCTCTCTTATCTTTTTGACAAGGTTTTTTGTCTCTCCAGCTCTTCTCATACATTCTTCATTAGTTATTTTTGCTGTCCAGGGAATTCGCAACATTCTTCTAATAAACCACATTTCTACTGCTTCCAATGATTTTTGTGCAGACTTGCCTATTGTCCATCATTCACTTCCATATAACAAGATAGGTTCAATATAGCATTTTAATATCCATACTACAAGAACTTAATATTGAAGAAGGCTGGCTAGTAAAGAGGATTAAAGAGAGAAAACTTAATATTTTTGGACACATTAAACTTCATGATAATCTAGAGAAGACCATCTTGTTAGAGTACATAAACAAACAAACAAACAAACAAACAAACAAACAAACACACACACACACGCCTCCAGCAGAATGAGGAAGATCCTTACTTCAAAACAAATATCACAACAACTGAGATTACGTATAGTAAAACTGCTACAAATACTCAATATTCTTTTATGTTGTAGAAGCTTGGACCTTGAATAGGTAAAAGGTAAAGGTAAAGGTAATCCTGTCATGCCTTAGAGGCACATAGGGATATGGTGTTAATGCCCATATTTTCCTTGACCTGTCAGCACACTAGAGGGTGATATGGTCAGTATCACGCCTGGTTGTCTTTCCTTCCCCAACTCCAGAAGAAGTTGGGTACCCATTTCTACAGCTGGGTGACTGGGGTGCCTCCCGCCGGATTCGAACCCCCGACCTTCGCCATAAGAGACCCGTGCACTAACCACTTCACCACTCAGACGCCCGGAACTTGAATAAGACAAGAGAAAAGAAAACTGAGGCCCTTAAACTGTAGATATATAGAAGAATAGGGGGTATCCCATGGACAGAAAAGAAGACTGAGGCCCTTAAACTGTAGATATATAGAAGAATAGGGGGTATCCCATGGACAGAAAAGAAGACTGAGGCCCTTAAACTGTAGATATATAGAAGAATAGGGGGTATCCCATGGACAGAAAAGAAAACTGAGGCCCTTAAACTGTAGATATATAGAAGAATAGGGAGTATCCCATGGACAGAAAAGAAGACTGAGGCCCTTAAACTGTAGATATATAGAAGAATAGGGGGTATCCCATGGACAGAAAAGAAGACTGAGGCCCTTAAACTGTAGATATATAGAAGAATAGGGGGTATCCCATGGACAGAAAAGAAGACTGAGGCCCTTAAACTGTAGATATATAGAAGAATAGGGCGTATCCCATGGACAGAAAAGAAAACTGAGGCCCTTAAACTGTAGATATATAGAAGAATAGGGGGTATCCCATGGACAGAAAAGAAGACTGAGGCCCTTAAACTGTAGATATATAGAAGAATAGGGCGTATCCCATGGACAGAAAAGAAAACTGAGGCCCTTAAACTGTAGATATATAGAAGAATAGGGGGTATCCCATGGACACAAAAGAAGACTGAGGCCCTTAAACTGTAGATATATAGAAGAATAGGGCGTATCCCATGGACAGTAAAGAAAACAAACAACAAAGTGCTAAACCAACCAGAAGTGAAAAGACAAATATTGGAAATCATCAAGAGATTGACAGGAACCAGCTTGGCCAAGTGCACTATGAAGACAAGAGACAGAGCACAGCGGAGATTCATTGTAGCCGTTTCATTGATGCAGGAGATGATGATGATGATGTCGGGATACCTGAAGTTACGGGGGGGGACCCGTTCTTGCCTCTTTTCCCGCCCCCACCCACTCTTCCCCACAAATCGATGACGTCATTTCGTCTATAATGACATGGAATAAGAACTATGGGCCGCCTCTCTGTCTATCATCAGCGGTTCTAAAACTGTGGTCGGCGGCTGTGCCTTCAAATTTGTTTAACGGTTTAAGGTTTTTACCATCGTCATGGCACTCAGGACATTCCTCCTTGCCTCCCCCCCCCCTCATCATATAAACTCTACGGCTTATAGCAGTGCCCGTCCTGTGTTGGTTGACAAGTCCTCTCACGCGCCCTAGCGTGCCTCCCGTTTCTGGCTGTGCCAGTCTGTACTCCCAGCTCTCTCAGTCTAAGCAGCGATGTGGATCCCCTGCCCTCAAAGTCCTTCCCCCCCCCCCCTCTCTGCCTATCTCTCTGAGCGCATCAACAATATGTGCTGGATCCAGCTGTTGTCCATCTGTTGGTCTGGTATTACTTCCACTTATTAGATGAAAACATTGCGTCCTGATGTTATTATATGATATAAGAAATTATTATACAAGGTTATTCTGTGCAAGCGATGTTATTATAAAAGATAGTTCTGTACAAGTTATGTTATTATATAAGATGGTTCTGTACAATTGATGTTATTATATAAGATGGTTCTGTAAAGTTGAAGTTATCATACAAGATGGTTCTGTACAATTGATGTTATTATATAAGATAGTTCTGTAAAGTTGAAGTTATCATACAAGATGGTTCTGTACAATTGATGTTATTATATAAGACAGTTCTGTAAAGTTGAAGTTATCATACAAGATGGTTCCGTACAGAAGCTGGAGGTCGCAATAACAGGAGCGTCGACCTAGCGGGCCACGGACTACATGTGGCCCTCTAGTCTTGTCCTTTTTCTTGTAGCCCGAGAGTTTATTATGAAAACGTAATCTGCCTGCCTGTCTGTCTGTCTGCCTGCCTGCCTGCCTGTCTGTCTCACCCCTCTTCCACCCCCACCCTAAAAAACACGGGGGAAAATGTTAAGGACCTGACAAACAATCAGTTCACTATCACCTTCTCTCATTTTTATGCTGAGCTGGCAAAAATCAGCTGACCCCGCCACTCGACTTCCGCATATACTTGTGACCTTTGAGGTCAGTAAAGTCGAACACCCTAGATCTAGAACATTCTCTGTCCACAATTAGTTACAAATGGTGTTCCATATTTAGCTCTATTTTCATTTCTCTAGTTTCACATTACACGGCCAGGAAAGGCCTGGTAACGTTAGGTTAGGAGGGTGAAAGGTCAATAGTTCACTTTTCGTGGTCGAGTTGCTAAAGCGGTGTCCTCTTGCTGGATACACGGTTTATCTGCTCTGCTAGAAAGCACCACTGGCTGATTTAGTTTCCGATGTTAGCTTGTCTCTGGATCATTAGCAGATACGACAGTGTCACTACCGTAGTCCACAGTAATAGACACGTGAACCTAAAGGTCAAAGTATCAGATAACCAGAATTGTGGGAAGGGTTTATGTTTTATGTAATGTCAAATAACAGGCAAATAACAGGGGAGAAGGATGAGAAGTGGGGCGAAAGGTTTTACGAACTGTCACGTGCTTAAGGGACAAGCCGTGGACAGTCAGGTCGGGCCTCTGTTGGGGGGTTGGGGGGGCACTTACTGTCTTGCCCTATACCCAAGCTCAGAAACCTAACTCGCATATATTCTAATACAGTAAAAATAAGGCCATCGGGCCCCCACTCACAGTCTGGGCCCCACATGTACTACCCTCTCCCTATCCGGTAGGGGTAGGGGTTAAGGAGGTGCGCTTGTAGTGTTAGCATGCCCTTAGCGTATCTGTACTAGATCCCTTCCCCAGGTAATCGTCAGACTGACATTCACGCTTTGCTTCAGCTGTTTCACCTCCTCCTCCTCCTCCTCCTCCTCCACACACACACACACATACCGTTATCTATCTTGCAGAAGTTAACACAGGAGAGGCTAACATCATAACTCCACCATGGCAGTGTGGCACACCCTCATTTCAGCAGTCTCCTCGGGACACACCAATCACTGCCGCAGCACAGATCATTAAATATATTCTCTGATTAACGAATACATATTCCCTGATTAATGATTACATATTACCTGATTAATAAACACACATTCCCTGATTAAGAAAACACATTCCCTGATTAATGATTACATATTCCCTGATTAATGAACACATATTCCCTGATTAATAAGCACATATCCCTGATTAATGAACATATATTCCTCATTAATGAACATACGAGTATATTCTCTGATTAATGAGCATGTATTCTCTGATTATGGAACATATATTCCGTGCTTAATGAATATATATTCAGCTGATTAACTACAACACACTAATTAAACACATGGGAAAAAAAACAACTTCATAATAATCTCGGTGGAAAATCGCCAGACTTCTTCTAGTGACCAGAATAGCAGCCGTCCTCACGGTCGCTCGAGACTCGACTCTTTTCCTAATCAGCTCAGCTTGACTGACCAAAAAAGCAGTCTACTCCTGTCTAGTGGTAATGACCCGCCCTCCGTTATCTCTTTTACCACATCCATCTTCATCTCATCCAGGTGTGCTCTAGCATAAAACTAGGATTACTCTATCAGGCTCAAGAACGATCTTTCATGAAACAGGTTTGAAACTTCCAGGCAGAGCTGACCTCGTTTTCCAGACCACCAGCGAAGACAAGAGAGGGCATGATGGAGAGATTTTAGCCAGTCAGAGAACGTATAGTTTAAACTATACATCTTTGACTGAACAGGTACAAAGGTACTAAGAAAGCGTTGTTTCAGAGAGAGAGAGAGAGAGACAGAGAGAGAGAGAGAGAGAGAGAGGGAGAGAGAGAGATTCTAAAATCATGCAAAGAAAAAAAAAGCTTTCTTTTCAGACAACTTTTGTAAAAGTAGTTAAATCTCACAGAAAGAATAGAAAGAAAGAAAAATGACATCACAATATCCTTACTGGTTTGTTGAAATTTTTTTTTTCTAGATTTCGCACGGTATTCAATGTTTAACAAAACAAAATAACTTGTTTAGTAATTATGCGCCAACATGAAATATAACACAAAATCCTTGTTTAGTAAGTTATACGTCAACATGAAATATAACACAAAATCCTTGTTTACTGTTTTCCTTTTCCTTTGTAATCTACTTTCCGGGGCATCACTTGTCACGTTCCAACAGTTGTCAGCAAACACGGATATGTCCTACTTGCCCTGGTAGCTTTCTACTTCCGGGGCATCACTTGTCACTTTCCAACAATAGTCAGCAAGTGTAGATATGTCCTACTTGCCCTGGTAGCTTTCTACTTCCGGGACATCTCTTGTCACTTTCCAACAATAGTCAGCAAGTGTAGATATGTCCTACTTGCCCTGGTAGCTTTCTACTTCCGGGACATCTCTTGTCACTTTCCAACAATAGTCAGCAAGTGTAGATATGTCCTACTTGCCCTGGTAGCTTTCTACTTCCGGGACATCTCTTGTCACTTTCCAACAATAGTCACCAAGCATACACGTGTCTCCGCTGTCCTGGTACCCATTGCTGAAATGTCCCAGTGGAAACGCTGCCAAGGTATTCTGGTGTAAGATCAGGATCTTATGACGCTGGATCATGCAATGTTTCCCAACCACTTTCCTTGTCTTCATCGGGTTCCAGGGTTGTCTGGTGCGGGGGAGAGGAACGAACATGTTCTTTGACCATGTGGTACTGGTCCTGTAGATGATGGATAGTATGAATTGTTCACGTTTCACTTAAATATCTTCTTTTTTTTAACACTCCTTGCAGACGGGAAGGCACAATGGAGAGATAGGAGTCACTTACATTATCTTTAGGTTCTCACCAGGTTAAGAGAATGATAGAAGACACTGACTGTACTCAATCTGTAGGTTCTCACCAGATCAAGAGAATGATAGAAGACACTGACTGTACTCAATCTGTAGGTTCTCACTAGATCAAGAGAATGATAGAAGACACTGACTGTATACACCCTGTAGGTTCTCACCAGATCAAGAGAATGATAGAAGACACTGACTGTACTCAATCTGTAGGTTCTCACTAGATCAAGAGAATGATAGAAGACACTGACTGTACTCAATCTGTAGGTTCTCACTAGATCAAGAGAATGATAGAAGACACTGACTGTACTCAATCTGTAGGTTCTCACTAGATCAAGAGAATGATAGAAGACACTGACTGTACTCAATCTGTAGGTTCTCACTAGATCAAGAGAATGACAGAAGACACTGACTGTACTCAGCCAAGCACTGAGAGTCGCTGCACACGAATCACAGGAAACACCTGCTGCCCAGGGGCGTGTCTTGGCCTACTAGTGACGGGGATATGATGTTTTGAAGAAGGGCAGTAACTGCATGTTTCTACGACGAAAATGTCACTTGACGACACATATAGAAAGATTTGTCCCTGCTGTTTACACATTTCCGCGACATCTTGAAAAAAAAAAAAACGGAAACAAACCAATATTTAAAATTAATCTCAGCTACACTCAGTAAATCTGCATGTTCTTGTGGAACTTTGCCTCTCTAACAGCTCTTCTGTAGGCCTCTCGGTTGTAAGCAAGATGGCCTGCTGCTGATGCATCCATTTGCAGATTATCAACGATGTCTTACAGCCATCTTCGCCTTGGTCTTCCTCTCTTTCTTTTTCACATTATGTACCCTTCCAAGATGGTCTTCTCTAGATTGTCATGACGTTTAATGTGTCCAAAATATTCGAGTTTTCTCTGTTTAATCTTCTTTACTGGTAGCCTTCTTCAGTATTAAGTTCTTGTAGTATGGATATATTTGTTCTTTTTTGTGTCCATGAGCACATCAGCTTCACAAAAAAACAAAAATGTTGGTAGTAACTCAACAAACTACAAGCATGTAAACAACATGGCTTCCCTTTCAGTCCCACGCGTGGGCTGAGTGATGTCAATCTATATTCTTTACACTCGAACTTTCCTTCATAAAAATGAATTATTTCTCTAAATCCTCAAAAGAAGCGATATCATGACAACCAGAGTCAATTAAGAAGTCATATTATTTGTTTCTAATATCAGAATGTCACACCTAAGCTAAATGTAATTTGTGATGAGATGGGGAATACCTTGACAGAGACAGAGGAAATTCTAGAAAGATGGAGGGAATATTGCAGAGGAATGTATGAAACAACTGACTGTGAAAGCAGAAATCAACAATGTGAATTATTATTGGAGGAGAAAGAACCCGAATAGAAGAAGTTTTATAGGCAATAAAGAATCTGAAAAATGGTAAATCACCAGGATGTGATGAGACAACAGCTGAAATTATTAAAGCAGGAGGAAAGGAATGTACAACAATCTATCATGCACTGTGCAAAAAGATATGGTATTCAGGTATTTGGCCAAAATAATGGAAAATAACTGTATTCATACCACTGCCAAAAAAAGGGTAACCTGAAATTATGCACAAACTACAGAACTTGCCCTGATTAGTCATGCCAGTAAAATTCTATTAAAAATCATAATGGATAGACTTAGTAAGAAAATAGAGGAAGAAGTCAATATAGTCCAAGCTGGTTTCAGGCAAGGAAGAGGATCAAGAGATCATATATTCAATCTAAGATTAATAATAGAGAAATGCAGAGAGTTTAAAGTGAATCTATATTCATCTTTTATAGACTACTCAAAGGCATTTGATTGTGTACAACACCAGAAACTTTGGGAAATAATGGAAAAAATGAGATTTCCAACACATTTGATACAATTAACATCACTGCTGTATCTAGACCAACAAGCAGCAGTAAGAATAAATGGTGAAACAACAACTTGGTTTGACATAAAACAAGGGGTCCGTCAGGGGTGCATATTGTCACCCTACTTATTTAACTTGTATAGTGAAAATATAATGAGGAATGTTAGAGAAGATGTAGACAAAGAATATTACGATATCATAGCATTTGGAGGTTATGAAATACCAGAGATTAGATATGCTGGTGACACAGTATCACTGTCCACAACCCCCCCCCCCCCACACACACACACAAAGAATGGAAAAACTAGTTATGTTAGTCCGTAAGAACAGCGAAGAGCAGAACCTCTATCTTAATGCGAAGAAAACTAAATTGATGACAACTGACAAAACAAACCAGGCAACTGAAATATGTATCAATGAGCAGAATTTGGAAGAAGTGGAGAGTTTTGAATATCTTGGATCACTGCTAACTAGTAATGGAGATACAATGAGGGAAATTAAAAGGAGGACATCTATCGCTCTTCAGAAAGTAGAACAACTAATGAATCTGTGGAGAGGAACAGACAGAACTACAAAAATAAGATTTTTAAGGGCATGCATCTTTCCCATCGCAACATATGCCTGTGAGACCTGAACACTTAACAAAACAGCTGAGAAACACATAAATGCCTTTGAATGTAAATGCCACATAAGAGTTCTTCAAATACATGAACACAGAAAAGAACAAATATATCCATACTACAAGAACTTAATAATATTGAAGAAGGCTGGCTAGTAAAGAGGATTAAACAAATAAAACTTAAATATTTTGGACACATTAAACATCATGATAATCTAGAGAAGACCGTATTGGAAGGGTGCATAATGTGAAAAAGAAAGAGAGGAAGACCAAGGCGAAGATGGCTGCAAGACATCGTTGATGATCTGCAAATTGATGCACCAGCAGCAGGCCATCTTGCTCAGAACCGAGAGGCCTACAGGAGTGCTGTTATGGAGGCACAGTTTCGCAAGGGAGATGCAGATGAATGAATGAATATCAGAATTAATCAGAGTCAATCATAACGAGTTTATCAGTACAACTAGTTAGGTTGACCTGTCAAACCATTCTGACCTGGCCTGTCTGAGGTTGTTAACCAGAGCCCGATGGGCGTGGTTTTCCCATTCATTTTCTTATAAAATACAAAACTCAGACACCCCAGGCTACTTAAAAAGGGGGCCAGAAGAAACTGACCCGAGGTCTGACCTATATATCCCAGACATTCTAAACCAACAACTGCAAATATGCTACAATGAACCAGAGTGAGGCAACAAGAGAGAGAGCAAAGCAGGGTGTCAGAATCATCATCATCATCATCATCATCATCATTACTCCGGATGGAGCATAAGGCACCAACAAAGGTTCTCCAGCCATTCCTGTGCTGAGGAAATCTGGATACCTCAAACCACAGAATCAACAACCTGAATTCTCTCCAGACTAAATGTTTACGAAGAATTAGAAGAGTATTGTAGCCAAACACCGAAATAACATGTTGTTGGCAGAAATGCAGATAAAGTCACTGACAGCAGTTAATGAGGAAAGACGCTGGCGATGGTTGGGACATGTGGTCCTGATGACTAATTACCAAAAATAGAACTAAAATGGACAACGCAACGGACCAAAAGTAAGGGTAGAGCAAAGAAGACACGGAGAAGAGCAAGAGAGAGGATGTTGAGCAGTAGAGGGCTCACTTGGGCAAGAGCGGAAAAAAGGACAGGCGTTTGTGGAAAACCCTTACGAAAGCCCCATGTGATTTGGGCACTTAAAGTTCTCATTGAGAGAGAGAGAGAGAGAGAGAGAGAGAGAGAGAGAGAGAGAAAATCAACCACCGCTAATAAAATCCTAGAATATAAGAAAGAATGATAACTGTCACAATAAAGAAAAGAGGAGACCACAACCAATGTCCAGATACTTGCTCCTTGAAAAGCTTCAGGCATGGAGGAAGAATACAAGGAGTTAAGGAGTTTTTTAATAACCTCCATGACACACAAAGCAACATGAGTAAAAAGGAAAACGTTGTTATCATGGGGGACTTCAGTGCAAGACTGGGAACAAGTAGAACAGAAGCATTAATCCACCTGGGTGCCTTGGGTGACCAGCTGTGCGTTAGAAATGAAAATGGCAGCAGACTCCCAGAACTGTGCAGCCAGCATGATCTTTATGTTTTTTTAATCACAGACATATTCTTTAAACACAGAGAGACCCAAATATTTACCAGGTACAAATGGAATGATCTGACATGCAGAAGCCAAATTGATTTCGTACTAGCAAGGAACAACAAGAAAAGGTCAGTCATAGATGCAAGAGCCATCCTGAGTCCAAGCACAGACCACAAAGCTGTAGCACACAGGAAAAGCCATAACAGAACTCACAAGAAGAAAAGTGAAACAATAAAACTAAGCAATCTCAAGAAAGAGAATGTGAAAGAAGAAAATAGGAGAATTGTTCATAAACGTACAACAGAAACGAAATCAGTGGAAGAGGAATGGGCCTTGTTCAAAACCAGCTTTTTGCGAGCAGCAGAGGAAACATGTGGTGCTATGAAAAAAAGGAGGTAGAGAAATGAAAATAACACCATGGTGGAATGATGAGGTGAAAGAGAATGTAAAAGAAAAGAAAAATAAATATAAAGAATGGGTGAGAAGTAAAGAAGTAAAGACTACATTGAAAACTGCAAGAAGACACTCTCAGCAGGTAATAAAAGAAGCAAAGGTAAAATCTTGGCAGGAATACAGTGAAGTATTAAACAACAATCACAAAGAAGCTATGAAAAGATCAGTGCAATGAGAAAGCGAGCACAACAGAGATTTGTGAATTCAATATACGAACCAGAGAGAGAGCAGTAAGGTGATGGAAACAGTACTTCGACAAGTTACTCAGTATACCATCTGAGGCAAGCCAGACTCATGATAACAACACAACTGACCCCATAGAACTGGAGCCAGACATACTACAAGCTGAAATCAGAGAAGCCATCTGAAAGGCCCCATTGAACAAAGCCCCAGGTTGTCTTGGAATACCCAATGAGTTAATCAAATGTGCGAAAGAGGTTTGGAATAGACTGGCTTCACAGACTCTATAACTTTTTTATGGGAAAGACAAGAAACACTACAGGGCTGAAGAAACACTATAATTACTCCAATATGAAAGAAAAAAAGGCAGAAAAAAAAGGATTCCGACCAATACGAAGGCATCTCACTACTAAGCCATCTTACATTCTTCCCGTGCCGTTAAACGCCACACAGGGTAGCTCGCAACTAAGCCAAACTGGAAAATAGAATCTGTACAGATGCCATCTTTTCCCTACGACAGTTAACAGAAAAGTCAATCGAACACAATCAGATACTGCACATAGCTTACGTAGATCAAGAGCATTTGATAGAGCATACAGATATAAACTGTGGGAACTCTTACATCATTATGGAATTGCACACAGTTAGAACAAACCCAGGACACTCTGGACCATTCATTATAAAATCTGGAGTGAGGAAGGGTTCCCTTACTATTCATAAACATATACTGACAACATCTACAAAGAAGTTAACATATATACTTTAAAAAAAAACTCCACCACGAAAACACCCAATAACCCACATCTAGAAATAATGCCGATCAACCCACAACACCTTCCAGACGACATACCCAACAGGTGGATCAGAAATGAAACCCAGGGCATGTCAAAGCCACAACATGAAGATCAGTGCTGAAAAAAAAACAAACGGAAACCATGACTATAATGAGAGAAAAAACGCCAACAAAGATCTTCTTAAACAACCAGCCCTTCAGACATTTCAAATACCCCAGACAGTCAGTCAGTCAGTCTGGCTTGTCCCCTGCGGAACTTTACCCTTCCAAGACGGCCTTCTCTAAATTCTCATGACGTTTAATATGTCCAAAATATTTAAGTTTTCTCTGTTTAAAAGTAAAAGTAAAGGTCTCAGCCTGAACAAAAAGAAGACTGAAGTGATGGTCATCTCAAAGAAAAGAATACCACCAAAATGTAGCATTACAGTCGATGGCACAGAACTGAAACAAGTTGATAGATTCAAGTACTTAAGAACAATGATAACAGCT
The DNA here is from genome assembly GCA_009760885.1 of Achatina immaculata. Lineage (NCBI taxonomy): Eukaryota > Metazoa > Mollusca > Gastropoda > Stylommatophora > Achatinidae > Lissachatina > Lissachatina immaculata. Next base: position 10,020,548 of record CM019700.1, read on the forward strand.
GATGGTAAATGTCACAACGAAATAAAAAGCAAACATGCTCAGGCCAGGTCAGCATTCCAGAAAATGAGAAACATATTGTACAACAGATCTATATCAATGGAAACAAGATTCCGAGTACTTAAATGTTACATCGAGCCAATTTTGTTTTATGGGTGTGAAGCATGGTCCATGAGTAAGAGAGTACAGTGAGAAATGGAGGCCATGGAAATGTGGTTCGTAAGGAGGATGTTGAAGGTACCATGGACAGCTAAGAAAACTGATGAAGAAGTCTTAAGAGAGGCTGGAGTTAAAAGGCAAATTACAGCAAAGATCGGAGGCAGACAAGCGAGATTTATAGGACATTTTCTGAGAAGAGGAAAATTGGAACACATTGTAGCAACTGGAAAAATTGAAAGGAGAAGAGACAGAGGAAGACAGAGAGAGGTTACTGGATGGGCTGTCAGAGTGGCTAGGAAGAAAGTCACCGGCAGATCTTATAATCAAGTCTAAAGACGGGGAATTTTGGAGAGAATTGATCGCCTACGCCACGCGGCACGGCACTTGATTGATTGATTTATTTATTGATTTCTCTGTTTAATCCTCTTTACAAAACCAATCTTCTTCAATATTAAGTTCTTGTAGTATTTATATATTTGTTCTTTTCTGTGTCCATGGTATTTGAAGAACTCTTCTGTAGCATTTACATTCAAAGGCATTTATGTGTTTCTCAGCTGTTTTGTTAAGTGTCCAGGTCTCACAGGCAAATGTTGCGATGGGAAAGATGCATGCCCTTAAAAATCTTATTTTTGTGGTTCTGTCTGTTCCTCTCCACAGATTCTTTAGTTGTTTTATTTTCTGAAGAGCGATAGATGTCCTCCTTTTAATTTTCCTCATTGTATTTCCATATAATAATCCAAGATATTAAAAACTCTCCACTTCTTCTAATTTTTCGTCATTGATATTCTTCAAATACCTAGGTAGCATAATATCACCCGCATGGAAAACTTACTATGCCGAGATTGAGAACAGATGCAATAAAGCAAATCAAGTCACCAGACAAATGATAGCTTTACTGAAAAACATACAAAACAACAAATGAAATAAAAAGAGCACTGTACAACACAGTTTTCCTTCCAACTCTGTGGCATCAATGTCAAACATAGACACTAACAGCCAAACACGAAAAGAAAATCATCACAACAGAAATGAGATGTTTAAGGAGAATTCTACATGCAACAAGAAGAGACCAAATGACGCCATCAGGGAAAAGGTTGGAGTAACACCAGTATCATACTATGCACAGGAAGAGCAAGTGAAATGGTTTGGCCACATTACACACCAGACGGTGTACCACAGAGAAACAGTCACCCTAAAAATTGCAGGCAACAGAGGAAGAGGCCGTCCTCGCAAGAGATCATTCATTTATTTGCATGTCCCTTGCGGAACTTTGCCTCCCAAACAGCACTCCTGTAGGCCTCTCGGTTGTGAGCAAGATGGCCTGCTGCTGCGGCATCGCAAGAGATAGAGGGAGGACATCACAGAAGCATTAAATATCCTGTTATATGAAACAGACCACCCTGACCTATCAAGACGCGTGTTTGTCCCTTTAATACCGGAAGATGTGTGAGGAAAGACACAAGACAAGACAAGACATAAAAGGACGCGACAAGACAAGACAGGACAGGATGCGACACGACACGACGCGACGCGACAAGACACGACAAAGCGAAACAAGACAAAAGATAAGACAATACAAGACATACAAGGAAAATAATAAAACATGAAATAACAAAATGTTTATCTTGTAGTCTTATCCACAAGCTGAACACGGGAGATAATTCTTTACAGGTAGCAAAGAGATTTTTTTTTTTGAGGGGGGGGGAAGGTATATAAAACATTAAACAAATGAAAAAAATTTCACAGGACGTGTGTGTGTGTGTGAGAGAGAGAGAGAGAGAGAGAGAGAAAGAGAGAGGGAGAGAGAGATACAGTGACTCCCAGAGCCTCTATCTTAAATCATTGTTGTAAATGTTAAATACTTTACATTTTAAAACATGGATTGTAGGCTTTACAAAAACGACGGCAGACGAATGGAAAATGATAGTTTTGCTATTTTACGGTTGGAAGACAAGGATTGTCAGCCAGCTATTGTCTTTAAAGGGACGCGCTTGCAAGCAATATCTTCTTCTTCTTCTTGTTCAAAATGGCGTTGATTGCGTTATGCTATCAGTATGCGCCTTGCAAGACCGAATGCAACCGACTTCGCCAACGAAACGTGTTCGCCTTCTCACTGCGACGTGTTTCACTCAGCCAGATTTCTGCCTATGAAAGGCAGAATAGGGTCTTGGTTAGCTATGGTTCGCTAAGCCTGACACGAGATGTCACCTTAAAGTCGCTGATCACTATCT